>JAOWBW010000183.1:1500210-1648952 GCA_026119855.1 Campanula takesimana
AATCATCATTACCATTAGGTAGGGCGAGAATAGGAGCTGTAGTCAATCTCTTTTCAACTCTTCAAACTAGCTTGACATTTTTCATCCCACACATAAGGAATATTCTTTCGAGTCAAATGAGTCAAGGGAGTTGCAATCTTAGACAACCCCTCATGAACCTTCTGTATACCCAGCTAACCCCAAGAAGCTTCGAATTTCTATAACTGATTCTGGCCTCCTCCAATTCACAATAGCCTCAACTTTGGATGGATAACTGATATACCTTTATGGAGATCACATGCCCAGAAAAGATACTTCATTGAGCCAAAAAGCACACTTACTGAATTTAGCAAACACTGCTTCTCACGAAGAATAGATAAAACCATTCGCAATGTTGTTCATGCTCCTCCCAGGACTTGGAATAAACCAGAATATCATCAATAAATACAACCACGAAGGTATCAAGATAAGGTTTAAAGACCCTATTCATCATATCCATAAAAACAGCCGGAGCATTAGTCAACCCGAAATGCATAACAGAAACTCATAATGGCCATATCTACTACGAAAAGCAGTTTTAGAAATGTCTTCAGAACGGATTTTCAACTGATGGTATCCACTCCTCAAGTCAAGTTTTGAAAAGACAACTGACCCTTGAAGTTGATCAAATAAATCATCAATATGAGGAAGCGGATATTTATTCTTTATAGTTACCTGATTCAGCTTTCTGTAGTCAATACACAGCCTCAAGGACCCATCTTTCTTTTTAACAAACAATACTGGAGCTCCCCACGGGGATACACTAGGACGAATGAATCCTCGATCAAGTAACTCTTGCAACTGAACCTTCAACTCTTTCAATTCAGCTGGGGCCATTCTGTAAGGTGCCTCAGATATAGGAGCCGTACCTGGAAGTAAGTCAATACAGAACTCTATTTCCCGGTCAGGAGGCATAGCATACTCAGAAGAAAATACATCTGAAATTCTTTAACAATAGGCACATCCTCAATATCAGGAAACCCTTTTAATAGTATCAAGAACACTAGCCAAATACCCCGCACAACCACGGTTCAACAACTTTCTAGCCTTCATATAAGAAATAATTCTAATCTCTCTACCCCAAGGAACAGTTTCAAAAGAAAACTTAGGAACATTAGGGATAGAAAATGTGACCACCTATTAGCACAATCAACAGACGCATGATATTTACCCAACCAATCCATACCCAAGATAACATCAAATATTGTAATGGTAAGATAACTAAATCAGCAGGTAAAACATGCTCACGTATATGCACATCACAAGAATGCAACACCTCATTGGTCACCAAACACTCCCCTATAGGAGTTGACACCTCTAACACATAAGGTAGAGATTCAGAAGACATATGCAATCGAGGAGCAAATGCACAGACACATAAGAATGCGATGAGCCAGGGTCTATAAGTGTACGTGCCCTCAAACCAGACACAGAAATAATACCTCCTATCACATTAGAGGACTCCGAAGCCTGTTGCTGAGAAATAGCAAAGACACGACCCTGAACCTTAGGCTTGCCTGAGGAATCCCTCTTCTGACCCTGAGAGGACCCAACCACACTTCCCGATGCTTGCATCCTATACTTAGGGCAATCCCTCTGAAAATGTCCTAACTGACCACAGTTCAAACACTTGCCCTGCTTCTTCCAACATCTCTCTTCTGAATGCCCTTCTTTCCGACAATAATTACAAACTCCTCTACTCTGACTCCTGAAGTATTACTTTGATTTCTATTACCTGACTGTCTTTGAGAAGACCCTTTAAATTGTGAAGATCCACCCGTATTTCCTCTACTCTCACCACGTGGTTGTTGCCTAACTTGCTTCCCAGCGCCTAACAATTCCATTTTCCTTTTATGTTCCTCAATGTCATGCTCCACCTGGTAAGCTCGATCCACTGCATCCTGAAAATCTTGCAACTTATGGGATACTAGCTGAGTTCTAATCACGGTTTTCAAACTTTCACAAACCTTGTAGCCTTCCTCTCCTCAGTTGCCACTAGGTGAGTACAATACCTGGACAACTCTGAAAATTTAGCTGAATATTGAGCAATTGACATAGAACCTTGCTCCAAGTTAAGAAATTCCATCTCCTTCCTGTCTTGATCTACTCGAGGAATAAAATGTTCTTTGAACTTTCCCAGAAAATTCTCCCAAGTATAAGGTACATGAGTCTCATCCCATTTTGTTTTCAAAGCCTTCCACCAATGCTCAGCCGCTCCATTCAATTTATAGGTAGCAAACCTGACTTGATCTTCCTCCGAACATCTCAAAGCATCAAAGATCTTTTCCATCGATTCAATCCACCTTTCAGTTTTAGATACATCGGACTCTCCATCATACTCCATAGGCTTCATTTTCAGAAACTGTTCCAGGACATATCTTGGTGGTACCTGTTCCCTTTCTTGCCTCTGATCATTTATAGTTTTCATCGCTGCTTCGAACATTCCTTGGAACCTAATTCGAGCCTCTTCTCTGGCATCCCTTGCCCCGAAGAGCCGGCCTGATCTCCGTCAGTTTCACCCATTTTTAATGAATACCTGCATCAAACACTCAACGTTACTCACTCTATACTCTACTACCCTCCTAGGTCATTTAGTCATTCTAGACCATCTACAACCTAGCTCTGATACCAACTGTCGGGCCCCGTACCCGTGGTCCTACTTGGCCCCACGCTCGGGACACGAACGGAAGACGTTATAAAACCTTTTTAGAAAATTTTTCGAAATATACTTTTAGAAAGTTAAACAAACACACTTGAAGTTCAAAGACTTCACTTAACTTGAAACAACCCTTTTACAAACACTTTCACAATGAAAGTATTTAGCCCAAAGGCTTACAACTTTTAAACAAATATACATACATCAACATTTACCAAAATAGATGTGACCCTAAGAAAGTACGGGTACTCTACCCAAAGGGTTTACATTTACATAATGTAACCTTCAACAAAACAAGTCCCAACTCTTACCAGCGAACGTCCTCCCGTGCCAATGTCCTATCCCCTGGACCCGCCTTTATCTAAAACAGTAAACAAATAAGGGTGAGAATGAATCTCAGTAAGCTACTAAAATGCAACTACGTTACATGCTGATGTGATGATCATAAAGAAACAATATCAACAGTAATCATATAGCATATAGCACATAACATCATGTTATATATCACATTGCCCACACTCCGGTGGATACCAAGCCAAGGTTTACCCAATAACCATAACTGATGAGAATACCATCTGAGAAACCCATCAGAGAAAACCATCTGAACAGCATAAATAGCTGAAGCCGTCGGGATCCCGAAAACCAAACCATAACCAATAGCACCAAGTAACCAGAGAGGGAAATATGACACAAAGTCATAACCCAAATACTCACCAAAGGGAGCAATTCATCCCATCCAAGGCCAATCTGGACTGGGGAAACTAAAGGCACAGTGGACATCTTATAGTGAACTTGGCTTGTGTGCCACTATAATTCTCCCACCGCCTGACTCACAAGCTCCAATGGAAAACCTTATAGTGGGTTACCTGTACCACTATAATTCTTCCATTGGCTGACTCCACAACAAGACCAGCTGGACCTTTACAAAAGCACATAATGAATACTTGCTAAACAAAACCCGGGGCATTTAATCCAAGAAGGAACTAAGCCAAATACATCACAAGATGCACACAAAGAATCCTTATAAAGAGTCCATAAAAAGGACATTTAATCCATTACTAACATTCCACAACAATCATATAAGTACTTTAGGACACTACCCAAAAACTAGACCAAGGTTGATCTCTAAACCCCTTAGTTGAAAACTCTAAACTTTTTCAGACAACTGGGCGGTCGCCCAAACAGGGCTGTGCGGCCGCCCAAAATGCTCTGTCTCAAGAAGAAAACCCTTCAGATAGATGTGCGGCCGCACACCCATTTTTGGGCGGCCGCCCACATCACCCGGCAGGCCTAAAAACTTAACCAAAGTTTACTCCTTTTGTTTCACAAGCATAACATTATACACAAGATACTACCCAACATTAGTCACAACATTAGCAACTTTCATTAAGATTTCAATATGGTTTCTGAACCATTTCAACACTAGCTATAACTAAGTTCATCTACTCCCGTTGTCCCAAATTACAAGTATAGCAAATATTACTCAAAACACAAGATTAACCAGTAGAAGTATCACATATAGCATATATGACTATTTTAACATTTAAAGGGGAATTAGTAACTTACCTAGTTCCGGAAAAAGTATCGCTGAAATCAGTTTTGTTCGGCTAGAAATGACCTACTCGACGCCTGATCATTTTTATATATTAGTTTTTAAAACGGGTAAGTAAATAAAAAGAATTAAATCGAAATGGGTCGATCTTGCCTTTTTTCTCCTAACCCTAACTGATACGAGGAAGAAAATGTTGCTGATGAAATTTGTAAACACAGAGAAGGAAGGAAAAAGGGATAAGTTTTTATAAATATCTTACCCATTTCACAAAATGGTCACCCAACTTTCAAAATTAACACTTAAGCCCTTAACTTATAATTTCAACAAGGACCCTAAAGTTTCAACTTAATCATTTAACTCCTTTAGTCATTATTTTTACTAACTAAGTAAATAACACAAATTATCAAGTATGATATGCAACTCATAAAATGTGATGCAACACATAAAAATGCATATATAAGTCAAATAAAAATCCCCAGAATTAAAATAAATAGAAACGGGTTTTGGGGTCGCTACAATCACTCCCCCTTAAAGAAAATTCATCCCGAATTTTAGGGTTACTTACCGAGGCCCTCAAACAACCAAGGGTACTTCCTCTCAATCTCCTCCCGAAGTTCCCAAGTCGATTCCTCCACATTGTGATTCCTCCACACAACTCGAACAAGAGGGATACTTTTGTTTCTCAATTCTTGCACCTTCGAATCAATGACTTGGACCGGATGTTCCTCATAAGACATACTCGGCTCAATATCCTCGGGTATCTCAGATAGAACATGAGAAGAATCATACACATACTTCCGAAGCATAGAAACATGAAACACATTATGGATCTTATCAAGAGAAGGAGGTAATGCAAGACGATAAGCTCGATCCCCACTCTTCCAAGAATCTCAAATGGACCAATAAACCTCGGAGCAAGCTTGCCTTTCTTCCCATATCTTCGAATACCAACCTTAGGGAAACCTTCAAGAACACAAAGTCATCCTTTCGAACTCAAGGTCTCGCCTCCGATGATCAGCGTAGCTTTTCTGTCTACTCTGGGCAGTACTCAAACGATCTCGAATAAGTTTAACCTTCTCAACTGAATCATTAACCATCTGAACACCCCAAATCTTGGCTTCTCCCACTTCATCCCAACAGATAGGAGACCGAAATTTCCTTCCATACAAGGCTTCATAAGGAGCCATCCCAATACTGGACTGAAAACTGTTATTATAAGCAAACTCTACGAGAGGCAAATGAATATCCCACGAATCTGAAAAATCAACTGAGCAAGCCCTCAACATATCCTCAAGAATCTGGATAGTTCTCTCGGACTGACCATCTGTTTGAGGATGAAAAGCTGTACTAAATCTCAACTCTGAACCCAAAGCCTTCTGAAACGCTTGCCAAAACCGAGATGTGAATCAAGGGTCACGATCAGATACAATGCTCACTGGAACTCCATGTAACCTCACGATCTCATTAATGTACAAAGTTGCAAGCTTTTCCATAGAATAACCGATCTCAATAGGTAGAAAATGAGAAGACTTTGTCAATCTATCAACAATCACCCAAACCGCATCAAACCTTCTTCGAGTACGAGGTAACCCTGTCACAAAATCCATAGTAACATGTTCCCACTTCCATTCCGGAATCTCTAACGGTTGAAGCAATCCTGCAGGCCTTTGATGTTCAGCTTTAACTTGTTGACATGTTAAGCACTTGGATGCATAATCCGCTATCTCTCTCTTCATATTATTCCACCAAAAGTGTTGCTTCAAATTCTGATACATTTTAGTACTCCCGGGATGAATAGTATACCTTGATTTATGGCCTTCATCAAGAACTTGGTGTTTAACCCCATCAACATTAGGTACACACAATCGACCTCTGAAAGTCAATACCCCTTCAGAACTGAGTGAGAAATCCTCAAATTTACCTTCCTTGATTTTATCCATAATCTTTACCAATTCCGGGTCATCCTTCTGAGCTTCCTTTATTTGTTGAACTAAAGTTGGAAATACTCGAATGTTCGCAAAAATAGCTCCATGCTTTGATTCATAAGGACTCCAATCTCGAGCATCCTCCAACATCTTCCATTCCCGCACCATTAATGAAGCTACATAAGACTTCCGGCTAATCGCATCAGCTACCACATCTGCCTTGCCCGGATGATAGGAAATTGTACAATCGTAATCCTTTAATAGCTCCATCCATCTTCGTTGTGTATTATTCAACTCTTTCTGGGAGAAAAGATACTTCAAACTCTGATGATCTGTGAAAATCTCAAACTTTGCTCCATAGAGATAATGTTTCCACTTGTGTAATGCAAAGACAATAGCTGCAAGCTCCATGTCATGGGTAGGATAATTCTGCTCACTCGGAGTCAACTTCCTCGAAGCATATGCAATCACCCTTCCATTCTGCATTAACACACACCCGAGGCCTTCTTTAGAAGCATCACTATAGATTACCAAATCATCATTACCATTAGGTAGGGCGAGAATAGGAGCTGTAGTCAATCTCTTCTTCAACTCTTCAAAACTAGCTTGACATTTTTCATCCCACACATAAGGAATATTCTTTCGAGTCAAATGAGTCAAGGGAGTTGCAATCTTAGAAAACCCCTCAATGAACCTTCTGTAATACCCAGCTAACCCCAAGAAGCTTCGAATTTCTATAACTGATTCTGGCCTCCTCCAATTCACAATAGCCTCAACTTTGGATGGATCAACTGATATACCTTTATTGGAGATCACATGCCCAAGAAAAGATACTTCATTGAGCCAAAAAGCACACTTACTGAATTTAGCAAACAACTGCTTCTCACGAAGAATAGATAAAACCATTCGCAAATGTTGTTCATGCTCCTCCCAGGACTTGGAATAAACCAGAATATCATCAATAAATACAACCACGAAGGTATCAAGATAAGGTTTAAAGACCCTATTCATCATATCCATAAAAACAGCCGGAGCATTAGTCAACCCGAAAGGCATAACAAGAAACTCATAATGGCCATATCTACTACGAAAAGCAGTTTTAGAAATGTCTTCAGAACGGATTTTCAACTGATGGTATCCACTCCTCAAGTCAAGTTTTGAAAAGACAACTGACCCTTGAAGTTGATCAAATAAATCATCAATATGAGGAAGCGGATATTTATTCTTTATAGTTACCTGATTCAGCTTTCTGTAGTCAATACACAGCCTCAAGGACCCATCTTTCTTTTTAACAAACAATACTGGAGCTCCCCACGGGGATACACTAGGACGAATGAATCCTCGATCAAGTAACTCTTGCAACTGAACCTTCAACTCTTTCAATTCAGCTGGGGCCATTCTGTAAGGTGCCTCAGATATAGGAGCCGTACCTGGAAGTAAGTCAATACAGAACTCTATTTCCCGGTCAGGAGGCATAGCATACTCAGAAGAAAATACATCTGAAAATTCTTTAACAATAGGCACATCCTCAATATCAGGAACCCTTTTAATAGTATCAAGAACACTAGCCAAATACCCCGCACAACCACGGTTCAACAACTTTCTAGCCTTCATATAAGAAATAATTCTAATCTCTCTACCCCAAGGAACAGTTTCAAAAGAAAACTTAGGAACATTAGGGATAGAAAATGTGACCACCTTATTAGCACAATCAACAGACGCATGATATTTACCCAACCAATCCATACCCAAGATAACATCAAAATCTTGTAATGGTAAGATAACTAAATCAGCAGGTAAAACATGCTCACGTATATGCACATCACAAGAATGCAACACCTCATTGGTCACCAAACACTCCCCTATAGGAGTTGACACCTCTAACACATAAGGTAGAGATTCAGAAGACATATGCAATCGAGGAGCAAAATGCACAGACACATAAGAATGCGATGAGCCAGGGTCTATAAGTGTACGTGCCCTCAAACCAGACACAGAAATAATACCTCCTATCACATTAGAGGACTCCGAAGCCTGTTGCTGAGAAATAGCAAAGACACGACCCTGAACCTTAGGCTTGCCTGAGGAATCCCTCTTCTGACCCTGAGAGGACCCAACCACACTTCCCGATGCTTGCATCCTATACTTAGGGCAATCCCTCTGAAAATGTCCTAACTGACCACAGTTCAAACACTTGCCCTGCTTCTTCCAACATCTCTCTTCTGAATGCCCTTCTTTCTGACAATAATTACAAACTCCTCTACTCTGACTCCCTGAAGTATTACTTTGATTTCTATTACCTGACTGTCTTTGAGAAGACCCTTTAAATTGTGAAGATCCACCCGTATTTCCTCTACTCTCACCACGTGGTTGTTGCCTAACTTGCTTCCCAGCGCCTAACAATTCCATTTTCCTTTTATGTTCCTCAATGTCATGCTCCACCTGGTAAGCTCGATCCACTGCATCCTGAAAATCTTGCAACTTATGGGATACTAGCTGAGTTCTAATCACGGTTTTCAAACCTTTCACAAACCTTGTAGCCTTCCTCTCCTCAGTTGCCACTAGGTGAGTACAATACCTGGACAACTCTGAAAATTTAGCTGAATATTGAGCAATTGACATAGAACCTTGCTCCAAGTTAAGAAATTCCATCTCCTTCCTGTCTTGATCTACTCGAGGAATAAATGTTCTTTGAACTTTCCCAGAAAATTCTCCCAAGTATAAGGTACATGAGTCTCATCCCATTTTGTTTTCAAAGCCTTCCACCAATGCTCAGCCGCTCCATTCAATTTATAGGTAGCAAACCTGACTTGATCTTCCTCCGAACATCTCAAAGCATCAAAGATCTTTTCCATCGATTCAATCCACCTTTCAGTTTTAGATACATCGGACTCTCCATCATACTCCATAGGCTTCATTTTCAGAAACTGTTCCAGGACATATCTTGGTGGTACCTGTTCCCTTTCTTGCCTCTGATCATTTATAGTTTTCATCGCTGCTTCGAACATTCCTTGGAACCTAATTCGAGCCTCTTCTCTGGCATCCCCTTGCCCCGAAGAGCCGGCCTGATCTCCGTCAGTTTCACCCATTTTTAATGAATACCTGCATCAAACACTCAACGTTACTCACTCTATACTCTACTACCCTCCTAGGTCATTTAGTCATTCTAGACCATCTACAACCTAGCTCTGATACCAACTGTCGGGCCCCGTACCCGTGGTCCTACTTGGCCCCACGCTCGGGACACGAACGGAAGACGTTATAAAACCTTTTTAGAAAATTTTTCGAAATATACTTTTAGAAAGTTAAACAAAACACACTTGAAGTTCAAAGACTTCACTTAACTTGAAACAACCCTTTTACAAACACTTTCACAATGAAAGTATTTAGCCCAAAGGCTTACAACTTTTAAACAAATATACATACATCAACATTTACCAAAATAGATGTGACCCTAAGAAAGTACGGGTACTCTACCCCAAAGGGTTTACATTTACATAATGTAACCTTCAACAAAACAAGTCCCAACTCTTACCAAGCGAACGTCCTCCCGTGCCAAATGTCCTATCCCCTGGACCCGCCTTTATCTAAAACAGTAAACAAATAAGGGTGAGAATGAATCTCAGTAAGCTACTAAAATGCAACTACGTTACATGCTGATGTGATGATCATAAAGAAACAATATCAACAGTAATCATATAGCATATAGCACATAACATCATGTTATATATCACATTGCCCACACTCCGGTGGATACCAAGCCAAGGTTTACCCAATAACCATAACTGATGAGAATACCATCTGAGAAACCCATCAGAGAAAACCATCTGAACAGCATAAATAGCTGAAGCCGTCGGGATCCCGAAAACCAAACCATAACCAATAGCACCAAGTAACCAGAGAGGGAAATATGACACAAAGTCATAACCCAAATACTCACCAAAGGGAGCAATTCATCCCATCCAAGGCCAATCTGGACTGGGGAAACTAAAAGGCACAGTGGACATCTTATAGTGAACTTGGCTTGTGTGCCACTATAATTCTCCCACCGCCTGACTCACAAGCTCCAATGGAAAACCTTATAGTGGGTTTACCTGTACCACTATAATTCTTTCATTGGCTGACTCCACAACAAGACCAGCTGGACCTTTACAAAAGCACAATAATGAATACTTGCTAAACAAAACCCGGGGCATTTAATCCAAGAAGGAACTAAGCCAAATACATCACAAGATGCACACAAAGAATCCTTATAAAGAGTCCATAAAAAGGACATTTAATCCATTACTAACATTCCACAACAATCATCTAAGTACTTTAGGACACTACCCAAAAACTAGACCAAGGTTGATCTCTAAACCCCTTAGTTGAAAACTCTAAACTTTTTCAGACAACTGGGCGGTCGCCCAAACAGGGCTGTGCGGCCGCCCAAAATGCTCTGTCCCAAGAAAAAAACCCTTCAGATAGATGTGCGGCCGCACACCCATTTTTGGGCGGCCGCCCACATCACCCGGCAGGCCTAAAAACTTAACCAAAGTTTACTCCTTTTGTTTCACAAGCATAACATATATACACAAGATACTACCCAACATTAGTCACAACATTAGCAACTTTCATTAAGATTTCAATATGGTTTCTAAACCATTTCAACACTAGCTATAACTAAGTTCATCTACTCCCGTTGTCCCAAAATTACAAGTATAGCAAATATTACTCAAAACACAAGATTAACCAGTAGAAGTATCACATATAGCATATATGACTATTTTAACATTTAAAGGGGAATTAGTAACTTACCTAGTTCCGGAAAAAGTATCGCTGAAATCAGTTTTGTTCGGCTAGAAATGACCTACTCGACGCCCTGATCATTTTTATATAATTAGTTTTTAAAACGGGTAAGTAAATAAAAAGAATTAAATCGAAATGGGTCGAACTTACCTTTTTTCTCCTAACCCTAACTGATACGAGGAAGAAATGTTGCTGATGAAATTTGTAAACACAGAGAAGGAAGGAAAAAGGGATAAGTTTTTATAAATATCTTACCCATTTCACAAAATGGTCACCCAACTTTCAAAGTTAACACTTAAGCCCCTTAACTTATAATTTCAACAAGGACCCTAAAGTTTCAACTTAATCATTTAACTCCTTTAGTCATTATTTTTACTAACTAAGTAAATAACACAAATAATCAAGTATGATATGCAACTCATAAAATGTGATGCAACACATAAAAATGCACATATAAGTCAAATAAAAATCCCCAGAATTATAAAATAAATAGAAACGGGTTTTGGGGTCGCTACAGATCTCCTAAGTCTGCGATTTGATTTCAAAATATTTAAAAGTGTTGTTGTTCAGCGCCATCTCCCCCAGATCATTATGATAGGCCCCTAAGCTCAAAGGTTTCTTGCTATAAAGCCATTCTACACTATCGATCCCTTCTCCTTCCTCCAAGATCTGATTTCAAAATCAGATTTGTCTTGATTTTTTGTTGTTGTGTATGTATGAGCGGGTCTCTATATGTGTGCTTGTTTGGTTGGTAGTAAAGAGGGAGCATATAAATATGAGTGACCGATTTCCAGATTTGAAGATTATGTTGAATTTGATTTTGTTTGCTAGTCAGTTTTGTTGTTCTTGTTAATATTGAGATTTGTTGATTTCAGATCTCTGAAGACACTATTTTGATTCCGAGGTGGTCATTGTGTTTAATTGGTTTTTTTGTGGTGTTTGTAGATGGTGGGTGGCGGTGGTTTTGAGATGGTGGTGGTTTTGAACTGGTGGGTGGTGGTGGTTTTGAGATGGTGGGAGTTGGTGGAGAAAGCAAATAATAACTATTTTAATTAAAATATAAATATTTGTTGAGATATAAATTACTATAAATTCATTTTCAAATTAATATTAATTGAATAATTTATTTACTTTTTCTATTTGATTTCTCTTAATAACAAATATAAAGAGAAATGTGAATATAAAATATTTTTTGGACCTTTACGACATTAATATCATTATCAGGGTTATATTTGATTTTTTTTAATTGTAAATCAGTTAAATTTTTAACATATGTTGACAGGCCGTTAGATTTCTAATGGTTTTGCGTTATCCCTGGGCACTTTTTTTTATTAAAATCATAGTACGCAGGTCATAGTGTGAGTTTCGTGAGTACGGGGGCAAATCGTCAATCTGTCAATAGTACGCAGGTTCAAATGGCAATAAACTCAAAAAACAAACATACATTGGCTCTCAACGAACGAGAGAAATCAAAGCTCTCAACAATGGAGAGAAGTCAAACGGTTAACAACTTAGGAGAGATACTATAATATAAAGCAAAAGTTAAAAAACATAAACAACAACACAATTATTTGTAATCTCAATGAGATTACAAACAATTGTGTTGTTGAAGTTGAATAAAGGAAGGAAGAAGATGGAAGTTTTCGGCTTGAGATGGAAAGAAGTTGACAAAGAGAAGTTGAGAGAAAACTGATAGGTATCAGTCTGTTAAATGTGTTTTTATCTTAAAATAACTATTATACATGACTTGTTAATGTTTTTAAGAACTGTAATTATACCACGATTTCATCACTAGAAAAATTGTAACAAGGCTATTATTTTTTATATTGAAAACATGACATATTTTAGTCTCATTAAAAAAATGGCACACTTCACGATGAGATGAAGTGTAATACAAAAAATCGAACTTGCCTGACAAAATTATGGATTTAAAATTTATGCTTTCAGTGGATTAATGTATACTCCAGTTTTGGCCATGGTCCTAATCCAGGGTTAATGCCTATTTTATTTGTGATTTTTTTGTCTTTAAGCCAATATAATAATTAATAAGCAAAGAAAAAACTATCCAGCGAAAGATATGGAAGATATGGTCGTTCAGTTTTAGGTAAACACTAACCATGGTGCCAAATACTATAAAATTAAGAGCAAGACAAATAATTAAAAGTTGTCTTTTAAATTATTTATAATTTTGTACCCTAAGATTTCCATTAAATACTCCCTCCGTCCCACCTCACTTGACACCTAAGAGGTGGGGACATTAACTAAAAAAAAAGAATAAATAAGGAAAATATGTGGTAGGAAATGAAGAGAGAGAATGAGTGGTGGGGTAGAGTTAGAGCCATCAATTAGGGACAACGGGACGGGACAAAACTTTGATGTCCCGCCAACTATACGGGACGGGACGGGACCAATTTATCGCGGGACGTAAATACCCCGTCCCATCCCAAATCACCTCGGGACGCGGGACAATTCAGGACAAAGACGGGATAAGTTAAAGCGATCACCGGATAGAAAATGTCAATTTTTCAAGTTCCATCACTCAAAATAACATAATAGTCCCGTCTCATCCCGTCCCACTTTCGCTTAATGAGAATTAGTACAAGACTTACTTTGGAGGACGGGAAGGTGATGGATATTATGTATGGTGCAGAACACAGAACAAGGTTGATGAGTCTGCTCTTACAAACATATCAAACGCTTGTGAGGATGTTGTTATTTGCGGAAAAACTTTGTAGGTTCTGTGATCTTTTCTTTCTTTCCAGACAAACATTTTTACTTGTAATAAACTCCATTCACGTGCTCGTTTTCCAGAGAATATACTCCCAAACTGGAAGACGTTGGAGGTTATTTGGCTTTGTATTGGCTCCCTACTCGCGAGGATGGAAAGTCTGGGAAGCCACTTGTGTCGATGGGTGTGGGTGTTTTATTTAGTAAAAAACATACTACTTCTACTTGAGCAAGAATTTTTAAAAAAATACGGGACATCCCGTCCCGCCTTCTGTCCTGTCCCAACGGGATGTCCCGAATAGTCCCGAATTTTTTTGGGATGAGAATATATTGTCCTGTCCCGTCCCGTCCCATATATATAGCGTGAAAGAGTATGAAATACTCATTTACTTATTTTATGTATCTTCGTGATTCTGATAATAATTATTGTATATAATTAGTTTAGAGTTTATTTAATTTAGGAATTAGTTGTAATTATTTAGGAATAGTTTATTTTAGGTTTATTATTATTATTATTATTATTATTATTATGATTTAGTTGACTAACTTACTAATGTTTATCTTTGGTAGTTATCTCTTTTGTATTTTAGGAATGTAGGTCTCTCACCAAACAAGGAATGGAGCGGCTATAAAAGAAGAGGGAGCCGGCCATTATTGATCACGGATTCTGAGATTCAAAGAGTGTTAATTTCGTTTTTGTGAGAGAGTCATTGTTTTCTTTGAAGTTCTTGTTCATCAAGAACTCAAGTGTTTTAGTGTTTGGTTTATTCTAGAGATCTAGAATAGGTTTGATCTTTTCGTTGTTTTTGTTTCTTTCATTGTCTTGTATTCTGCAAGACCTTTTGATTAATGAAAGTTTTCCAGCAAGGAATTTCTTGCTGAAGTGTTTATTCTGAATTTGATTTTATTCCGCTGCAATTTTTATTTACTCTGAACGTGTGCGTGTTGTCGTGTCAGTTGTTAAGACAGTTGTGATCGTATTCTCTGATCACAAGTGGCTTTACCCAGAAACAGTCCTAGCTAAATTTCTTTCAATTGGCACCAGAGCCTGATCTCGATACACTGAGAAGTGATCCTTGAAAGTAGCCATTATGGACTGTACTCATATTCGTAATAAGCCGCCTACACTAGATGGTTCAAACTATACCATTTGGAAGGCTAAGATGATCATGTACATTAAAAACATAGATCATCGTGCTTGGGTCAGTATTCTTGTGGGATATACATCCCCTACTATAGAAGTAGTTGATCCAAAGGCAAAATCTCCTGAAACTAGTGAGGAGAAAAAGGAAAAAAAATTTGTCCCAAAACCTGAGCAAGATTGGAACACGGAAGAAATTGCCCTTGCAAACTACAATGCAAAGGCAATGGCTGCCATATCTGATCATGTTGATCACAATTTGTATCGGTTATTTTCTAACCATACCGTGGCCAAAACTGCTTGGGATATTTTACAACTTCATTGTGAAGGGTCTGATAGTGTCAAACAAACAAAATTAAGGAGATTGATGACAGAGTTTGAAAATTTAAGAATGGGAGAAAATGAAACGATTCAAGACTATTCTGCTAAATTAATGGATATTTCAAATGAATCCTTTGCATTAGGAGAATCCATCTCCAATGCAAGGTTGGTTAGTAAAGTTTTAAGAACTCTCCCAGAAAAATTTAACATCAAAGTCTCTGTCATTGAAGAAACTTGTGATACTCGGACCGTGAGTCTTGAAAAGGTTCTAAGTATTCTAACTACGTTTGAATTGAACCTTGAAGTGCAACAAACTAGCAAAATAAATTCAATTGCTCTTGCTAGTGCTCTTACTGTGTCCAAAGATCTTGTTGAATTATCAAAGGATATTGATGACTCAAACTTAGAGGAAGATGAATGTGACTTGATCTCTGAAAAATTCAACAATACGTTGAACAAAAAACGTCAACAAAGGTTTTCTAATAAGGTTACTGCTTCTTCCCCTAAGATTGAATCATTCAAGAGAGAAACAAGTAAGAACAAATTTTCTTCTGAAAACAAAAGATCTATTGAGTCCGTTCAGTGTAGAGCATGTTTAGGATTTGGACACTATGCTAATGAGTGTGCTAACACACTCAAAAGGAGAGGGATGGGTTTTTCTGCAACCTTAAGTGATTCAGATGATGACGATCAGACAGCAAACCTGTCATTTTTACGATCATCGCAATCCTCCCTTTCTGACAGTGAATCTGATAGCGAGGATGTGTTGTCAACTGACAGCACAACTGACTACTCAGATGGTACTAACATGTATACCTGTTTTAACTCCACTTCTGCAGGTGAATCTGAAGAATCCAATCAGGAGGAAGAGGATAGTGCCACGTATGAGGACCTCCACAATACATACGTTGAGTTGTTTGCAGAATGGTCCAAACGAATGGATCAACTCAAGGAGTTCAAGAAGGTAAATGAAAAACTCACCTCTGACAATTTGAAATTAAAAGCTGAGAATGAGAGGTTGTCGAGTGAAAGTGATACTCAAAAGGACTCCATAGCTAGGTTAGAAGTCATGCTTACCAAAAAAGACAATGAGTGTGAGAAATATAAAAGCAATTTTGAAAAAGAAACCATTACACTCAATAAACTTAACAATGGAAAGGCTAAATTGGAAGAGGTTCTGAACACGGGGAACAAAGGAAAATCGGGTTTAGGCTATGGAGATCCAGTGTTTGTTAAGGAAGGTGAGGGCACTTCAAAAAACAATGAGAGATTTAATGTTAATCACGTGTCCCCTCACAAAAATAGAAGAAATAGAAAAAGGAGATACGTGTGTCACCATTGTTTTGCCCCTGGACATATACGTCTATTTTGTTACAAGTTGAAACAGGAACTTGGCTTGGAGAAGAACAGCGGCCACCTGATAGGACAGTTGTGGGCTCAGTTGGAGTCACAACTGCCCAGTCAACTGCAGTCTGCTCCAAAAGCCACATGGGTAAGAAAGGACACTCTAAAGTGTCAAGTGGTGTTTACCTCCTTCAAGAGCAGTATGGAAGGAGCATGGTACTTTGACAGTGGCTGCTCCCGCCACATGACTGGCTCTCTTGAGCATTTCAAAGACTATGAAGCCTTTAAAGGTGGAAAAGTAAATTTTGGTGGAGGTGCTCAAGGTGAGGTAATTGGCAAAGGTACGCTGAATGTTAATGGTTTGCCCAACTTGCATAATGTCTTGCATGTTGATGGGTTAAAGGCAAACCTAATTAGCATAAGCCAATTGTGTGATGATGATTTACATGTCAAGTTTGATAAGAAGATCTGTGAGGTCTTCGATGATTCAAATAGATGCGTTTTGAAAGGTGTAAGATCCTCTGATCATTGTTACAAGTTGGTTGAAAATCATTTATGTTTTAATTCAATTTTTGATAATGCTCCTGATCTTAGTGTCAATTGTGTTGAGAATTGTATTACAGGTTGCACTTGGGAGCCTGAACAGATTAATGATGAATCTGAACAGAAGATTACAAAAGAATCTGCAGATTTAACACTTGACAGGTCAGTTGACAGACCAGATGAACAGTCAACTGCCACGACAGATGGTCAGACAGCAGCAGACTCCAGTTCAGATTCTGAAATCAATGAAGATCATGAAAGCAGAGGCACTGATGCTGCTGTAAGGATACAGGGAGATCATCTAACTTCCCCGGTCATTGGGGGAGTGGATGAAAGAATAAAAACAAGAGGGAAACGAATAATTACCGGGAATTAGACGGTTTATCCGCGTACCATCAGGTAAGCTCTTGTTGTTTCGTTGCTAATTTTAAGCATGAGGATGAGTCAGAAACTGTAAAAGTTAATAATTGGACCAATGTCATGCACGAGGAAGTGGTAAAATTTGAGAGGAAAGATGTTAGGTTCTTGGTTCGTAGGCCATCTAATACTGATTATCAGGGAGTTGTTACTTATTGCACTCAATTGTTGAGGATGAACCAAATAATCAAGGATTATGGTCTTAAAAGTGAAACATTGACTATATTTTGTGATAGTTTAAGTGCTCAGAATTTTGCCAAGAATCCGGTACAACATTTCCTAACAAAGTACATAGATATTATGCATCATTTTATTAGAGATCTCGTTGAACAAAAAATCATTACTCTAGAACATGTAAGCACAACGGATCAACTTGCTGATATCTTTACCAAGGCTTTGGATTTCGAGAGATTTTCTCTCGGCTGTGTGATACCAGTTGACTGCACAAGTGTGCATACAACTGATTGCATCTGTATAATTGTATATTACAGTAACCACTAATCAAAAAAAAATAAAAAAATAAAAATAGTCTGCATTCATTCTATTTGCACGATTGTCTCTTGTGATCACTTGGTCTTCTTTAGTTCCTTGACTCCGAGTTTTGACCCTTGAATGTGAGATCCTTCTTAACTTGATAATAAAATTATCCTGTTAATTCCTCCGTGCTGTTTATCATGAAGTGAGCACTTAATCTAAGGTTACGGGGAAAACAAGCTGCCTCCAGTCTTTGAAGTTACTACCCATTTAGGCAAAATGCTGACGTGTACATATACATAACTTGGGAATCAGTGTAACACTGTATTGTGAGAGTGAAAAGCTCCTCCTCGTAACTGATTCATAAGTCATAAGCCTTCAATGGGAGTGTTCTAGAGGCTTCATGATTGAAGGAAAATCTCATTGAATTCCTGTGTGTTGAAACCGAGTCATGGACTGAGTTGATCATACTATGTCACACCAAAATTGAGACAATCTTCACTTGTGTGTTTAGGCATAATTTTTCTAAGTTTTTTTTCTCCCTTGGTATTTACATCAGCAAATTGAATTGTGGTTCTTCTTGTTAAAGATTTAATGCTTTCATGTGTTTAACGATAATCTAATGGCGAGATGTTCAAGTTTCATTGTACAGTTGGTGGAAATTGTGATACATTGTGGATAAAAGGATTCAGTTGAATTTGGCAAGTTCTAATTCTGGGACGGACAATTTATCACAAAACATGGGTAAATTTTGAATTTTAAAATCAAAAATCCTTGTTTGTTTTGGAATTTAAATGGGTACTTCAATGTTTCTCGGTTCTCCCTACTCCTTGGCCTATCTGAGTTCTTAGGAAGAATCTCTGTCCTCCCTTGATATTTCCTTCATGTCAAATCTGGTTGAGAATTATGATGCTCTTAGAGGTATTTTTGTTGGGGAGATTCAAATTTAGGGGGAGTGTGTTATATTCAAAATTTTCTTTCTTTGAGTTTGATGGTTCTTCTCAAAAAGGGGGAGAAAGATGTGGTCTTCATATTCAGGGGGAGTAGAATCCAATGTACAAATTCAGGGGGAGAGATTATTGTTTTTGATGTTTTGATCAGAACCACAAAGATATGGGGAGATTGAAAGAGTATGAAATACTCATTTACTTATTTTATGTATCTTTGTGATTCTGATAATAATTATTGTATATAATTAGTTTAGAGTTTATTTAATTTAGGAATTAGTTGTAATTATTTAGGAATAGTTTATTTTAGGTTTATTATTATTATTATTATTATGATTTAGTTGACTAACTTACTAATGTTTATCTTTGGTAGTTATCTCTTTTGTATTTTAGGAATGTAGGTCTCTCACCAAACAAGGAATGGAGCGGCTATAAAAGAAGAGGGAGCCGGCCATTATTGATCACGGATTCTGAGATTCAAAGAGTGTTAATTTCGTTTTTGTAAGAGAGTCATTGTTTTCTTTGAAGTTCTTGTTCATCAAGAACTCAAGTGTTTTAGTGTTTGGTTTATTCTAGTGATCTAGAATAGGTTTGATCTTTTTGTTGTTTTTGTTTCTTTCATTGTCTTGTATTCTGCAAGACCTTTTGATTAATGAAAGTTTTCCAGCAAGGAATTTCTTGCTGAAGTGTTTATTCTGAATTTGATTTTATTCCGCTGCAATTTTTATTTACTCTGAATGTGTGCGTGTTGTCGTGTCAGTTGTTAAGACAGTTGTGATCGTATTCTCTGATCACAAGTGACTTTACCCAGAAACAGTCCTAGCTAAATTTCTTTCATAGCGGAACGGTCCCAAATTGACGACTCTAGGTAGAGTGGATATAAAATTATAAAAACTAGACTAATTTAGGAAATGTCAAGTGAGCTGGGACAAAGAAAAATAGAAATAATTGTCAAATAAGCTGGGAGAGTGGGAGTATACTTTAAGGGTAGATATCATTTACATTCTCATTTGGATTTTAGAGCAATGTCAATGACATCCCTTCTTGTTTGCCTAACTTCTTTTCACATCCCTCTTCTATGTATATATGTACATAATAACCATCTTTCGTTCTTCTCTCTCTAACTAGAGTGATAAAATATTAATTTCCCATCCCTCTTCCATTTATAATATCACTCTATCGGATAGAGTAAAAGTTTTGTTTTTAATTTTTATACATCATAAAATAACAGTCACATTCTTACAATGTCAAATTATGAAGTCACTCTGTCCTTCTAATATAACTATAAAAAAATCAATGCGTATATTATTAACCTATTTTATCCACTTGCATTTGAATAGCTTTAGATAGTATATTCTCAACCGGTCAACCCACTTAAAATATTGATTTATTTTTTAGTATTTTTTTAATAATCGTGCAATTTAAGACGGAATAAGTATTTGTTTGGCACAGAGAAACTATCCATTTATAACTAACTCAATATATAGTACGGATTCAGTACAGTTACAACAGTCGGATAGTGTGAATTTTGCCATAATTTATATTTGAATAATACTAGTGGCACAAAAAAGTCACAAAAACTTGCTCACAAAATCCTAGGTGTAGTGATGTTATTGGTGTTTTTAATTAGAGTGTGGCAGATTCATAATCGATGCAACCAATGAAATATCGCCACCTCATTTTGTAAGAAAAAATTTGTGACCCTAGTATTGCTCTTTATATTTTCATATTGGGGGGATGGAGATTTTATTAAGTGGCATAAATTTGTGGATGAGTCCCCTATTTGAGATAAGTAAAACAAGAAACACTCTCACATATAAATTACAAAACCCTAGGGGAGGTTTGTGCTATTTATCCAAAACTCAGGGAATAGAGAGGACTCGCTGCGTAGCATATAATTGCCGTCGGGGACCAAACCCAAAGTCAAGACACGTGGTAGATGGATGTTTGAGCAGCTACGGCTGGGACCCACGACATTGGGGACCACGCGTGAATTTCTTATTTTGTGCGGACTTTTTGTCGCCGGTATCTGAGAGAGAGGAGAGAGAGAGAGAGAGAGAGAGAGAGAGAGAGGCGTTGCGAGAAAGTTGACTGCTTTGGGTTAAATGTTAACAGGAAATGCTAGGATTAAAAAAAAGAAAAAAAAGAAGTTTATAAAATGAATGGTAAAAGATGTGGTGACGATATTCTATTGGCTACATCGATAGTGGATCCGGCACACTCCAATTAAAAACATCAATATAATTATGATACATCATTTTGTAAGCCACATTTTATAGCCATCTTATCTTGTGTAGCTTTATTATTTTTCATGTTAATAATGCAAGTGATGTGTTGCAAAGCGCCAAAACATGATTGCATTTCTTTAATTATACAACCATATACTCTCTTCGTCTCAATTTAAATTTCTTAATTTGACTTTACACGGAGATTAAGAAAAAATAAATGTTGTATGAAAAGTAAAGTGGGAGAGAGAAAGTTGGTAGGGAGTTTTTGTTGTGAGAATGACAAGTGGGTCTCACTTTTCATTTTAGGTAATAAAGCAAAGTAAGAACTTTAAATTGGGACAGATTAAAAAGGAAAGTAAGAACCTTAAAGCGGGGCAGAGGGAGTATATGTTTTTTAATACTTCCTTAGTCTTATTTCATTTGAGATCTAAGAGATAGGCACAATAACTAAAAAAAATAATAAAACAAGGAAAATGTGTGGTAGAAAATGAAGAGAGAGAATGAGTGGGGTTAATAATATGTTGGTTGAATGAATTGTGTGGTGAAAAATGAAGAGAGCGAATGAGTGGGTGGGGTAGATTGAATATAAAATTATAAAAAAGATTATCATTTTGGGGAGTCTCAAGTGAAGTAGAACGGACCAGAATAGAAATAAGTCTCAAGTTAGGTGGGACGGAGGGAGTATATAATAGCAGTATTTTTGATGAGTAGAATTTTGTTTTAAAAGATAGTAATTTATACAATCATAAATGAAGCTAACAGTTTCTACTAACGTTTTGATAGTGTTAACTAACGCAAAAAGGTCGATTATTCATATTGTCTAGAAAATAATATTTTTTTTGATAAGTTTTTATCTAATGATGATGCAATCTCTCTATCTTAGAAAGTTTGTCTCATATAGGTTAACTCACGCTAACTTTGATTATACATTGGTGTCAATGTATTGATCATAATGAAATGTTAAAAATTGTTATCGATAAATTATTAAGTGATTTATCAATAACAATTTTTTAATTTTTATTAAAAATTAAAATGATTAGATGGATATCCGTGTTTGTTTAAAATTTATTCATGTTGACAATTTTTCTGAGATATAGTATTGAAAAATGTTTTTTCTTCGAAATTAAAATAAGATGGTAAAAAAAAAAATTGTGAGATGGAGAATTAGAGAAGGATGTAATTTCAAGGGGGGTAGGGTTTGAGAGGTGGAGAGTGTTTAGACAAAGTAGGGCTTGGTTAAGAAGGAAAAAGAGAGTCAAGAGTAATTGGGTCCACCCAAACTCCAAGTGGTACTCTATCATAAGGTAACCATTTAAGCGTGCTTCTGTGGGGTCCTGTTTTGTGTGGTCCCTTAATAGAAAATGGACACGTGTATTTTGTACACATTGGTAAGTCGCTTTACCTTAAACCGGTGGAAAACAGAGGAAACGTCGTATGTAAAAAGAAACCAAAAGCCTTCTGCCGGTCGCTCCCGAGGGGCCTCATCGTCATATTTTCCTAGGTTTAGTTTTAACGCCAAGCTTCTTATCTTTTTTTTTTTTTTACTTTACTCCGTACTTTTTTTTTGTTTATAAAAAAAAAAAATTAAAAAAAATCAAGACCTAATCAAGCCCTCATCGTACCGTTGGCCCCTCTAGATCTGGCACCTACGCATACATATTCAATACTTATCGCTACTTATTTCCATTTTGGGCTTCTCATGCTTATTGCTACTAACCCAAAATGTTCACTTTTCTCTCTCGTATTCACTCACAATAACTATCCACTAACTTATTTTCTATCTCTTACTCACTATTAATACTTATTTTCCCAACATACTTTCTTAATCCCCGTGCATTGTTATTTGGTAGCAATAAGTATGAGACGAATGAGTAATTAGTATGAGACGACCGAAATAAAAATAAAGAGCAATTAGTTTGGGACTGAGGGAGTAATATTCAAACAAATTACTCCCTCTGTCCTAATAAAAGGGTTGAAGTTTGTCACAAAACATTATAGTTTTGCTATTATCTATACAGTTTAAACATTACAGTATCTATCAAATACACCCATATTAATAACCTTTATTTTTTATTATGTGTTGTCATTATAAAAATATTTAATTGCATAGGTACTTGAAATGTATGTTCCAAAGTTAATTTGCCCGTTAAATATGCATTGATTATTTTTCTTAATACATGTGAAAAATTTAAAACGGCAAGTATTTTGTGAAATAAAAAATAAAATTTTAGTAGAGTTGGCTTATAAAAAATCAGTTTTCTTTAATACATTAAACAACGTGTTTTTAAGAGCTTACAGTAACGCTATTGTAAACAAAAAGAATTTATTTTAAAATATGTATTGGCACTTGTAAATGACTTGAACTTATTAAGAGACGAGCATTAATTAACATCAATAATATCACTCTATAATGCTACTACCGACATTCAAAAACACTACTCCCTCCGTCTCAAAATAGATGTCGTTTCAACCACTTTACACATATTAAGAAATACAATTAATGTATGTGAAAAAGTCTTATATACCCTTAAAGTAATGCAATTACCAAGGTAATTAAATAACTGTTTAAGAGATAGTCCACTATCATTAATAAGGATAGAGTTGGTATACAACAACAAAATAGCCTTGAAAATAGTAAAACGACATGTATTTTGAGACAAAAATTAACTCTCAAAACGACATCTATTTTGAGACGGAGGGAGTACTATAAGTGCATTAAAGAATGTTGGTCAATCATAATTTTTAGAATTAATCTCAGACATATACTCCCTCTGTCCATACTAAAGGGCACAGTTTGATTTTTTTTGGTTAACTAAGGCAATTTTTGACCATAATTTATTGAATGTCTAAATATCTCTATGAAATTCTACAAATTGTTATCAAGTTATAAGTGCATTAACAGTTTTTAGAATTATATAGAAATATCAAGATATTCATAAAATTATGGTCAAAGATTAACTCAATTGATAAAAAAAAATCAAACTGTGCCCTTTCGTATGGAACAGATGAATGGAGTACAAAATAAGCAAGGTGGAGTATTTTTAAATCGAGGCTGTAAAGATGAGGTGAGGAGCAAAAGCAATGCTAAAATCACAAATTTCACAAAATTTAAATCACAAGAAATGAATTGTTGTAGATTAAATTTCCCCGAATAAATCCATATCCTTCGATTAGGAATAGGGCTGTTAATGAGCCGAGTCGAGCTTTGGGGTGTCGAGCTCGAGCTCGTTTAAAACTTATCTAGCTCGAGCCCACTTGTTTATTCGAGCTCGAATCGAACCGAGCTCGCGAGTTACTCGCTAACAACTCGAGTCGATATCGAACTCGAGTTTTAACGAGCCGAGCTCGAGTTTAGGCCTTTTTTTAAAAGAAAAATATGTTCTTAACGAGCTTATCGAGCTAAGTTCGAGTCGAGTTCGGAAACAAAAATTCAAATTTAATGAGCTTATCGAGCCAAACTCGAGTTTTAAACGAGCTAAACGAGTCGAACACGGTCGGCTCGATAACAAAACGAGCTTGACAATTGGTTCAAGCTCAACTCAAGCTCATTTAAGCTCGAGCTTTCATGAGCCGAGATCAAGCGAGCTCGGTTTGTATAACAGCCCTAAATTTAGGAATGCCTCGAACCAGTTTATCCAACTTTCACTCGTACCTCGATTCTTCCGTCATCCACAACACACACACACACACACACACACACACACACGAAGTCCTCCCTCCCAAAAAGCTCCTTTTCTACACAGCCTGAGCCGACCTCATCTCATCTGTAGCTCCACCTACACAATATACATACACACTTCTGTATCTAATACGTCTCTCTTTATTTATTCTTTTTCTAGTAACTTTCTCTTCTTAATCATATTGGCATAATCTATGCTTTGCTGATTTCTTCCACTTTCTCTCTCTCTCTCTACATTTGTATCTAATTACTCATTCTCTCTCTAGAATGGTAATTTAGACACACACACTCTCTCTCTCTCTCTCTATTTGTTGAGTTTCTCAAGCTTCCTTTCAGCTATGGCGTTTCACGACCATATTTCTCAGGAAATGGCGCTCCACTACGCCGACCAGCAATTGAACGACAACGTCGCCGTTCTTCGAGGTATGTTACCGGAACACCTTGGCGGACAGTCCTCTGCAGATGCTGCCGGGGCTAATAAGCCAACCTGGCTCAACAGCGCGATTCTCCGCCAACAGAGTCACCACCACCACTACGGCGGCGGCGGAGGTGGTGGTGGCGGGGAAGACGGCGGGAGCTTTCTTCACTTGCAGACCGCGAATTCTGACTCGTCTAATTCGAACCAGTGGCTGTCGTCGTCGCGTGCGATGGAGAACGACGACGTTAATCCGGTGTCGAGCGACTCGATGATAGCGACGGCGATTAATAATCACGAGAAGAGTCATAATCATAATAGTAATAATGCGACGAAGATGAGTCAACAACATCAACAGCAGAGTGAGAGTGATGGGAATGGGAACGGGGAGAGGGATTGGGAGATGGCTAAGTGTAAGGCGGATATATTGGCTCATCCGATGTATGATGAGCTGTTATCGGCGCATGTATCGTGTCTGAGAATTGCGACGCCGGTGGATCAACTGCCGAGGATTGATGCGCAGTTGGCTCAGTCACAGCAGGTTTTGGCTAAATATTCTGTTCTTGGACATGGTAATCAGCCTCTAGACGATAAAGACCTCAATCAGTTCATGGTAACTATCTCTCTATTTCTCACTCTCTACTTTTTGATTTTGTTCATGTTGTTTGACTTTTTGGTTTGCGATTATGTTCTGAAGTTCTGCATGGAACTGATACAAATTAAGTGTAACTATTTGTGCTTTCATTTTTTCCTACCTTTGAATGAACCAAATATCTCAGAATTTGTTTCTCTATAGAGAGATGGAGAATTCCATATGGTTTTTATGTTTCCTTGTGCTTTTGATCAATAAGATTGGGGGAAATGAGTCTTTAGTTTCGTTTGGATGATGAGGATTGGAGAATTTGGTTCAACTGGCCTTGCTAAACTCAAATATTGTGAAAGGGGATATAAATAAAAAAAAAAATTACAACAAATTCTACTGGTGTAGTAAAAGAAAAACTGGATTGTGAGAGATAGAGAGAAAAGTGCTTGTGATAGTTCGAGCAGTGGCCAGTGGACGATTGAGTATATATTTGTGACTGTTTTCATATCTTTGATGGTGCTTTGGAAGAGATTGTGCCGTGTTCTAGTGGAATATGACAATAAGTTTGGTTTGTGCTGCAAATCAGAATTATTGGTGGGGGAATCATAAGGGGGGTTTGTATTGGCAGCACCATAATTATTGAAAGTGGTTTGGAGAATCTACTTCCACTCGCTGGTTTGGTTGTTGTGTTTGGAAAATTCGATTGAGGTATCAACATACGTTTTCTAGCTATTTGGAAGTTTCTTCCAAATATGATTATGAGGATTATGCTCCGTAATCACTCACCCAATGAGGTAGACAATGACTAAGTTGAGGCCTGGCTATATATCTGGCTACCAAAGATATGTCAACAGATAAGAGATACAAAATGCATCGTTTTATTCCCTTTACATGTTTTGCTGTTATCTTTTAAAAAGAAAAAGATCAAAAAAATCTTGATTCTTACATATTTATGTTATGTAATTATGAGTTTATGACTTGATTATTTCCTTTTCTTGATGCGAGATGCTTCTTTAATGTTATTAAGGTATCTTGGCATTCTTTAAATTCAGAAGCTTAAAAAGTTTTGAATTTCTTATTCAAGTGCCTAGCTGAATGCAAAAGGAATCCAAGTTAGTACAGATTCTCATGGTGCAGCCTTTTACACTGAATACTCAAACCGTACTCACTGAGAGACTATTCCTAAATAGACGTGTCAGTATATAAAACATTTGAATTTAAAAGCTTTTGGTGATTTGCTATTATAAGAAAATTGTGCCCTATTAATTGTTCAGCTTAGGACTGTGTATGATTGTTGGGGCGGGTAATCATTTCTGTCCAGATCTGCGTGAGACATGTTCACTGCTTTGGAGTATCTAGGATGTCCAAATGAAAAGCAATTCTGAACTCTTACTGTAAACGTGGTCTTGTTATTTTACAGTTCCTGATGTTACCATTTTTTCCTACATTGGATCTTTGCCTTTTCTTTTTTGGCATTCTTATTTGTTTTTGTTCCTTCTCATGTAGGCACATTATGTTGTATTGCTTTCTTCTTTTAAAGAACAATTGCAGCAACATGTTCGAGTTCACGCAATGGAAGCTGTGATGGCTTGCTGGGAGCTTGAACAATCTCTACAAAGTTTAACAGGTGCGTATTGTCTTCATATTATCTCATTCCTTCCTTTCTCACAAAACATTACTTGTAGGAGCTCCCCATTTGTAATTGGGTCTTCACAAAGTGTAAGGTGGAAAGTTCAATCTTCCTCCCCGCGCCCTTTTAGGCCTAAAAAAAAAAAAAAAAACAATTGTTAACCGTCAACTTTAGAAAAAACAAGTTCACACACACAAGACAAAATGCTGTTATATATTGTTTTTTCAAAATTTTCTTTGGTGAGGTGCATATCATTGTCATTGATAATGGTTATATTTGTTGAGCATAGTTGGAAATCACTTTCAAAATCATAATTGTTGCAGGTGCCTCTCTTAGATTTAACTTTCTACGTTATGAACTTTGTCATAGAACAGATTAACTTCTTATGCAAGAAACACTTTATGCACCTGCTTTATATTATTATAGGGAAAATTGCTACTTCCAATTATCAATTAATGCAAAACACTTCTTAGTTCTAGAATTATGTTACGTAATTTTAACAAAAACATCAAATAAGGCAATGTACTGGTATTTATACTTGCGACATTAAAAAACTATTAGAATTGCCAGGTGACACTGCCACGTCAGCACCGCGTCAGTGACATGTCAGCACCACACAATCAAAGTTGAAGTGTGTGATGGCATCGCGCCGATGTGTCACTGACGCGGCAATGCCATGCTGGCAAGCCCGTAGGTTTTTTGACGACGTTGATGTTTTTATCATAAGCCGTAACACAAATCCTGAACCAACCAGTAGATTGCATTAATTGAAAAATATGTTGCATTCGGTCGTTCTTCCTTTCTGAACCTCTTTCCATTATTCTATCATAGTTCGTTTCTCCCAACTAATCAAAAACTGCTATGTATGATATGATTGGGCTTGAAATGGTCTTAAAGGACCACCTGTGAATTCGGAACTGTGTATCCAGTGTATATCTAGGTCGTTCTTCCTTTCTGAACCTCTTTCCATTGTTGTATCATAGTTCGTTTCTGTAGATTTTTCATTCAATGCGACTTCATATGTTTTCTTGACTGGATGTCACTTAAGCAAAGTTTTCTTGCACGTATTTTCTGTGGATAGTTGTGTAAGCTAGTACGTCATCTGGGGGGATTTGACTTGTCTTCCTGTAGCACACGACTTTAGGTTCATAGCTGTTAGCTGTAGTATCAATTATTCTGTATTTGTCAGGTAGCGGCTGATCTACTTTAACTTTTCCATGAGAAGTTTCAGTTTTCCGGTATTCTTGGCAAAAATGTTTTTTGTTATATAGTGTCCTTCAGTTTCCTCAGTTTTTTGGTCAATGCTGTGAGTTATAAGCTGACTCCGAAATTTATAGTTTTATTTGGTAGGAAGGAAGGCTTGCCCTGTGTATTCATATCCGAAGACATTTATTCAAAGATCTAAATAGATTGTCCTGTTTATGTTCAGAAGATGCATCAGTTCTTGGAAGGGCAAATTGCATTTTAGTTACCTGAGTTTGTCGTCAAGTTTCAATTAGTTACCCAGTTTGTGTTTCGGTCAATTTAGTTATTGAATTTGTCTTTTTGTTACAATTAGGTGTAAAATTGGTTAGCCCATTAGAAAACTAATGAAAATGGATGAAAATTATAACAAAGTTCTTTCAAAACTGCAATGATCAACCCTAAAGTTTAAATTATTCCATTACACCCCCAAAAACTTTTTATAAATCCATCTGCTAAAAAAACATTAAACTTTTTTAAATTAGCACTAAAGAAAGAAAAAGGAAATAAAAAAAGAAAATAATAATAATAAATAAATAAGGAAAAAATTGCAAATGACCCACTTCTCTAACCTTTCCTACCTCCAGTCAATTCCTCCTACTTCAACTCATCCTCTTCACCCCTTCGTAACCTCCCCCTCCTCCATTCTCTTCCGAGAAAATTACCATCTAATCCCTCACCTCCGGCAACCCCTCCCCATCTCCGGCGAAGCCCTCGGACCCTTCTCTCACCTCCGGCTGTCTCTCTCTACCCTCCCCTCTTCTCCGGCATAACTCCAATCACCGGTCGGCAATTCCATTAGTATCAGCTCTTTCAAATACGGGCACAAAATCGACCGGCGATCTTCCCTCCCCACCCAGCCGTATGTCACACACCTCCGCCTTTCCTCTCTTTACCATCTCCGGCACCCCCTCAGAACAACTCTCTATAAACTCCGACTACTTCTCTCTCTTCGACCTTCGCCAGATTTGGATGTCCGACCAGAGGTTGTTGTTGACGGCGAGGGCGCCGGCGTAGGTGATGGCGTCCCGAAGTGGGTGATCGACCAGATCTGCATACCATTGTTCCCAATTTGAAAAAAAAAAAAAAATCAAATCTGGGTTTTTTTATTTGATTTTGATTTGGGATGTGTTCTCTTAGGTTGTTATGTTGAAGACCGAAACTGGCATTTGATTTGGTTTATGACGACGGTCGCAGTGGCGGTGGTGGCGGCGGAGATGGCGGTTCAGTTGTGGTGGGAGTGGTGGTTCAGTGGTGGCGGTCATTAAACTTGAATGAAGGTGAAGAATTTAGGGTTTGGTGGGCTTAAATTGTCGGGGTGTAATGGAATATTTTAAACTTTAGGGTTGATCATTGCAATTTTGAAAGAACTTTGTTATAATTTTCATCCATTTTCATTAGTTTTCTAATGGGCTAACCAATTTTACACCTAATTGTAACAAAAAGACAAATTCAATAACTAAATTGACCGAAACTCAAACTGGGTAACTAATTGAAACTTGAAGACAAACTCAAGTAACTAAAATGCAATTTGCCCGTTCTTGGAATAACAGCTACCTTTAAATAACTTTCTTAAAATTTTGTGCTATAAATGAACCTTTCAAACTTATTATTGTGGATTTTCATATCCATTTGTAAAGTTTTCGGTTCTTTCGCTCTGAACTTGTGAGCTATAAAAGAGAGCTCCAATTTAGTTTCATGTTTCCATTCTGGCTAACGATTACAACATCTTTAGATGATATTTTGTGTGGGCCAAATTATGTTTATCCCCCCAAAGCAGAGGCGGAGCCACCTTGATGCCAAAGGGGGCAATTGCCCCCATTGATTTTTAAAAAGTAGTAATTTACTAGTGCAAAATTTACAAAAAAATTGGAGTTTAGTGCAATTTGTTGAAGTTTGCCCCCTTTGAGATAAAATTTATAATACACTAGGATTTTTTTTGCCCCCATTGACGAAAATACAGTTTAAACTTTTTTTGTTGTGTAATTTTTGCCCCCATTGACGAAAATTCCTGGCTCCGCCACTGCCCCAAAGTATCCACCCAATTCCACTTGCACTCCAGTTTGAAAAGTGGGTCTACCAAACAGATCCACTTTTCAAATGGGAGCAAAGTGGGATTGGGTGGGTACTTTGGGTGGTAAACGTTATTTGGCCTATTTTATGCCACATGTATTTCTTTTTTATATTTTTGTACTGTACGTGTTTTTCGGTAGCTGAATTATTCATCTTAATCATGGACAGGTGTAGCACCTGGTGAAGGTACAGGAGCAACAATGTCGGACGATGACGATGATCAGGTGGATAGTGATGTCAATTTGTTTGATGGAAGTCTAGATGGGGCGGATGGCATGGGTTTCGGGCTCCCAACTGAAAGTGAAAGATCTCTAATGGAACGAGTTAGGCAAGAATTGAAGCATGAGCTGAAGCAGGTAATTAATCAACTTTGCTGATTGCTTTAGCTATGGCCCTCATACATTCTTCACGATAGTTAATCACCTTTTTGTCATGTAGGGATATAAAGAGAAGATTGTCGATATCAGAGAAGAGATTCTACGTAAAAGAAGAGCTGGAAAATTGCCTGGTGACACTACTTCACATCTGAAAGCTTGGTGGCAATTACATTCCAAATGGCCTTATCCAACCGTAAGTATCACTTAATTGATAGTTGATTCCCCTTTGATCTTTTAAACTACTCCATCCGTCCCATAGTAAATGCCGCTCTTTCTTTTTTGGTTCATCCCAAAATAAATGTCGCGTAGGAAAGTCCTAGTGCAATTCTATCATTATTGTACAAACAAGTAAAGCACACTTGTTAAAAACGTTGAAAGTCAAACGCGGCATTTATTATGGTAAGGATGGAGAATTAGACAATACGAGGTCTACCATTTTTAACTGATATTTTTAAGCAATTAATTTCATCAATCGATAATTGATCGAAACTTGCAGTCTCATGATTGTTGATTACGATTCTTACAGGAGGAAGACAAAGCAAGATTGGTGCAAGAAACAGGGTTGCAACTAAAGCAGATCAATAACTGGTTCATCAATCAAAGAAAAAGGAATTGGCATAGTAACCCTTCATCTTCCACTGTTCTGAAGAGCAAACGCAAGAGGTAGCCTGTTACTTTTTTCATTTGAGAATATGCATGCTTCAAGAGCTCTTTGCCAACCAGATACTTTGGAAAAAAAGCAATGCAGGTGATACAAGCAAGGAACGCTTCATGTAATATCAAAATATTTCAAGTCAATACCGTCCCTCTTCTTCATATTGTCCAAAGCCGTTAAAGAAATGCCAGATTCAAATTAGTACTTGAAGATCTCTCGTCAAGTAAATGAAGCTGCCATTGCCGACTTACCAACAGATCAAGAAATATTCACTAGTTTTCTTGAAGGTACGCTGATACTTGCAACAGCTATAGTTTTTTCTTACTTTATTTAGCAATTTTTAAGCACGTAAAAGGGGAATACTTATACACCCATTTGACATATTTGTAAAATTGTTGGGTCGTAGTTTATATTCTGGTGGAGAATCGTTATAGGTTGGATGTATATTTACGTATGGAGTAGTTTCAGTACCTGTATAAGGTATGTTGTGGTCTACTACAGTACCATTAGCAACTTGCAATCTCTTGTTCTCCGTCCGTGGAAGTTCCACCTAGACATGGCCAAACACGGGTACGGGACGGGTTATACGGGTCCGGGTACGGTTCTCAAAATGAAGGACCCGGAACCAAACCGTGAATGGTACGGGTGCCGGTACGGTTCAGCCACGGGTCAAGCAGGTACGGGTCCGCACGGGTCTGCCCTTTAAAAAAAATGTTAGATTTTGACAAAATCTGTTATATTTTTACAGATTCTGTTAAAAAACTAACAGAATCTGTTTAAAAAGTAATTGTTATCCGTTAAAATCAATGAAGCGTTACTTTTTTAACACATTCTGTTATAAAACTAACAAAATTTGAAGGTTTTGACGGGTCTGCACGGGTACGGGTTTTGGGAAGGTGGAACCGGAACCGAACCGCATCAAACACGGGTACGGTTCCGACGGGTCACGGGTCTTGCACGGGTCCGGTTCTTACGGGTCAAATCCGGGTCCGGTTCCACGGGTCCGGGTTGGCCATGTCTACTTCCACCATCCCATAACAATGTGGACAAAATGAGTTGTGTACGGGAATTAAGGGAAAAACAGTAGTGGGTAGTTGTTGTGAGTGTGAAAAGTGAAATGAGAGAGAAAGTGGGGTAGGGAATAGTAAGTTAATTGGTGGTGTGAATATAAAAGTAAAGTAAGAAAGAGAATGAGTGAGAGAAATAGTAAATATTTTTTGTCATTACGTGGTGTAACTTACCAACTACCAACGGACGCCCAAATAAATGGGACAGAGGAAGTAGACTAGTATTATTTACTCAAATTTCCAAACAAATAAAGTCATGTTATGTGGCCTCAACTTAATTTTGGTATAGACTGGTCATGAATTTTTTTTACACTTTGTGATTCTTTTTTTACTGACATTAATATGACATTAATATTTGGTTAAAATTTACTCTTGTTGACCAAAGAGTGAACAGATAAAAAGTTTGGAGGAGTAGGCAACATAAATTAGTCTACGTACTTTCAGTTTTATAAATATCAGTTACATTTTATTTTATTTTTTTGAAATGTATATATCACCTACATTCTACAAAGAATATACAAATGTAACCCAAAATATTTATGATAGTAATGAACATAAAAAAAAGTATGCATAGTCAATTGGCAATTTACTCAATAAATGTGTTAAATTGGTCAACTGTGAAGGGGTGTTGATATACTCTCCTCTCTGTCCTAAAAAGATAATCTTATTTTGACTTTTTATGGTCAACTAATTGAACATTGACCAAACATTGGTGTCAATTTAATCATCACAACAAAATTCTAAAATGTTATTGATAAATCACTTAATGATTAATCAATTACAACTTTAAGAATTTAACTAGAATGATTAGATTGACACTAGTGTTTGGTCAAAGTTAATTTTTGTTGATCATAAAAAAAAATCAAAATGAAATGAGACTATCTTTCCGGGCTTTCCGGGAGAGGGAGTATTATTCACACTGGTCATGATGGAAGACAATCATCTCAACTTCACTGCCTTTGGACAAGTGAACACTGTAATTACAGAAAATCATTAAAATTGGTATGTAATCATGTAATAATGTGAAAAAAAAAAAAAGAAGCTATTCTTAAAGCTCAACTTGTCACAGCCACAGCCCACAGGTGCGCTTATAATTAAATTTGTTGGGCGTTGCGATAATTCTTGGCCTGGAACCAGAGCCTTGCCATCAGACTATTGGGCAGTAGGGATGGTCAAACCGGAACCGGAAAACCGGACCGGAAAAGCCCGGAACCGGAGCAAACCGGGGAGTAAACCGGAACCGGAGTAACCGGAACCGTAAGTCATCCGGGCCGGTTCAGGTTCACATAAATGGCGAACCGGACCGGAACCGGATCGAAAATCCCTTGTTTTTCAATAATTTTAAAGGGGGGGAGGGGACCGGAACCGTACCGGAACCGGATTGTGCCAAACCGGAACCGGAACCAGGGTAAGCGCGGGCCGGTTGAGGGTTACCCATATGCCGAACCGGAACCGGGCCGGAACCGGTTTTGGCCATCCCTATTGGGCAGTCTCTGATAGTGCCCCACTATATGGGCTTGTAGGGTTGTAGGGTATGACGGTCTTTTAACATACTTCCTCCGTTTCCGAATAAATGTCTTATTTTTTATTTTGGTTTGTCCAATATAAATGTCGTCATACTAAAAATAGTATAGAGTTTGGTGACATCCATATACTACACATTCTAATAGCCACAAACATGACATTAGGTGTCACTCTACCCACATGAATAGATTGGGCAATCAAGGAAACTTAACGAAAAGCTTAAAAACATTGACTTGTCAACTATAACATTTATTCGGGGACGGAGGGAGTAACCACCTTCTCAAATTAGGTTTATTTGCTAAGGGCAATTTTGCACTATCAAAATCGAAATTGCCGTACAGGCCCAGCAATGCTGAATCTGTACTGAATTCGTCGAAAGACAATCTCCAACAGTTTAGTACAAGAATTCACTATTCTTTGTAATGGTGCAATTTTTACACAAAATATTTCCAACAATTTGCTTCAAATTTTACACTAAATAAGAAAATTATGAAAATATTCATATTATTGTTTTACGTATATAAATAGTATTAGGTCGCATAATTTTACGTTGTACTCCTTCCGTTCCAAGTAAGTTGAAACATTCATTTTGAAGTTTTTTTTTTTTTTTTTGCCTGCTTCATTTTGAAGTTGGGAAATTAAGAATATAATATTATATTAAAAATGAAAGTTAGTGAGGAAGAGAGAGAATTAGTGAGGAAGGAAAGAGAATGAATGAAAAATAATGAGTGGTTGAGTAGAAAAGAGAGAATGAGTGAAGGATTATAAAAGTAATAAAACACTTCCATTTTTAGATTGTTACAACTCAAGTGAAATGTCTTAAATGACAAAATGTTTCAACTTGGAACGGAAGGAGTATATCGTTTCATATCTATCAAAAACTAAAACAAAAAACGGATATTTAAAAAGAAAAAGAAGGAAAATGAGATAGCGCAGCACTATCCCTTGCACCAAATTTGAAGCAAAAGATAAAGTTGCTCTATATAAAAAATATATTTAGAGTTTTATTGGAGAAAAATAATGCTCTATTTTAAAATTATAGAGTGTCGTCGTAGATGTTCTAAGTAGGCTAATGTAACTAGATTTTAAGAAGCGGACCCTACTAGTAGATTGAGCTATCTTTTGAGATCCACAACTCCCTCCGTCTCTAATTAGTGTGGGTTAAATTTTTGGGCAAACAAATTAAAAAAAAGTAAGAGAGATAAATAATGGAAGGAGGTGTTTGTGAGTATACAAAAATAAATAGAAGAGAAAATGAGTGGGAGTAATAGTAAATTTATTGGACAAATACTCATGTGAGACGGATCCTCCATGGGTCAAAACCCGCCTCACCCGCCCAGATCCAGTGCCCCACCCGCCCAGCAGCCCCCTCCTCCTCCCAGCGCGCGACACGTGGCACTCATTAAAAAAAAACCTCCCATAATTTTAAAATGCAATATCTTGTGATTTTGAAGTCGAAAAAAAAAATCTAAAAATACCGGTGTGTTCGTCTCGACGAGACGAATAAAACTAGATAGGTCATGATATATTTTGATTTTTTTTTTAAAAAAAAAAACATAATTTTTAACACAAAAAAAAATTGGGATGCTAGTCTCCTAAGAAGTAACACGTCCTTATGAAGAAAGTAACAGTTTGGTCTTAAAAAAGTAACACTTTATTGTAAGCTATAACAACAGTTTTGCAAAATAATATAAATAGTTTTTGTGGTTAGGAAAAGTAATAATTGAATGTAACACAGTACATATATGATTGTAACATGTTATATAGATGAATGTAACAGTTTATAGGTTAAATGTTACATTTTTTTTTTTTTAAAAAAAAAAAAGTAAAAAATCATGTATATAATCGGTTTTGCATTTCAATTTTAATGTAAACCCCTAGAAAAGTGTTACAATTGAGAAAAAAAAGGTTACATTCATTATTATAAAATGTTAAATTAGTTTTAGGTGTTAATCTTATGTTATCTTTCATTTATTTCAGCAAAATTGTGGTAAATTTATGAAGAGAAAAAAGTGTTACATATGAGAAAAAAGTGTTACATTTCCTTTATAAAAAGTGTTACTTTTGTTGGCAGAAAGAAATGACTGGAAAAAAAACGAAAAAAAAAGAGAGTAGAATTTGGCGGGAACGGTCGCACGCCATGCGACCGTCGCACCCTAGCCCACCCCAATTTATTAGTGTTTGTGAGTGTAAAAGTAAAGTAGGAGAGAAAATGAATGAGAAGAATAATAAAGATTTTTTGCTATTTTGGGGTAGTCCACACTAACCTGAGACAGACTAAAAAGGAAAGAAGTTCACGCACGCTGAGACGGAGACGGAGGGAGTATGTAAATAAAACAATGTGCTAGGAATTGGTCAACTTTCACAGCCTGGCTGGCTGTTTAATCATCCTTTTGTTTTGACAATGGATAAAATGAATGGACCACCCGTGGAATAACAAAAACATCCTAATCACTTGAGCGGTCAAACGTTCAAAGCCGCCACGAAAACGTACAACACAACATTTAAGACAATGTAACAAGATCAAAATCAAAACCAATCAAACTATATACCAATAAAATCAATGAAATAAATCCAATCTCAAGTGAAATAATTACTACAATATAAATTAGGATCACAAATTACTAGGTCGGTGTGATTGATGATCAGTAACACCAAAAGAAGACGGCGGAGCGAACCTAGTTGAAAAATTACGACCCAAAAAACAATCATCTTCGTCGTTAAAATTAAGAGCATAGCTTTGCGGATCATACTGAAACACAGTGTTGTTGTTGTTGTTGTTATAATAATAAGGTTTCTTGCTGAATTTCCTAATGAAGTTCTTCCATTTAGGTCCAGCTACAACCTCAGAATATTCCTTCAACTCTTTTAGTTTCTTCACCAGCCATGACGATGACTCTCCCGATTGTTGCAACAACTTTCTTCTGTCGGTTTCGGTTCGCTTTCCAAAGCAAAAGAGGCGGAAACATCCGCAGCTACCGGTTACTTCGTCGGAGTTGTCGTGTTGCATTGTGATTGGAGAGGTCTCGGAGATGAAAGCTTGATTTTCTTGGGTTTTAGCCATTGTGTGCGTGTGTGTTGTTTTAAGGAATGGGGTTATGATGTTTGAACAATATTTTTGGGTAGGAAATATATATATAGTGTGTGGATATGCGTGTGTGCGTGTTTGTGTAGAAGAAACGGGTGAATAGGAAATAACAAAGAAAAGGGAGAGAGGTTATATCCAAAGTAAAAGCCTACTAGGACCGGGGAAAGTAGTCATGAAGCTACAAGGAAAAACGTCCCTATTTTACATAACTATTATTTTTTTGTCGACGTAACTTTGACCAATAATTTAAATAAAAAATAATTGTGCTAATAAAAGTCAAAAATTTGTCATTGTATTATAATTAATAATACTTTTAATAATAATTTTTAGATTTTTATTAGGATCATTATTTTTTGTTTAAATTTATTGGTCAAACTTACATCTGTTTGACCAAAAGTGACAGTTATTTTGGACCAGAGGGAGTATCACATACTAGTCATTCATTCGAGTGAAAATCGTTACCCCTCGGTCCAAAAAGAATTTGTTTTGTCCACAGTTTCATTTTTCTGAGATGGTCTCATGTGTGAGACCGTCTGACACAATTTTTGTCTAATTTTTTTGGGGTGGAAAAAAAAAAAACTCCCTCTTTACTAAATAAATGTCTAAATTTTATTTTAAGAAACATTGAAAAATCTCTCTGTTTCATGTAATTTAGTGGCAAAAATTTAATTGTGTAATCCTCTTTTTAAACATTTAGTTTTGCAAGTATAAAGAGACTAGCGAAAAAAAAAATTAGAAATAAAACGTCTAGGGACATTTTTTCCTAAAAAGTATTCATTTTGAAACATTTTTTTTTTAAATATTCATTTAAGGACAAGGGATGGCAAAAAGCATATTTTGGTCACTAACTACTCTTTGTTTCATGTCACTTGAGACCAAAAATTTTAGCACACAAATCAAAGGAAAGTAAGAGAGAAATAGTGGGAGGAGGTGTTTGTAAGTATGAAAAATTAAATAGGAGAGAGAATGAGTGGGAGGAATAATAAGTTGATTGGTGTTGTGAGTGTAAAAATAAAGTAAGAGAGAGAATAAGTGGGAAGAATAGTAAATATTTTTTTTTACCATTTTGGGCAGTCTCAATTTGGGCAGTCTCAAGTAATGTGAAACGGACGAAAAGGGAAATAAGTCTCTGAGTCACAAGAAAATGAAACGGAGGGAGTATATGCCAATTTCAAATGTTCTCACTGAACTTAATTTTTTTCAAATGTTCTCATTAAACTTTCCAATGTGCTCACTCCATTTATAATTTCGCTAAATATTTGACGGTATCTAGTCTCGTGACTAATTTCGCCATAAAATGTGCTCACTCCATTTATCTAGTCTCGTTGTGCATCCGTTCAGATATCAGCAATCTTACACCTCAATAAACACAACTATTCTCCGTCTCATAATAAATATCACACCCCATTTTTTAGCTTATCCAAAATATGTAGCATTTCTTCTAAAGAAGAAAATATCATTAGTACAGTACAATTTTAATGTGGCACAAAAGTAAACCACATACTTTAAAAACAATAACAGGTCAAATGCTAACATCTAATATAAAACATAGGGCTATATAAGTCCATGGCCACAAAACTCTTCCCCAATCCAAAAATATACTACCTCTGTCCCTAAATGAGTGTCCAAATTTCATTTGAAGGGACATTGAAAATCTCAGCTTTGTGTACAATTTGGTAGCAAAGATTCATATATAATCTTGTAATCTCCTTTCCAAACATTTAGTTTTGCACGTATAAAGAAACCGGTGAAAAAAATTTCGAAAAAAAAACATTTAGGGACAAAGTTATGCTCAAAAAAGACACTCATTTTGGGACAAATATTTCTTGAAAATGGACACTCGTTTAGGGACAGAGGGAGTAATAAATAAACATATAAATGACAAAATTGTAAGCAAGCACTTAGTTTACGCTACAAACCAAATGGCTACTATACGGCTTTTTTTCACTATCCAAACATTCTAGGGTGTACCATGTGGTCGTATAATTCTCATAGGCACCAACAACTATTCGATGCAAACTAAACGTCAAGCAAGCAAAACGTCCAAACAAAAACATTATGTTCCGCTCCCAAATCCAGAAGATGCAAGACCAAAAAGAGTGTGCCTGGGCTATATATGGGTTGAGTTTGACCTTGTACCTTTCACATGAAGACCACTTACTGCTGCTGTTGTTGTTGTACTTTTGGGGGAACTTTAGCTGCCATAGATCGTAATTGGTTTGCAACCACAGTGAAGCTAGGCCTTTCTGATGGCTCTGCTGACCAGCATCTCTCCATCAGTGTTCTCCATTCTGGATCACATGATTCAGGCACTGGGGGCCTTAACGTGTTATTAACAATACCACCTGCATGTATACAGATTGCTTTTAATCAAAATGAAGCATCACTTGTGTATTACTCAATCCGTCCCATATAGATAGTCCCATGTGACTTTTATAGTCAACAAAAGCAAACTGTGACCAACATTAATGTCAATCTAATCATCTCAATAGAATTCTATTTTTATTTTATTTTTAGATAAATCACTTAATGATTAGATTGAGATTAATATTTTGTCAAAGTTTACTTGTTTTGACAATCAAAACACAATGAGACTATTTTGTAATATCCGGCCCCTTTATTTTTTTTTAGATTCTTTTAATTATTATTTGGACCAAGATTATTAAAAATTGGGCTTTGAGTTTCGGGCTCAAGTTATTAAACCCAATGTAAACCCTTTTAGTTAGGGAATTGGAAACCCTATACTATTTATATTCTCCCTAAAACCCTAGCCTCATTATTTACCAACGAAGAAAATAAAACGACTCAGAGAAAGACAGAAGAGGCGGCAGTGAGAGAGAGGGAGAAGCCGAGAGAGAGAGGCCGGAGAAGAGAGAGAGAGAAGGCGGAGTTGATCATCGAAGGTAAAAATCTAAACTCCTTAAACCTCTTCTTCTTCATCTACGTTGATTTGATCATTAGAAATCAATGGTTTTAGAAACCCTAATTTAATGAGATAAACTAGGGTTTGCATGTTAGGGATTAAGAGAAGAAAGAATGTGTTGTGTGTGCGCCGTGTGTGTGTGTGTGTCGTGTGTGTGCAGTGTGTGTGTGTGTGCCGTGTGTGTGCGTGTGTGTTGTATGTGTGTTTAGTGTGTGTTTGTGTGGGCTGGAAAAGGTGAAATTAGTGTGTGTAATGAATGTATTGAAGGTTGGGAATTGTTAATAGAAAACCCTAAGGGTGTTTTAGTGTCCTTAATAGGGTATTGGTTAACCATAAAAGGAGTTAAAGTAGAATAACTCATAGGTTAACGAGATGGATTAAGGTACTAAAAGTAAATAGAGTTACTTGTACCTAAGATTGAGACATTTGCATGATTGTAGATTCGTGCGAGGAAGAACTACGTGGAAAAGCAAAGTAACCCAAGGTAAGGGATTACGTTCTTTAGACTTTTGGTTTCAATCCTTTTGAGTTAGGATTCCATGTTTTTAAAAGTATATGGTCTACCACGTGGCAGGTAGTGTTTTTAAAATGATCCCTCGTATGATCGTTCTTTGATGAATCTTACCCTTGATGTGTATCTTGTTCAAGGTGTATCTAAGTTTTGAAATTTGCTTAATGTGTTCTTGTACTATGGGACACCTCGTATGTAAATAGCTATGTCTAAATGAAACGGATGAATTAAATGGTCCGATTGAAAGGGACATAATTGAACTTAACCTTGTCTGATTGAAAAGGACTTGGGCATTATTACTACCTGAAAAGTAGTATTGATTATCATGATATATCAGGTACGACGTAAGGAAGCACCCTGAAAAGGTGTAAGGTTTCTTATGTTAAAAACACCCTAAAAAGGTGCAAGTAAAGTGACTTTGGGAATTGACGGATTTCTGGAAGATGAATCCTTGATTGTTTCTTGTTATTGTGATAGTGCCACAATTTCTCTCCAAGTATTCTTAACTGTATTTTGAAAGCATTACAGTTAGATTTATTGATGATTAGCCTTTCATTGAAAGTAATTGTTTGGCTCCGTTCTTTCGGTCATCTCTTCCTAGTACCCGAAGAGATCATGTATGAACTTACTGAGCATTGTTCGCTCACCCCTTTTATTTATTTTCCCCTCCCAGGTAATGAGTAAGAGAAGGATTAGTCGCGAGGATGGCGGCGCATTTAAGAAGATGAAAGTATTACTTTAATGTTTAGTTGAATAAGCTTTTGAGTTGTACTAGCCGTTGAGGTTACAAGACAGTTATTTTCCGCATTATTTGAATTATGGTTAAGATGTACTAGCCGTTGAGATACCGGGTTTTATTTTGGGGATTTTATATTTGAATAAGGATGTTATTTTATTGTTTAAAAGTTTGGGATGTTACATATTTCTTCGGGACTTAGCGTGTATTAAGCATTGAGGTCCTTAAAGAACGTTACCAATAATAGCCCCGTAATGTAAGTCTGCATAGGGTTCTTCTCCAGTAATAAGTTCCCACATTACTATCCCAAATGAGAATACGTCAACCTGGAAAGAAAAGCGAGCCACGATATCAAGCAGGGAGAGATAAAGCCAGAGAGAGAAAGTGTGTGTGTCCACGCTTGTTCTTCTGACATAAATCAAAACCAACCTTCTCAGAGACAAGGCTGCTGCTGCCATTCAGGAGCTCAGGTGCCATCCAAGGAAGGGTTCCTCGTACACCACCTGAGATTAGTGTCTGACATTTCACTTTGGACAACCCCAAATCTCCAACCTGATGACAGTAGAGATGAAAGAATGTCAAACAAAATCATTATTGTAGTTTCATCAACCCCCAATTTGCATTCATTTGGAACGACTATGATGCAACCAAATTATAATCCGCGACATTTATGGAAGAATGGATAAGAGAGAATGAAAATTACTGGAAGCAGAATAACAATTCTGAAATAGTAAAACAGGTTTTTGTTATTTCTAGCCGAAAATGAATCAGGGGTCGCTCTTAATATGGATAGAAACTGAGCGAACTCGGCTGAGCTAATAAGAGTTGGACCAGTTGGGTGGTTTATCGGGTGGGTAGAGAGCACACACATTGAAAACTGTTTGCTTCTAGTTGTTTTAATATTCCGTGGAGAAAAAACTTTAATGGCATGACTAAAGTCAGGGTTGGCAAAAGAATAGTGAAAGGAGAAGATATATTCAAAAGTGATAGAGAATTTTTCTGGCCTTTTGGAGTTCATGAACTCGGTAGGCTATAACCATTTGTTACGAATACAGAAGTAACAGAACACTAAAGACCAAGAATAGGAATACCATTTGCTAGGCCATTCTTTAATAGACTACGCTTTAAGATGAGTGGATAACTTGACACAATTGATCCAATACTTTATATTCTAATGAACGCGTACATAGTACCAAGTTAGTAAGTATTACAGAACTACATTATACGATTTGGTCATTCATTGCATTCTATGGGAAAGAATATCGCCAGCAGATTTCTTCATCTTTTGTAGAGAAAAACTGAAGTTAGAAGAAGGGAAGCTGTTACTGATGCGTCCATCTTTAAAAGCAGTTATTCTATTTGCATTTGCACCAACCTCCCGAATGGGGAACAAGAAGCACGATCAGTTCAGAAAAGGTATCCTTCCTTCAAAAATTTGGCAAAGCAAAATGCAGGTATCTTCACCAAACCCCAGTGAGGTACTAATATGACGTTGTAAGCTTGGTTTAAGAAGATTCAAGGTCGGATCAAATTGATAGTAAAGAAATAAATAACGCGAAAACTCTGTTTTTCTCCATCTCATTTTGTGGCGTGTTCACTTTTACCATTGAACTTTTTTTTTTTTTCATTTTTACCATCGTACCACTAACAATGGCGCCATTTTATACCCAAATTTGTTTCATTTTTACCAACGTACCATAAACAATGATGTCATTTCATACCCAAATTTGTCATGAAATGACATCTTGTTTATAGTACGATGGTAAAAATGAAAAAAAATAAAGTTCAATAGTAAATTTGAAACGCGCCCTCAAAGTACGATGGACAAGAACATAGTTTTCCCATATAAATAAATGAATGAAAAGGCACCTTAACCACTAATCACTCGAGATTCTTTTATTTTGGCAGTATAGATTGTCGTGTATAGTGCTTTCTCCCTGTTGACTACTTGAGCCCTAAAATAGAAACTAGGCCCATGAATGATCAAGATTAAAGAGTAACCGCCACCAGTAAATAATAACAAGTCTTCAAAGTAGCAGTTGAAAAGAGAAGAAACTTGCCTAGAATTTTAATCACTGAAATGCATGAAATGTAGGTGCTATGCAATGAATTACATAATGACGCATATAAGTAGGAAAGCTAAAACAAGATTTTGATCATAATAAACAATGTCAAAAGAAGAGATGAGTCTGAACCTAACCTTGCATATCGGACGATGCGGATCACGAAGATTGACAAGTAAGTTGTCGCTTTTCAAATCAAAGTGTACAATATTCTTCCCATGAAGGTATTCCATCCCAAAAGCTACATCCATGGCAATCAATAGACGCTTACGCTTATCAAGAATCCTAAATAAAAATAAATGACGTATCAGTCTACTTGAAGTTTGATGACTAAAGCTATAGACTCGTAATTATTTTTCGCAGTAAGTTAGACAAATGAGAACAGAAAATGCCAAAAATTCCTAAACACCAGCATAAAATAGCTTACTTCTCATTCTTCTGTAAAGCAGTTCTGAGAGAGCCATTAACCATGTACTCCGTCACAGTTGCCACAGAACCACCAGGACCATCAAGGACAACCCCGTAAAAGGCCACCACATTTGGGTGGTGCAAGTCAGCAAGGTTGATTGCTTCATTCCAAAAGTCATCTCTCTAGTAAAAATGGAGAAACACAGCATAGTTAGTAACTAACAAAAAATAAATTGGAGATAACCTTTACTATGGAGGATATTAGCTTCAAGCAAGCACATACCATTTTTTCCCGCTCTGAAGGTTTTCCTGCGAAGCACCTATCATTGATTCGTTTAATTGCAACATCCGTGCCTCTCCATTTCCCATGATAAACGGTACCAAATGTTCCCGAGCCCAATTCACGGAGCTCTTCAAGGTCACTGTTCTTTATAATCTGCAGAGGAGGAGGAGGGCTTAAATCACTAAACATATTTAGGATTTATGAAGAATAACAATGGGAATCATATACAATCAAATCTTCAACCTGCAAGCGACCAAGGCCATCTGACACAGGAAACCCAACATTTGCCTTATCAGGCAGTTTGCTCTTGATATCCTGGTAAAGATTGAAATTGTTAGCATAAAAAGAATGCTACATGTACTTGATCAACGTATTAAAGCTAAGTTATCTGAGAACCTCAAACTTATCATTATGCTGCTCTTGTGGGTCCCCATGGTTAACTTCACCGTTTTGATTGGTATTGGAAGAGTGTTCGCTCCTCCCATCCGTTGTTAAGTCAGGATCAGATGGCATCGAAGACTGTAGAACAGAAGCGGCCACACCTTCAGCAACAGCCTGAAGTTCTTGCTTGATTACTTCCTCCGCTGAACCTTTGAAAGGGAAGTAAAAGTTAATCAAACTCCCACAAAAGGAATAACGGAAGAAAATCAACAATACATGAACTGAGCTACTGAATTCAGACCTTTACTAGAACGACCACGTTCCAGATTGAATTCCATGTCCAATTTAGCAGATGGCTGGTAAACTCCACTATCCAACGGCATTTCTGTTGCATGACCTCCACTGTTGGCTGACGTTGATTCCCCAACGTTGGCAAAATGATGTTCACCAAAAGGATCTTTAGGACCAAAGCTTTCTTTCTTGGTCAGAATTTTGTTAGGTTTAGGAGGAGGGAAATGAGCATCATTCAGGAAATTCCACGGATCTTGATTGCTGAAAAGTGAGTTGCTATCATGTGCTTCTCCAATTCGTATAAGTGGAGAAAGAGCCCCGATGGGGATAGCTTCTGCACCACCAGGAACAATCTTTGGCTCGAATTGTGGAATCCATTCACCAACAGGTGGTAGCCCTTCGGTCACTTGAGCTGCAGGGTTAAGACGAGAAACCTCATTTGAGGTTGAGGCAGCTTGACTCATTGCCAACGATGAATGTGGATAATCAGGATTAACAAATAGGGGTTGCTGTCTCATTTCATGTGACTTTGGTGGTTGAAAGCCATGCAAATGAGGAGCCTGAGTGGAAGAAGGAACCATTTCATTTTGTTTAATGTAATTTGTGTCTGTAACCATTTGGGGTTGGCTAACAGTATTTTCAAGAATGATTTCCTTGAGAAGATTATCAGCTTGCAAGTTGATTTCCTCGTTATGGAGGGCACGTAATCGAAGATCTTCCATCTTTCCATCAATTTGGCTCACGTCGTCATACGTAAAGCAAGCTTCTTTATTATCTTCTTTAGAAAGCACGCTAGGCAATTTACTAGAATGCCCTTTCGGAGATTCATGAACACTGTGGTCACTGCTAACCTGTTTGATAACCAACGGATCTTGTTGATCTCGGTTCAGAGTTGGCATGACATGCTGCTGAGGCGATTTACTATATGATAAACCATGAGGTTGCAAGCCACCAGCGTAGCCAACAATACCTTGACGTTCTGTCACTTTGGGATGATCATGATTGTCCGCTTTCTGGGGTTTACCCACAACATCGTCGATTGAGGCATTAGCAGTGGTCACAGCAGAAACAGGGGCCCGGTTTAAATGCATTCTTCTGATGTTATCCTCCACTTTAAGGCTACGATACACCGAGTTTAAGTCGGGCACTCCAGCCATGGGGCTTTCTATATTTTCCTGTGCTACTGTATCTGAATGTGCATGAGGCAACGCTTTCTGACACATATAACAACCGTCAAACCTATTGATAGTATCAGAAAATATCACCGGTTGATGAGGTACCCTATTCTCAGAAAAGGTAATCTGCTCTGGATGTGGGCCCTGAATCCACCCATAAGTTCCTCCTACCATTGAATGTGGGACTTGAGCTTGATAAACATTGTAGCTATGGTCACCAGGAATCTGGACCACCCTCTGGCCAAATGTGCTTTCCTCAGGATAATGCTCCATTCTAACTTGTTGTTGCTGTTGTACGAGTGGAGGAGCTGAATTCGGTCTGAAACTAAAATGTGTTGAAGGATTCATTGTCATATGCATAGCAGGAATATACTGATGAGATGACGGACCGACAGCATTATCGTGGAATTGTTGTTGGGCGAACATGGGACCCACATTGCTAAGAATCTGACCTGGAAACCCCATCTGAGAAGGAATCTGTATGTATTCTGATCGATTCATGGTCTCATGACGAGGATCGACATAACCCTGCAAGTAAGATGCTGGTGGAGGATAAGTTACTCCAGGCTGAGGCAAATCGTAAACCAATTGCTGCATAGGAACAGGAAGAGGCACAGATCTTTCCAACTCATGCTCAGGCTGAACTGGTAAAACCGGTGGGGGAACAGATTTAACCACAGGGATACTAATTGGGGTATCAGAGGCTTCAATATAAACTGCGGGGTTGGGATCCAAAGGAGCCAACTTTCGAACAGGTTCTTGAGAGATTGCAGAATTACCTCTTGGTGAAAACCCGCCCGTAGAAGGAGGTCCAGTCACCTCCCCTTGATCATGCCCACCACTCTCAACCGGCTCCAATCCGCTCAATTCTGAATTTTGAGTTGATGTAGCACTAGCTATACTCTCCTTCCTAACTATACCACCACCTGGAAATACATCAACAATCCCATTCACCGCCTCAACATATCTCTGCCCACTATCTTGTAAATCAGTAAATTGCACCACACCAGAAGAACCAAGTTCGGATGCTGAAAACAAGAAAACCCTTAACTTTGCTGAACCATGTGGAGACCTCTCAACCAACTTCTCATACTCTTCCATCATATTCTCCAAATCATCCGTCCCAGCAACTGAAACGAGTGCATCAAGATCCTCATCAGGCAACTGGTACTTGATAATCACATTCTGTCCACAAGTCTCGGACATCTTTTGAACTAACTCACTAACCTCATATCTTTTCTAACACTAATAATCCTAGTATGCCCACCAACATATCTCAAAGCCCCATCACTCGGTCTCGGTAGTATCTTCCCCCCAAAACTACACAAAAGCTTAACCTTTTTCCCAGAAACCGAATCATCCCCACCATCTTCACTAGCATGATCAGAAGCATTACTACCAGGAACTCGGACAATGAAACTCGGGTCAACCCGCGGAGCAGCAAAACTAGGGTTTATACAATACCCGGTATTAGAACTAACAGCAACAGTAGCAGCCCCAATTACCGGAGCAGGAGCCGAAACCGAAACCGGAACCGGAACCCTAGGCAACCAACTACTAACAGCTGGTACAACATTCCCATAGCCTAACCCAACATACCCTGATTCAGGCGGCGGATAAAAAATAGGTATGGAGGCAGGACTGCTAATATCACTCCTAACAGCCGTGGAAGCTAGAATTACAGGAGCAGCCCCAATGCGAGGCTCTTCAACTAGGGTTCGAACTGGGCGAAGATTATTCGGTACAGAGGTCTGATCAAAAGCCATTCTAATGATGTATATACAAATTCAATCTAGACAAATAAAAATTAGGGCTTTGTATATCAAGAAAGGGATTTTAGCAACATTAAGCTATTATAGTATTTGACCAACTAAAGAACCCTTTTCAGCAAATATAATTTACGGAATCCTAAACCCAACAGGATTTGAAATTCGTTCAAACAGAAACGGGATTGTGGAAATATAAATAAAGAATAAAAACCGGTACCAAATTGGAGAGCTGACGGAAAGAGGGGAGAGAGAGGGAATGTGAATGAGCTCCCACAAAATTGACCGGCGTCGCGATTAATGGAATTGTTTCTCTCTCTCTCTCTCTTTCCTCCCCTCTCCTCTCTCTCTCTAAACCCAGTTGTGCGTAGTGATTATCTCTCACGTTTCTCACTCTATCTATATGTATGTCCTGATCTGTGTATGTGTATTACTAAGTGAAACAAAGATTTTCTTTTTTTCTTTGCCTATTTTATTGAATTTTCAATGCTCCGCAGAAGGATGACACAAGAAACAGAGAGAAAGAAAGTGTGTGTACGACACTTTCTGGTCGAATTGACTGAAGAAATGTGCCGTGATTTTGCAGTCTTAGGCTTTAAGCAGTCGAAAGGAGAGGGAGAGGGAGAGAGAGAGAGACGGAGGGAGGGGGAGGGCACATGGTGAGGGTTCATGCGAATGAGTCAATGGGAGGTGGTGTGCGTAGGGATGACCAAAACCGGTTCCGGGCCCGGTTCCGGTTCGGAACCGCCGGTTCCGGTTCGGCATATATGTGACCCTGAACCGGCCCGCGCTTACACCGGTTCCGGTTCAGGTCATCACAATCCGGTTCCGGTACGGTTCCGGTCCGGTTCCGGTTCAGTCCACGCTACCTTTTTTTTTATTTTTTTTATCATACAATAATGAATAAACATGTTAAAATTTATTAAAAGACAAGAGATTTTTATTTTATAATACACTAATGAATAAACATGTTAAAATTTATTGAAAAATAAGGGATTTTTATTTTTTTTAATGGAAATGCCGATCCGGTTCCGGTTCGCCATATATGTGACCCTGAACCGGCCCGCGCTTACCACGGTTCCGGTTACTCCGGTTCCGGTTTACTCCCCGGTTTGCTCTGGTTCCGGGCTTTTCCGGTCCGGTTCCGGTCCGGTTTTCCGGTTCCGGTCCGGTTCCGGTCCGGTTTGGCCATCCCTAGTGTGCAGTGTGTATGTGTGTGTGTGTTGCAGCCTTGCAGGGAGAACGAAACAACAAATCTAGTGTGAGAGGGACTTTTGTATTAATTAATTGAAGTTAGGGGTCCACTTTAACCAATTTGATTTCCCCTACGCTAAAAAAGGAAATTTAAACTTTCTCCTCTAAAAAAGACAAGGGCAAATTGCAATTTAGTTACCTGAGTTTTACACGATGTTTCAATTGGTTCCTGAATCCGTTTTTCAGCAAATTGGTTACTCGAGTTTGTCATTTAGTTGCAATGTGGTATAAAAATGGATGGATTGTTAGTTTTTTAATGAAATGGATGGAAAATCTAACAAGTTTCTTTTATAATTGCAAAGTGCACCCTCCAACTCAACTTATTCACATTTTTACCCCATAATAAAAAATTTGTAACATCTAAAGACATTAATTAATAAACCTACAAATTCTAATTGTTTGTTTTAGAAAAACTTGAGCAAAATAATAATAAAAAAAAAAAAAAAAAAAATCTTCTCGCTCTCACTTAAAAAACATTGGGCATTTTCTTAAGTATATTATGCATTGTCCGGAAACAGCAAATTGACAAAAATTGCGCCGACAAGCCACAATTTCTTGTGCAAAAACGTTTCTCCAGCCATCAATTTTTTTATTAGAAATGACAAAGAGATCATGAAGGCAAGCACTACCAAACCCACTTGGATGGAGCAGAGAGAAAACAGTGGTCGCGAGAAGGGGGAGAAGGAACGTGGGTGGAGAGATCGCCATTTTTGGTGGTTTCCTTTGTTTTTTGACGGGCCAACACACTGTTCCGCTCCGGATATCATTTTTTATAATTTTAGTTAAATAAAATTAGTATTTTTATGAATGATATGTATTTGTCATAAGTTAAATAAAATTATTATTTTTATGATAGATATCATAATTTTTATAATTTTGATGTAATAAATAAAATGAAAATGACTGAAACGCTAATCTTTGGACATATGCATGCAAATTATGTTAGTTTTTAAACATTCGTTAGGAGTTAGGGGGTGAAGTAGGAAAATTTAAATTGTAGGGTTAACCATTGCAATTTTGAAAGAAGCTCGTTAGGTTTTTCATCCACTTTTGTTAGTTTTTAAACGATCCATCCATTTTTATACCACATTGCAACTAAATGACAAACTGGAGTAACCAATTTGCTGAAAAACGGATTCAGGAACCAATTGAAACATTGTGTAAAACTCAGGTAACTAAATTGCAATTTGCCCAAAAGACAATGTACAATGGATTAAACGGCATTTCTCATTCAACACTCACTTTATCACTCTACATCAGTTTTTCTCTCTTCCAACTCATCCATTCAACACTCATTCAACTTTTAACCCTAGAATGGTTTGTTTAATCCCTCATTCAACACTTTTCCCACTCATCATCCTATACCCCACCACTTAAAATTTATTTTATATTTTTTATTTTTATGATTAGTATAATAATATAAAAAAAATTAAAAAACGAAAAAACTTAATAAAAAAAAAAAATTTGATCACGCATTTAATAAAAATAAACGAAAAACGAAAAATAATAATTAAAAAATTAATAATAAAAATTCTGAGAAATGACGATAATTATTATTAAAACAAAAAAAAGTTACATTAAGCTTAATTCGCGACGCATTTAATGAAATACAAATAATTAACGATACAATAAACTCGAATCGCAATACACTAAAAATAATATTTTCTATCACGCATTTCCGAACTTTGCCCATATGTGTTTGATTAGATCCGCCTGCAATTCGTGATGACCTCTTGGATCGCGCATTTCTGATCTAGCACGCACATGATTTGCAAATGCAGGTAGTACCTCACTCGAGAATGGTTGTTGTGTACTAGACCCACTTGCCTCGGATTGATAGTCGGTCCAATTCTGAGAATACGTATCTCGTTCATCCTCAACAATCATATTATGTAATATGATACATGACCTCATGATGATAGCCAATTCGTTTATCTCCCACATTCGAGCTGGCTCTCGAATGATTTTGAATCGAGCTTGGAGCACTCCAAATGCACGTTCTATATCCTTCCGACATCCCTCCTGAAATTTTGTAAATAGCTTATCTTCTTCACTTTGAGGAAGTCTAACTGATTTGACGAAAATTGGGTACGAAGGGTAGATACCGTCAGCAAGATAGTACGCCATATTATACGGATGTTGATTCACAAAGAAGTTGACTCGTGGAGTCTTTCCTTGTTCAACATCATCGAACACTGGCGATCGATCCAGAACATTTATATCGTTCAGTGTGCCCGGACATCCGAAAAAGGCATGACAGATCCATAAATCATGAGAGGCGACGGCTTTAAGAATAACCGTAGTGGTCCCCTTATCACCCCTAGTAAATTGATATTCCCAAGCCGTAGGACAATTTTTCCATTCCCAGTGCATGCAATCAATACTCCCGATCATACCTGGAAACCCCCGCATCTCACTAACATGAAGTATTCTTTGCAAGTCGTCTTCGTTTGGGGCTCTCAAGTACTCTGCCTCGTACAAATTGCAAAATCTACGTAACGTCTCCAATGCCGTAGTACCTCCGATTTTGATGTATTCATCAATAGCATCGGCCGACATACCATATGCTAACATTCGCATGGCTGTGGTACATTTTGCTAACGGAGATATGCCTTCTTTGCCGGCAGCATCGAATCTTTGGGTGAAGTAGATGTCATGGTTTGAAAGGTCGCCGACGATTCGAAGGAATACATGTTCCCGCATCCGATATTGTCTGCTAAAAAATTCTTTGTAAACAGCATTTTCGGAAAAGTAGTCGTTAACCAGGCTTTGGTTTGCCCAAGCGTGATCTCTTTTGAAGTATCTTCTCGTGGGAGGTTGATCTTCTAATATAATTTTTTCGACGCTTTGTAAAGTGGTTGACGATATACCTATCCTCCAAATCAGATTGCCTTTTGTAGGCTTCGATATCAAAAGGAAATTCTAATGGATCCATTGAAATTTGGAAAAATGAGAAATATATAGTGTTTAATTTATGAAGAAGGAAAGAAGGGAATGGTTGATGTAGGAAGAAAGAAGGAAAGGAGTATTATTTATAGAGAAATTGAGTAGTACATCATACTGCCTTACCTTGGAAAGAGGAGAAATACAGAGTGTTAAATTGAGAACGTGGGGTTAACCAGGACAATTTTGCAAATAACACTTTTGTCCTCATAACTTCCATGATACTACAATTTGGCCCTTATAGATTACTATCTGACATAAAGCAGAAAACTAACATTAAAGTAGTACATCATTACATAAAACTGACACAAAGCCAAAAATTAATCGATAAATAACTCTGCACCCAACTTTTCAAAAAGCTGTTTGCTCCCATCATCGAGATGCTCCTTCTCATTTAAGTTCATCCACATTTTCATTTTTTTAGTTTGAGTCTTGTCTTTCTGAACTTTGATAGCCTCCTCATGTTGTGTAGCTATCAGACTCAATCGTTCAAACTCTTTCTCTTTGAATTGTTTGAATTCTGCCCAGTCTTCGTTTACCGATTCTAATCCTACTGCCTTACCTTTTTTTTCTCCTTTTTTCTTAGTTGCCTCCCTTCCCATAGGACGAGGAATGGAGCCAACTTCGTTTGAATCACAGCCATCACTTTCGCGTGATCTCTTAGATCCACTGCTTCCAGATCCTGAATTTCCTCCTACCAGACTTGCAAAGCGTGGTTCATCTCGGATAGCATGCCACTCATCCATCAAAGTAAAATTGACATTGTGATCACATTTATAGATTTCATGCGCTTTTGCCAATACACCGGTCTCCGACCACCCGCTTGCTTGCGTACGTTTATCTTTATCGTAAGCACCTATCCATTTATTCAATATTTTGCTTACATAGGAATGGCGATTTCTGCAGGCAGTTCCATTACGAGGAGAGTCAAATGAGCAATGCTCGTTACAGTATTCCGCAATTTGACCCCAAAACGTCTCGCCTTTCTGATTTCTTCCGATGATACTGTTTGTTCCGAATTTAATCCACCCACTAAGTAGGACTAAATTTTTAGGGGTAGTCCATTTGGCGCTTTTTTTGCGAGTAGCGGCTGAACCCTCACCAGCTGGATTGGCTATACCCTCTACAATTTCAGTAACTTCGTTAGCACCGCTCATACTACCCAAACCAATTTGAGTTGAAAATTCTGGAAATTGTGATGATTCATTTCCAGAAATATTTTCATTTCTCATCATTGGCATATAAGGATATTGATTATAAGGGGGTGGCTGCATTGGCATCCTATAATATGGATTCCAATTTTGGATAGGTGAAGGCATGAAATTTGGTGGAAAACCAGGATTTGGAAAATGTTGAGGACGTGGTTGGTTGAAAGATGGATTTTCGTACTGAAAATTGTTAGGATTGTTGTAGGGAAAAGGAGGATTACTTGAATTTTGAGTCTTGGAAAGGTTATTATTGGGATCCATTTCAAGAGAAAGATGTTTTTTTTTTTTGTGTTGGAATACAATGAAACTCATGTCCATTTATAGAGAAAAAAATTTCTGGATTTTTGGTGAAAAAAAAAAAGTTCAAATAATTGAGTTGCAAAAGTTGGGATAAGAAAGTAAAAAAAAAATATGGCCAGCCAATCAGTCGTCAACACGTGGCGACACAGGAAAAAAAAAAGGACCGCCGCCTGGTTTGACGCGCCTCACTCGCGCGTGTGTCGCACGCGCCCATGTCGGCCCAATTCCAGCGCGCCGCGTATCCGTCCTGCCCGACAACTTCTGCGTTCATGGGTGTTTAACGCAGAAAACGAAATTGCAATTCCACCCCCATTCAACCAACCATTGCAAGGATTAAACACCTCATTTTTTGTGAATCTTCAATTCAACACCCTAAGTTTTGCCCATTGTAGATGGTCTAAATACTCTTAGCCGTGGTGACCCGTCAAATCGTACCTGCTTTTAAAACCATAGTAACCGTACCTGTGGAAGAACCGTTAACTAGTTTACCCGTAACATATAGTTTTTTAGCATAATTTGTTAATTTACTGACATAATCTGTTAAAAATGTTAGATTTTTAAACGTATTTTGTTACCTTTTATTGATTTTAAACATATTATAACATATTTTGTTAATTTTTGTTGATATCAAAAGGGAAAAAGAAGAAGAGAAAGTTAATTTCTAACAGATTCCGCTAAATTTTAAACAGTTAAATTTCAAAAAAAAAACAAAAAAGGGGCAGACCCGTACGACCCGTGGACCCGTACCCGCTTCACCCGTGTCCCACCCGTACCCGCACTCGTATTATACACTGTTAGGTTACGGTTATTGGAATTTAGAACCCGCACCCATAACCATTCCACCCACAACCGTACCCGCGTTTGGCCATGTCTACCTACTTTTAAGGAAAGTGACAATTTACCCTTCCTCTGCTTTATGCTCACCATTTAGAAAGAATCAAGTTCAAATTATTTTTTTGGTTCCTTCCCAACTAAAGAACACCATTAAAATCAGTTTGTCAGAGGTTGCTAAATGAATGAAACTTGAACCCAATACCCAATACTATCCGATAAAATAGAGAGCTGATCCTCTGTACCCAAAATATGTGCCACTCCCTGTGCCCCCAATAGAAAAACTGACACATGGCAGAAACTATTTTACACTCCTAAATCCCGTTAGTTAACGGAACTGATGGAATATAGAAAGTCTAATTCCATAATTAACGATTAGCTTCCTTATCGCTCGCAAAGTCTCGAACGGCAAAACTGTTTAGCGCCGACGAAAAAATCTCCCATCTCTTCCTCCCTTGATCGGAAGCTGCTCTCAAATGGACCAAGAATTTTCTGCTTCGCACTAACGACAAGAATTTCTCCATTAACGAAGAATTAGATTATCTACTTAATTAACATGCTCTAAGAACTGATATATCACTGCTTTTCTTCGAGCTGCCCCTACAAGAATCATCTATTTCGAGCAAATCATTATTAACTCATCGTTCTGAAAATATTGATGCATATGTTGATGGTGATAAATTGGGTATGGGCACGAGAATGGCCGAAGAGATGCTATAGATTGGACATTCAAACCAAGAATGGCGTTGAAATTCTTTTGTTTTAGTTTTTCTTTTCCAAACAGTCTAAAATGAAAGTACTACACCATTAGTGGTAGCATAAATTTATATTTCTTCCGTCCCAAAATAAAAATTCATTTTTTTTAAACAAGTTTAATTTAGTTTTTCTTTTTTGGAATATTTTTTTGAGACAAAAGGAGTACTATTGTGATGTCTTGTTCCAAACATGTTCGTAAATACGCATTGCTCTGGCTCAAACTATATGTAATCAATGCTAAATTGTTTGGTGATCAAATAAGGTTTTCAGTATACTTTCAAACTCAATCTCATTTGGCTTGTATAATTAGTTCTTTGTTAACAGAAAGATTATTGTTGCAGGCGCGAAACAGAAGAATCCTTGGTCCGGTTGGCAGCAGTTTTGCGGTGAATGGAGGAAGAGGCGAGAGTTTTGTCGTTCGTGACTTTGAGATTAGTCGGATCTTTGAGAGCGATAAGGAAGCTAATCGTTAATTATAGAACTAGACTTTCTATATTCCATCAGTTCCGTTAACTAACGGGATTTAGGAGTGTAAAATAGTTTCTGCCATGTGTCAGTTTTCTATTGGGGGCACAGGGAGTGGCACATATTTTGGGTACAGAGGAACAACTCTCGTTAAAATATGCTTCGGTCTCAGTAGATTAATATGGTTCAAAAATTACTGACACCGAGTAACAATAGTCAGCAAATTAATTAAGATTAACTAAGTACTCTTTCCGTTCCAAATTTTTAGTTACTAAAATTAGATGTGCGGAGATTAAGAAAAAATAAGTGTTGCGAGTGAGAAGAAGAGAGAAGATGATATAGTGGATAGTTATTGTGAGTAAAGAGGAGAAAGAAAATTGAACAATTTAAATAAGTACTCCATCCGTATCATACTTATAGCTACTTATTTTTATTTTGGGCGCCCCAGATTTATTGCTACTTACCCAAAATGTTTACTTTTATATCTCCTATCCACTCACAACAACTATCCACTAACTTTTTTTTTTCTCTCGTACCCACTCACAATATTTACTTTTCCAACATATTTTCTTAATCTCCGTGCACTCCCATTTAGTAGCAATAAGTATGGGACGGAGAGAGTAATTGAATATATGAGAGCACAAAATAAAAAAGTACTCCCTCCGTCCCGACTAATATTCTTAGTTTGACTTGTTGGGTTAATGCCTTTCAATTTGGGACGCCGAGTTAAAGGGTTAAGCAACAGAGAAAATCTCGTGATTCAGGGACAGAGCAGAACCGCTCGACCGAGCAGAACAAAGGACTCGGCCGAGCAGACCAATATTCAGACGAATAGACCAAGGCATTCGCACGAGAAGAGGCGAATCGTAAATTTGGGTTTTTGGAGCAGCAGCTATTTGGACGAAGCAATGGGGTATTCGGCCGAATACCGTGTGTTTCGGGCTGAAGTCTGCTGCAGTCCCGCAGAAGGAAGGTTTTCGAGTCATTTTGGACTAGATTTCTAAGTTCCTAGCATACTTTGAGATAGACTTTACTGGTATAAATAGAGGCCATTAGTTTAGATCATTGTAAGACAAATTTAGAGTGCTCAGAGAGGTCTGTAATTCTACAGTTACACAGTCAGGAATTTTGTGATGAAAATTCGTGTAGCATTAATAGTGAGATCTTTGTAATTGTTTTCTCCAGATTGATAGTAATATTCTCTCCCCTCCCCGTGGACGTAGCCAAGTTGGTGAACCACATATATCTGTGTTCTTGTGATTGCTCGCTTTTTTTATCAAGTCTTGTTATTGCTCTAACAAGTGGTATCAGAGCTCTGGTTGTTCCAGAGCTTTGGTTCGTGGTTGGAGGTTCAGGGATTCCGCTGCAGAGAACAAGAAGATGGGTCAAGGAACAGATTCGATCGACAAGTTCAATGGGAAGAATAGTTTTTCTATCTGGCAGATCAAGATGAAGGCTTTGTTGATAGACAAAGACTTATGGGAACCGTTGGAGATTGCAATCAGGGATCGTAAGGTTCCCAAGGGTAAGGCAGTCACCACAGAAGGGTCAGAGAAGGACAGACAGGCAGCCGCCAAGGAGGAAGCAACATTGAAGAAGATAGATCAGAAGGCTCACGCCAAGATCATCAGACAGTTGGATGATGAGATCCTAACCAATGTTGCAGGAACAAACTCCGGAAGCGATCTTTGGTTGAAGTTGGAAGATATGTACATGACACGTTCATTGACCAACAAGTTATACCTGAAGAAGAAGTTATATGATTGTCGTATGACTGAAGGTACGCCCATAAATGATCATATTGACAGATTTACTTTTGCATTACTTGAACTGCGTAATATAGGAGTAGTTGTTGATGACGAGGATGCAGCCTTGCAACTTTTAGTATCTTTACCTATGTCTTATGAACATTATGTCGATTCGTGCATAAACCGTAAAGATGGTATCTCTCTAGAGGAAGTGAAAACTTCTCTCAAGACGAGGGAACTGCACCGAAAGGCGAGTGGGAATGAGGCAGGTACTCAGTCATCAAGTTTGTTTGCTAGTAGCAGTAACAGGGGTTCTAGTGCAAAGAAGAACAATCAAGGTAATTCTTCACACAAGAAGGGTCCGAAACCTGGGGATATCTGTAATTTCTGCAAAGAGAAGGGGCATTGGAAGTTCGATTGTCCCAGAAAGAATCAAGGCAAGGCACCAGTCAGAGTAGAGGCCATGATGGCCAGAGATAGCAGTTCAGAAGAGGATTATGCTCTAGTAACATCAGAATCAGCATGCGCATCTGATGCGTGGATTCTTGATTCAGGAGCTTCTTACCATATCAGTCATAGGAGAGAATGGTTTACCAATTATAGGCCGATAGTTGGCGGTGATATAAGCATGACCAACAGTGCAGTCTGCAAGGTTGTCGGTATTGGTTCGATCAAGGTCAGGACTCATGATGGTAGGGATGTCACTTTGAACGAGGTTCGACATGTTCCACTTATAGCGAAGAATCTGATTTCTCTTAGTCAGTTAGACAGCAAAGGGTTCCGTTTCAAAGGTAAAGGTGGAGCAGTTAGTGTTTGTAACGGTTCAGAAGTGATGCTGAAAGGCCTTAAGCGGGGCTCCTTGTATTTTCTCCAAGGAAAGACGCTTGCAGAGTCGACTATGGCTGCATCAGGAAAGGTGAACGATGGAGATATGTCTAAGCTGTGGCACATCAGGCTCGGTCACATGAGCACTCGAGAGATGCATAAGTTGACTAACAGAGATCTTCAATATGGCCATAAGATCAAGGATCTTAAAGGCGTTCTGGATTACATCCACTCAGAATGTTGGGGACCTTCACGTCAGGAATTTCTAAGGGGGCACAGATATTTCTTGTCGATGGTTGATGATTATTTGAGGAGGACTTTGGTGGTTATCATGAAACACGAGAATGGGGATCTAAGGAATTTCAAGGACTGGAAGACAGTAGTGGAGAACCAGACATAGATGAAGATCAAGAAGCTCCGGACAGATAATGGTTTGGAGTTCTGCAGTACTGAGTTCGATTCGTTTTGGAGACATGTGGAGATTTCTAGACATCTCACCAGCAGAGGCACGCCACAGCAGAATGGTGTAGCAGAACGGATGAATCAGACATGGCTTGTGGGAGCGTTGTGCATGCTCCCCAATGCAGAGTTGTCTAAATGTTTCTGGGCAGAAGCGCTTAGTACAACGTGTCACTTGATTAATCATGGACTTCACACCAGTATTGGCCTCAAAGTTCCCTATGAGGTATGGACTGGTAAATCCAAGATTGTTTCAAGTGTTGGCGGTGTTGATAAACAGGTGGAGCAACAAGATACTGAAGAGTTGGTTGTCCCACAGTCAGATGTTGAAAAACAGGTAGAGCAACAAGATACTGAAGAGTTAGTTATCCCACAGTCAGATGTTAATCAAGATCCACCAACAGAGACAAAGACTGAAGCACCAGAAAATTCAAGTTCAGTTCCCGAAGAACATGGGTTAGCACAAGGAAGGTTTAGAAGAGCTAATTTCGGGAAGCCTCCAGAGAGGTATGGATTTGAAGACTTGGTGTCTTATGCACTGCTAGTTGCTGAGGAAGTGGAGCTCGTTCTTACGGAACCTTCTACTTTCAATAAAGCAGATACATGTTCGGAGTCATCTCAGTGGTATGCGGATATGGGTGATGAGATTGAGTTTCTTCACAGGAATCAGACTTGGAAGTTGATCACAAGGCCAAAAGGCAGAAATATTGTGACTTGCAAGTGGATCTTCAAGAAAAATGAAGGGTTATCACCGGCAGAAGGGATCAAGTATAAATCTCGCATTGTTGCAAGGGGTTTCAAACAGAGAGAGGAGGTGGACTACAATGGGATCTTCTCACCAGTGGTCAGACACACTTCGATCAGAGTGTTGCTAGCAATATAAGGAGAGATATACATGACATAATCGAAAGGATTCCAAGTTCCTGGTAAGGAAGATCAAGTTTTTAGATTGAAGCAATTGCCTAGGCAGTAGTAAAAGGGATTTGACAGCTATATGATAGCAGCAGTCAAGAAGTCAGAGATTCAGAAGCTGAAAGGTTTATTGGTCGTATAGATGAAGGATTTGGGTAACGCGAAGAAAGTTCTGGGTATGGATATCTATAGAGACAGAGCCAAACGAAAACTGTTCTTATCCCAGAAAAGATACATCAAGAAAGTTTTAGAGAGGTTTGGTAGGTCAACATCTAAGGCTATAGATACTCCGGGTGCAGTGAATGCACAGACAGTCGCGTTTGAGCCTAAATCGGTTGAGGAGAAAGAGTATATGGCTCGAGTATCCTATGCTAGTGCAGATGGTAGTTTGATGTATTCTACAGTGCGCACTAGCGACGTCGGTCTCGTCTATGGAAGTGGAACAGAATGTGCAGTCGAGGGGTTCTCAGATTCGGACTATTCGGGGGATGTTGATACAAGAAGATCGATAACCGGATATGTGTTCACGCTTGGCGGGTTAGTTGTCAGTTGGAAGGCTACATTGCAGGCGACAGTGACGTTGTCTACAACAGAAGCAGAATATATGACATTGACAGGGTCTGCTAAGGAAGGAATATGGTTGAAGGGATTGATCAACGATCTTGGGATACATCAGGATCAGGCTATTATTTATTGCGATAGTTTGAGCGCGATTTGTTTGGCCAAGGATCAAGTTCATCATGAGAGGACCAAGTACATTAATGTCAGATATCACTTTCTAAGGGATGAGAAACGGGTAAAGGTGAAAAAGGTAGGGACGGCGGACAACCCTGCAGTTATGTTCATAAACCCGTGGCGGGAAGCAAGTTCCAACATTGTTTGAACTTGCTGAATGTTCGCAGCTATTAGATAGCAGAATAGGCGAGGGGGAGAAAAGGTTTGTTGTCATGGAGATTCAAAGTCAAGGTGGAGATTGTTGGGTTAATGCCTTTGAATTTGGGACGCCGAGTTAAAGGGTTAAGCAACAGAGAAAATCTCGTGATTCCGGGACAGAGCAGAACCGCTCGGCCGAGCATAACAAAGGACTCGGCCGAGCAGACCAATATTCAGACGAATAGACCAAGGCATTCGGACGAGAAGAGGCGAATCGGAAATTTGGGTTTTTGGAGCAACAGCTATTCGGACGAAGCAAGGGGGTATTCGGCCGAATACCGTATGTTTCGGGCTGAAGTCTGCTGCAGTCCCAATTCCGCAGAAGGAAGGTTTTCGAGTCATTTTTGGACTAGATTTCCAAGTTCCTAGCATACTTTGAGATATAATTTACTGGTATAAATAGAGGCCATTAGTTTAGATCATTGTAAGACAAACTTAGAGTGCTCAGAGAGGTCTGTAATTCTACAGTTACACAGTCAGGAATTTTGTGATCAAAATTCGTGTAGCATTAATAGTGAGATCTTTGTAATTGTTTTCTCCAGATTGATAATAATATTCTATCCCCTCCCCGTGAACGTAGCCAAGTTGGTGAACCACATACATCTGTGTTCTTGTGATTGCTCGCTTTTCTTATCAAGTCTTGTTATTTCTCTAACATGACTTTACACGGAGATTAAGAAAAAGTAAATATTGTGAGTATGGAAAGTAAAGTAGGATAAAGTATGAGAGAGAAAGTGGGTAGAAAGTTTTTGTTGTGAGAATGAGAAGTGGGTCTCATTGTCCATTTTAAGTAATAAAGCAACTAAAAACCTTAGTCTATGACAAATTAAAAAAAAAAAGTAAGAACCTGAGACGGAGGGAGGGAGTAACCAAAAATTTGGTACGTTGAGTACTATAGTACGTTAAATTGCGAACAACATGAAACAGAGCACATACTCCCTCCGTCCCTCTTTAACTTACAAATTTTGGGTTGGACACATTATTTAAGGAAAAAGTGAAAAAATTGATGTGTTGTGAGTGTAGATAGTTGTGAGAGAGAAAGTGGGATAGAGAATATTTAGTGGATAGTTGTTGTGAGTATGACAAGTGGGTCTCGTGGTGTAACCAATCAAATCGAGCTCAAGTCTCTTTAAACGTGCCTAGGAGCAAAAGCTTAATGAACAAGAGAATAGTTTCAGTTAAATGATCAACTAGTTGTTTTATTTAAATGTTTCCATATTATTTGCGCTTATTAAAAAATTGAGAGCATTTTGACATAAATATATAATATTAGATAAATTATTAAAGTGTCTTCTATACTAATCATTTTGTGAGTATGTGTTGAGCTATTACAATTCATATTTCGGCAATTTTGGAATTAACTCATCATTGATAACGTGGCTCGGTTTGGTTGAAGTTCTCATTGAGTTTACATAAATTAAATTCGTATTTATTGCATAATGTTTCACGTGGAGTATAAATTTATTGATCATGTATTTCATTAAGTAATTAGATAATCATAAAGTGAAAAGGTGCAAACCCAAACTATGGGATATTGAATTATGGTTGTATGGGACCAATAAAACATGGCACAAAAATTGAATTATTTTATACTCCCTCCGGTCCAAAATAACTGTTTTTTTTTTTTGCATTTGCACAACTCTTAAGAAATGTAATAATTATCATGACTTAGTGACAAAAGTTCCAACTTTATCCCTATTAAGTGTGCAACTTTCTTACATTAACGTCTCACACTAAGATAATTAATAAAAGAGAACAAGTTTCAATGCAAGAATAAGAGAGACATTTAGCTCAAAAGTGATAATTATTTTGGACCAAAATTTTGATCTAAAAGTGAGTTATTTTGAACCGGAAGGAGTAATATTTGCCAAAGATTGCCCACCCATTAACCAATAAGAAATAGTATCATAATGGGGACAATTGAGGGGAATAGGTCCAATCCCTTTTGTTGTGTCCATATTGATGGTTATTGCATATTGAAAACTTTTAGGTGAGAGTTTTCTAAAAGGACGAGTCACATTTTTCAATATTACTCCCTCCATTTCATATTCTTCTTAAATTTAAGACCACCCACCTATTTGCACGGATATTAAAAAATAAAAAAATGATGTAAATGTTGTGAGTGTAAAAATAAAGTAGGTGATGGAATGAGTGAGAAGGAATAGTAAGTTGATTGGTGTTATGAGTATAAAAGTAAGTAGGAGAGAGAATATATGGGGGGGAATAATAAAGATTATTTGTCATTTTAGTAAATGGACATATATTTTGAGACAAACTAAAAAGGAAAGGTGGACATATACTTTGGGACAGAGGGAGTATTATTTTTGAGTTAATTATTGTTTTAAAATACTTGACATTTTTCTAATACCAAAAAAATATATGTTCTTATTTACCAAATATACCCTCATTTATTAATTATGAACTAAGTATCTCTTATATATAAATATTTAATTACCTAAGTAATTGATTTTTTAAGGGGTACAAAAAGTCTTTTTAATATATATTAATTGCATTACTTAATATGTGTAAAGGGGTCTAAAACGGTAATTATTATGAAACTGAGGGAATAAAATTATAGTTTCAGATTTTTAAAATCATTTGAGAACTAAAAAAACTGTTAGGATAAACTTAAATCCATTTCATTTGAAAATTAATGCTGAAATTCGTGGAACTCATGTAAAATTCACCTCGTACTTAATACTGTAATTTCCAGCTTTAGATGTACAAGATGAGGCCTTTTAAGGCTTGTTTGGTAGAGCGGCGCGTTCAAAATGCAGTGAAAAAGAATCAACTTTTTGCTAATTATGCGTCTCAATGGAGAGTTTTTGAGTGGAGCTTTTCAAAAATCTAAGTCATTTTTAGCAGCTCCAAATAGTAGCGTAAAAAAAAAACGCTCCGTTTTAAAAAATCTCTGTTTTTGAAACTGTGCACTAGACGAACCCTTATTCTTTAATGGTGAACTGCAGAACTTGGTTCTTGATAGGACATTCCGATATGTTGATCTTTTTAGTACGTATCCTCCTATGGTAATAAAAGAGTCATAAAATATGTCACAACATTTAGTGCATAAAATAATTTGTTATGATTTTATTTGTATTTTTAATTAGAATATGGCAGATTCACAATGATGCAGTCAGTCAGTAAATTACCACTACTTCATTTTGTATCTATTTTTTCATGAATTTCTTTTATGCCTCTAGCATTGCTATCCTCCTATCATGAATGATTTTGGCTAAGGTAGTGCTCAATTCAAATATAAAATATTTTGCTTACAAAATATTTTCTCCATCCCAAAATATTTGTAATTTTATGATTTTCACTAAGAAAAATAAACAATACTCCCTCCGTTTCAAGTAAGCTGCAACATTAGTTTTAGTTTTGAAGTTGAAAATTAAGGATATTAATATTATATTAAAAATGAAAGGTTGTGAAGAGAAGAGAGAATTAGTGGGGATATAAAGAGAATGAGTGGAGAATAATGAGTGGTTGGGAGGAAGAGAGAGAATGAGTTGATGATTATAAAAGTAAAAAGCTTTCATTTTTAGATTGTTGCAACTTAAGTGAGATGCCCTAAATGGCAAAATGTTGCAACTTACTTGGAACAGAGCGAGTATATGTTAAATAAACTAAATTAACCTTTGAATATTTCAAGTACCTAGAAAATTAAATGCTCTTAAATTAACAATTACTTAATTATAAATAAGGGCAGTTTAAGCAAAGTGTGTCAAAGTTTTATGAAAAATTGTAAAACTACAAGTATTTTGAGACAAAAAAAAAAAATTCTAATTTTAAAACTGCAAATATTTTGGTCGAATGAAGTAACTAGTATTGCCCCCAAGCTCAAAATATTTCCACCTTCTGATAATGAATAAAATTTTAGTAACAAAGGCGTATAAAATTTTAGGAACAAAAGTATATAAAAAATTTCATTTTAGAGAAATTTAGACATTTAATTTTTTGAAAATTTTATTAACAAAGGTGTATAAAAATTTTGATAGATACTTTTTAAATTTTTAATTTTGCAAGTATATAATGAATAGCAAAAAAAAATAAAATTTGGCAAATATTCTCCGTCTAGGAAAATTTGTCCAAAATGACATTTTAACTTTTTATTGTTAACATAAATGAATATTGACCAAACATTGATGACGATCTAATCATTTTAGTAAAATATTTTTGGTAAATCGAGGTAAAAGCCTTTGCCTTTTTGGTACTCCCTCAGTTTCAAATTATCTGTCGCTTTAGGAGTAAAAAATTGTTTCAAAATATTTGTCGCTTTACTATTATCAATGCACTTTTACCCTTTTGTCTCAATTATACCCTTATTAATGATGGTGGAAGTATCTCTCATGCAAGCATTTAATCACTTAGAAAGCTGAATTATTTAGGGGCAAATGTGTCTTCTTAACATGCATTAAATACATTTATTAATATGTGTGAAAAAATCAATTGAGAAGGCATAAAAAAATGAAAGAGAAGGCATGAAAAATTGAAGTCAAGGCATTTGCTCAAGGCCAATGCATACAAACAAGACAATGACTTAGGCAAGACATAAATCAAATCAATAACATGCATATTAAAATGAATGAGAATGCATAAAAAATAAAAGAGAAGGCAGGCATTTGATCAAGCTCATGGCGTCTGGATCTGTGTGTTTAGTGTGTGTAATTTTGAGCGGAGTCGTTCTTATGTAGGAACGCGTTCTACACTAACGCTAGTGTAGAACATAAGAACGACTCATAAAAAAGGAGAGATGCCGTTCTCATCAGGGTTAGATTAGGTTTTTTTTTTGTTGCCCTATTCCATTTATATCCCCCTTCTTTTTCTATTTTTTTTTTCCGAAAGATTTTTTCCTTTTTATTGTTAATGAGATAAGGGGGTTGTGCTAAATTTGGGCTGATAGGGTTCAAAAATCTTGGGCTCAATTTTTCATGGTGGGCCGGAATTTATGGAAGTATTAGATTAGGTTTTGTTTTTTGATCATTCTATTTATATGCTCCTTTATTTCTATTGTTTTTTTTTCTGGGTCGATATTTTTGGTAGGCTACTTGATGGGTTTAGTTTAGATGTTATGATTCATTTATCTTATAGTAATAAATAAGTACATTTTTTTTTTTAAGTTTTGTTCTTTTTTTTGACAAATTTAAATTGAAAAATGCAGAGAATTTACCGTCGCAATAAAATGCAACAGTTGGATTGTTCATGAAAGACCCGTGTTTAGCCATGTCAATTGTATGTTGCTTTGTTTAAATTTACTAATCGTTCGTTAAACTTTGTCTCTATATATCTAGTCATTAGTGTCAACACTAGTTGACACTAATGACTGTTGACTGGATATATAGAGACAAAGTGGGATGGTTGGGCCGTGTCGGCCGCCTTCAGATGAAGGTGGGATGATTGGGCCTCCTCGGCCGCCTTCAGATGATGAAGGTGGGATGATTGGGCCGCCTAGGCCCGTGTCTAGTGGTGGTGATGATGAGGTGGAAATTGGACAACCTCGTCCTCCGGTGGGTTTGGATACGGAGGATGAAGGTGAATCGGATGGTGAAGAAGAAAATTCACACCGTATACCTCTCAGTAATGAGATTGTGTTAAAAGGGCATACGAAGGTTTGTTATTTCGACTTTTGATCTCTCTCTCATCTTTTGAATTATTCTGTTGTTGGACTTGCTTAGTTTGGTAACCTTGAGTTGTTTCATACTCTTCTTTCCTGCTAACTTGATGTTGAAAGAATTTGATTTTACAATGTGAGCTTATCGGATGCAAAGGTTTCTTCTGTCCCTTCCAAATAGGGTCTCTTTGAGTGTTCTTTTCGGATGGAGTTGAGGGATGTAGTTTCATCACATGGGTCCTGGTTTATACGGTTTCTTGAAAGGAACCTATATATTTTACCAATTCATGAAGCATGTTATCTGAGAGGAAGTTGACAGATTTGGATGGAAACTAGATGTAGTAAAAAGGAAAACTTGCACTTATATTGACCAAGTCAAAATTTTCACCTTAAAAGACTTGAGAAGCACCACTGTTTATGACTGTTAATCATCTTTTCGAGAGAATGTCTAAGTAAATAAATTTACCTAATTGTTGTACGTTCGTGGAATAGACTATCAAATCTTTGATGATTTCATGGCATTGAGTACTTATGGTGATGATTTTGCAGGTTGTTTCTGCTCTTGGAATTGAATTGATCATTCTGGCAGTTATGACTACTCAGTTGGTATGTATGACTTCCAAGGGATGAATGCTCGTTTGCAATCATTTAGACAACTTGAACCATCTGAAGGTGATCAAGTCCGAAGTCTAAGCTGGAGTCCTTCCGCTGATCGGTTCTTGTGTGTGTGACTGGTTCTGCCCAAGCTAAGGTACTTCCATAAACCAGTTTTAAATATTGCTTTGTACTCGTGGTGTATTTGTCTATAAATCTATTTCTGTGTTTGTGCGTTGCAGATATATGATCGTGATGGTCTTACTCTTGGTGAGTTTGTGAAAGGTGACATGTACTGTACTCCCTCCGGACTCAATTATAAGCAACAAAAGTGAGTTTTTTTTTGGACCTAAATATAAGCAACTCTAAGGGATTTCAAGACTATTTAAGAATACCAAAGGTCATATAACTGGATTGACTTGTGGTGAATGGCTTAATTGTGGTCCAGAGAGCATGCAAAAGGAATTTTCATAATTGTACGTCCATAATTTCACTTGTCATTGACCACACATGCATGAGAGCAATATATTGCTCGATTAATACAGCTCATCAGCCTTAGATTTGGGGAAAGTATCAGATTCAGATGTGATGCCAAGTCAGGATTTTTTTTTAAGTGGACACAACTAAAATAATTTAACTGTATCTTCGTTAATGGGGCAAAGAAATATTCTAGTGTATTATTAATTTTATCTCAAATGAAGCAAACTTCAACAAATACGCTAAACTCTTAATTTTTTTATAAATTTTGCACAAATAAATTTTTACTTTTTAGAAAGCAAAGAAGAAGGGACGAATCTTAAAGCTCATATTGTAAAGCTTAAATTTGATTACTGAATCACTCTCTTGAAAACACGACAACAGCAATCGAAATATTAATATTTTAATCTGTTTTTTTCTCAATGATATAGCTTTTTTTAAAAAAAATAAAAAATAAAATCGTCAACTGAATGGATTGTAAAAAATAGTTATCGACATTGTTATTTTTACAATTTCTCATAGTTAGATAGTCTAATGATGCGATGTGACAAGGAAAAAATACAGTAATTTTGTTTTTTGATAAAAATATATTTGGACAGTTAATTGAAAGAAAAATGAACGAAACGTGCTTATAGTTAGAAGAAACAATGCTAGGGGCACAAAATAAAATCACAAAATTATGCTCATGAGGTGGCGATATTTTATTGGTTGCATCGATAATGGACCCGCCACACTCTAATTAAAAACACCAATAACATCATTACACCTAGGATTTTGTGAGCAAGTTTTTATGACTTTTTTGTGCCCCTAGTATTATTCTAGTTAGAATGAGTCACGTGACTTCTTCAAATTCAAGTTTTTACTAAAACATATACACATGTCAAACCCACAACTCTCTTCACCAACTTTAATATATATATATATATATATAGATTTCATGACTAACTAGAGTATAGTACACATTTGAATCCAGAAAAGTTAATCCATTAATTAATTATATACAATTATCGATCAATTAGAAATAAAATAAAAGAAAAAAGCTAAAAAAAAAAAAAAATGTTCACGCGCACCGTAACATCCAAAATCATTGCAAATTCACGAAAAAAATATCCCTAAACGCGTTCCAACGGCAGCGCCTTTTCCGATAACGGTTTCATCGTCGGAGACGGTGGCAACCTCGAGCAGAAATTCGAGTGCAAAGCCTCATCATCTACACGACTGGCTTCAAAATTGAGCGAGTAACTGAGCGGATCATACCTGAAATTGGCAGCGGAGTGGCGGCGGCCGTGGTGATTGCCGATTCGTTTGATTAACCGAACACACATGTTTTTGAAGTCAGGAAATTCATGTGCTCGAGCTTTAATCCATGTCGATGAGGCCTTCACGAGACTACCGGAATTGAGCTTGACGTCGTTCGGAGAGTGGGCGGATTGACGGCGGCCGGTGGTGAAGCAGCACGATAAGCACAGAGTTTGTCTGAATTTGTCTTTTAGCGAGCTGGTATCGCCGCTGCTGCGTTCTTCTGTCGTCATGTGTGAAGAAGACGATGAGTTAATTTTGTTAGCGGTATTTATGTGAGGAATTAAGTCCGGATTTGGAGGGATTGCTTGAATTGAATTGAATTCAATTTAGATACATTGCTTTTGAATTTATTTGTATTCAATCTTTTTGTTTACCAAATCTTTAATCATGGGAAACTAAAATCCTTAATTAATGTGTGACAAGTGAAAATTTCGAAAGTTGGATGTTTATCCAAAATCCCTATAAAGGCAGATATTCACGCATGGGCACAATAATGTGTACTATCTCCGTCGTATATTTCAACCGCCCCAGTTTAAGGTTCTTATTTTTTTTTTTTTTTTTTTAGTTTTCCTAATTTATAGTTGATTTATTTCTTAAATAGCAAATTATGAACAGTGCTTTGAACAATCTTATCTTCATAAAATTCATAGTATATTAAAAAAAACATCACTTACCTATTTATTTTTAACTCATTTGCTTTATAAATGGACAATTATATCCTCCACACACTACTATTTTGACCCAAGTTTGCTTTGGTTCCTTAATAAGCGTGTATAGTCAAACTAAGAACCTTAAACCGGGACAGAGAAAGTATATTTCTCTCAAACACAAAAAACTAAAAAGAGAATGTGTATATATATATATATTAAAAAATATTTGTGAGTGAGAAAGAAATGTGAATATAATAATATGAGAGTGTGATCCACAATTTAAATGTGTGAGCATAATAACTAGGTATGGTGCTCCTTTTAATAGCTTAAATTTTTTTTTTTTTGGTAAATTTGTTATATAACAAAAATCTTAACGTAGTAATTGACCATTTTATTTTTTTTTTCAAAAAAAATCTTAACAACTCCGTATCACTTGAAACTTGAAAGTTAAAGCAAAAATTATTAATTTAATTACGCTTTGATCAAGAATTTGTGTCAGTTTTATAAAAAACATGTTTTATACTAAAAGATGTATAAAATTTGTTTTATATTAAAAGATTATGATTACATTAAGTGTTGAAAACATACTATTTTACACTAAAATGTGTGATGTTGCCCATCTATCCTCATTGCTTTTGGGCTGTTGGAACTCAATCTCAATTCCTTACGGAAATTGATTGGAAAAGACCCAACAAAAACTATTATAAAGTGGGGCAACATAGTATATTATAAAGGGCAACGCTAGGGGAGAATTTTTTGGGGGAAACTAGTTTCTCTATAAGTTATAAAAAGTCTTGTTTTTATAAGGGTTAAAGTTTAGAGTTTATGATTTAAGGTTTAGGGTTTAGGCCTTTTAGGGTTTAAGGTTTAGGGTTAAAGGGTTAAAAAGTAGACTTTTTATAACTAATGGAGGAACTAGTTTCCCCCAAACTCATGCTAGGGGCACAAAAGAAGTTTACAAAATGTTGGATACAAAATGAGGTGGCGATATTTTATTGGTTATAGTGATAGTGGATCCGGCACATGCTAATTGAAAACACCAATAAAATTTTGACACATAATTTTGTAGACCAAATTTTATGGTACTTTTTTGTGACTTTATATTTACCCTATTATAAAACACATCACTATAGGATGAAACAACAAAGAGCAGATTAATTCAAAAAAGTGTTGTGCGGCCACGATTCTTACAAAAGTTACACTTTGCCCCCTTTAACTTTTATTACTTTCAAATCACTCCCTAAAATTTTAGGTGTTATACCTTAGCCCCTGAATTTCCCATTTTATCAAACCGGTCCTCTGACTTTCATATGTTTCAATTCACCCCCTAATCTTCTCTTTGTTTTAAATAAGTCTCAAAACTTTAAGGCCCGTGCCTTGGCACGGGGTCAGTACTAGTAAATGAACAAAATATGTTGAATAACAAGCCCAAGTCAGTGCAAGTGAAATTGTCATAGTGTGTTTAGATATCTTAATACATTTTTTAAGGTGACGTTTGATTTTTGCAAGTGTTAAAACCTGAAATCTAATTTTACGTCCGTCACAAGAGACAGCGCATCTAAATTACTCAAGCTGTTTGATTATCCATCTGAATCCACATATGAAATTAGGATTACGACATTAAATGGAGTAGAAAGATGAGATAAAGGATGAATGGTTGTTGATCTGGTGTTTGGGGTGAGTATTTTTGGAATTACGAGTTTATGTAAGAGATATATATGAAGAAAAAAAATCATTTTAGGAGGCAAATAGTAATAGTTTTACATCTGAAAATTAAGTGAAAATAAGAAACATTCAGCTCTGAATGGGAAAAAAAATTAAGTTAACATCGCAAGGACAAGTGACACAAATTCCCAATATACTAATAAGAGTCAATTTTTGTTTGTTTGTTGTCAAAAATAAATATAAATAATACAATTTTTTTGGGGGAAACTATTTCCTAGTTATAAAAAATCTTGTTTTATAGGGTTTAGGGTTTAAAAACAGGACTTTTTATAACTTACGAGAAACTAGTTTCCCCCCAAACCTACACTAAATAATAAGGTACGACCAAATCTAAATAGGAGTTGATCTATGCGGAGGGATGTTGTAGAAAACCAGAGGAGATTAGTGGGACAACAATTACCGACAACCCAACTCCTTTACCTTGATGATGCTCATCTTCATCCTCACACATTTGTTTAAGTGACCCAGGAGGACATGGCTCAAGAGGCTCCAGCCTTTTGCGAGCCGCAGAGAAAGCTATGCACTCGGCTAGTGATGGCTCGAGATGACATTTCCCGCCCGTAGAAGGTAAAAGATTACATACGTTTTGTGGGGTCTCTAGTTTCCTCGATACTTCTCTAGTCTGTAAGATCAAGTACGTGTCTGCATCTGTTAATGGTTGCCAATCTGTCACTTCTGGCTCCGCCGTTACATGATAAGCTCCATCACTGACATGCAACAGCAACATAATGTCAAGTAATGCAGCATTCTACTTTCTTCAAGCTGTTGCTGCTGTTCCACTTAAAAGAGAAAGAAACTTTTACAAGTGATTTCTTTTAATCAAATTCCTGCAAAAGATTTAGTTTTTGAATTGATACTTGGAAGCATTTAAACAAAAACACTGCACCTTTTAAAACTCAAATGGCCAATAGCACGGGTCATTGCCAAAATGCCACAGGGAGGATCCGACCACCACGAGCGACAACCTTCAAGGACACCAGCTACTTCAAATCGTGCTCTTTCGTCCTCTCTTGTAAGATAGTGCTCTTGTGTCATTTCCTTGGCAATCAGTGTACCTAACAGTTTCCAGAAAACAAACTAAAATCATTATCCGCATTTGTAAAAGTGATTTGTTTGTACCATGCTTCACGCCACTGTAACAAAGGGACGACCGCAGGGTTGTCAAGGAAAAGAGGGGAAGTGGTTCAACTTAAAAACAAGTCTCGGAACTCCCTTGTACAACTCCCGACATATATATACATATATATGTCGGTTTTGTTAGGACACCCTCTTTAAGTGTAGGTTAAAGACTGGCCCATTATGCTAGGACAAAAGAGCCCCTCAATCTCTTCATTAACCTATCATACAAATGGGGGCTTTATAGTTTATAGTAAACTCAAACACGCTAACCTGCTGCTCCATGGATGCAACCAAGTCTAAATACTTTGATTCTCTTATACCGACGGTATGCAACATTGATCAAGTTTGAGGCCTAATCAAAAGATTGTCTAAGATTTTTTTTGCGTAATCAAGAATTGACAAGCTTCCTCGACTCCACATAAATTCATGTGTTGAGTTAATCGAACAAGAGTCTTGCCACCAATTATGGTAACCCAAATCAACTAAAATTTAGAAAGTTCAAATCCCAAGCATCAAAATTCATTGAAGGAGATTGGGGAAAGTTCAGAAGGAAATATGAGGATGAAAGTTCCAGCCCGATTGAAAGTACACACATCTCCTTTTTGGTGTCTCATTAGAAACTAGACACACCTAAAATGGAAATTTTATTTATTTAATGACACTTCCATCCTCACATTAACTTTCCACTTTTACTATTCCCCAGTTCACTTTCTCTCTCCTACACCACTTTTCATACTCAAAACACCTACTCAACTAATACATTTCCTTAATACCAGTGTCAAACCCAAAGCATGTAGCTTCAGTTTGGATGGAGGGAGTATATACATATATCCTGCCTTTACTGTATAACTGAATATGGTGACAAACCATATGCTCGTAAATGTCCGCATGTACATTTCTCATCTCTTGATGCTACAGGTCTTATATGTGCACAAAATTTTCTTGGACATTATTAAGCTGCTAAACAGATATACTTGTACATTCTTCATCTTAAGGGTAAACAAATACGGAATGAATTTCCTTAGCGGACAAATTTATATTGCTGTAAGTTTAACCTAAACCAAATACTTTTCAAATTCATGGAACAAATGAAGCCTATTGTGGAAAAGAAAATATAATAATAGGAGAGTGATTTAGGGTTGAAGGGATTAATGTTTGCCTCTTATTTCCAACCCACCGCCCACTCAACCAAATGCAGGATCTACCGCCAGAGTCATCAAGAAATTCTGAAATGTATATATTCCTAAAATAAAACAAATAGAATTTTTTACCTTCAGTGACGTTATGAGAGTTAATGTTCTCGGAGCATAGAAAGGCCTTGGAATCACCAATATTGGCAACCAAAATCTGACCATCTGCCAATACCGCAACAGTGGCCGTTGTTCCCACAAGGAATTGTTTCTTTTCTGAAGCTTCCTATAAATGAAAAGAAAGGAACACATATTAACAAGGACAAATTAACTACCCAACGGTCCTTGTATTATTTGTCTTTTTATGGGATTGACCTCTCTACCAAAATTAGAAGGAAAAAAAAAGCATTTTTGTACAAATATATTTGAGGTGGATTTATAGTACTACTACATTATACGTAGAGCAATTGGCGACCAAAATTTAGAGTTACCCACTAAGTTTCATTACTATTTCTCTTGCGCTGACTATTTCACCGAAAAATATCACATGACAGAACTTAACAGCTCAATATTAACGACTAAGCTACTTACCTTCAAAAATGTGGACTCAATATCATGAATTGTCCTCAACAGTGCATTCTTCAAAATTGTTTTGTGCGTTGATTCCTCAATGGTAAGTGTCTTTCCAGGGGTAGTAAGACCACTGTAATGACATGGCATAAAGATTAAGAATAACAATAACATGAAATAAACGTTTATATGAAAAGAAGAAGCACAAACTCAGTGGACAAGGGTGTGAGGGAAACAAGTAACAGAAACATTTTTTTTTTGTTTCGATAAGAGGCGATAATTAACAGAATGAAAGACAAAAGAACCGATTGCCATAAAATGTTTTCATTTATTTCTTTTATGAAAGTAATGATATACTCCTTCCGTCCCAAAATGATCTTCGCATTTGACTATCCAAACTTTTTGAGGATATGGACACTTGCTTTCACTAGTCATGTTTTTTTATGCACTTTTAAGCCTAAAAGTGTAGAAATGGGAAGAACTTTTTGGGACAACGAAAAATGACAAATAGGAAGATCATTCTGAGACATAGGGAGTATTAAGGAGAACCACCTGCTCGCAGTTACGAAGTTCCTCAGTAATCTGCCCTCTTCATTGAGATTGACTTTTTCTTGATCGTTGTACAACGAAGGTACCTTAGAGGACAAATACATTGTGTGCGCTAAAAAGTAGTCCAAAAGAAGCTTTGAGGCCATATCACTAGCTTCACCTAAAAATGCTATCAAAAATGGCAACAACGCCAACTTTCACATATTGTGTTCCATTTTTACCTGCACAAATTTCTTGAGTTAAGCACCTTTGGTCCTTAACCTATTGAGTTGTTTTCCTTTTGGTCCTTAACCTATTTTGGTTTTCCTTTTGGTCCTTGATGTACCTAGTTGCAGGATAAAGTGGTCCTTAACCTATTTTAGTTTTCCTTTTGGTCCTTGATGTACTTATTTGCCGGACAAAGTGGTCCTTAAAATCGTCGACATGGCTTGTTGACCGAAAGGAAAACCAAAATAGGTCAAGGACCACTTTGTCCTGCAAATAGGTACATCAAGGACCAAAAGGAAAACTAAAATAGGTTAAGGACCACCTTATCCTGCACCTAGGTACATCAAGGACCAAAAGGAAAACCAAAATAGGTTAAGGATCAAAAGGAAAACAAATCAATAGGTTAAGGACCAAATAGGTGTTTAACTCCAAATTTCTTAGACTAAGTAAGTATCTTCTTATTTCCCACAAAAGAAAATGATTTATAGAGTAGCACAATGTATGCGAAGTATAAGAACTACAGTAATGATGAAAGTGGGTGACCTTGGATTTGGTACTCCTACAACTCTAAAAACCATTCACCTATGAGCGGTTTGAGTTGCAGATCAATACAATGATATAAACATTTATTCCTTAATTTGTTTTCTAAATATTACGAAAATTATGTCATATTCACTAAAGAAGAAGACATACTACGAGGATATCATAATCACTATATTCACACACTCACACGAGGTATGACTCATAGGGGTTTTATGTTTTGTGACATTACCGGTAAAAGGTATTTGCATATCAAGATTACATGACATCCTATCTTCTTGACCATCGAATTCATTATTTGTAGCAAACTGGCAATTCATAGCAGGACTTTGGTTGGAAAGATGCCAGTGAGAACATTCAGAAGATCGCAAAACAGCAACCACGCCGCCTTCATCGTAAATAGATGTACATGATACGGATACAGGTGATCCATAAGACATTTGATTGCCAAATATCAAAAGACTTGTTATGAATGCAAATGTCTTAAATCCATCCATCCTTAACTTCATGGTACTTGGTACTACCTATAAAGAAAATATCCAAACAAAGAACAATTAATACTGAGGGAGATAAAATACAAAGATGTTCAAAAGGGTAAAAAAAAAAACTGAAGAGGAAAAAAAGGAACATCTTTTAACTTCTCGGCATGTGATGTGATGAATCTCACATATCTCTTTGGCACAAGTTAAGATGGTACTTCAATAAAACTAAATTGTATATCCAAGAATTCAGAACCACAAAGCGAGCATTTGGTAAAAAAAAAAAAAAGACCGTATATTTGCGAGTAAGTAACTACCGTAAGCAGGAACGCAAATATATAACACAGAATCGATCTTTTAGCAAGATTTTCATAATGCAGTAGCTTCGGTTGGTAAAGCAAACGTTTAAAGTCTATAGTTTCGGTAAAGCAAATCATACCATATCAAATCCTCATACAGTACACTGAAGGATTAATTCTAAAAATCCAATCTTTGGTCTCTTTTATGTAAAAAATTAAACCCAATCTTTGGTCTCTTTTATGTAAAAAATTGAACCCAGGCAAGTACTCATATACTCCCTCCCCTGCTAGTCTTTCTTTTTTTTGTTGTCGACGTTAGTCCTTGTTTGAATGAACATTGTGTCCGAATGAAAATCTAAAACTTGTTATTGATCAACAAGTTTTAGATTTTCATTCGGATAATTAAAAGTAACATAAATTATTGCTCAATGTTCATTCAAACAAGGACTAACGTCCGGGGTGGGAGGAGTATAATGATGCAAATTGCAACCAAAATAACGTAGTAGGTCTCACACAGGCAATTTAAACAAATATTTAACAGGAATTCAATCAAAAACTTAGAGATTATTAATCATAAGAAATCGCTTGATAATCCATAATTAAGAAAAGACCACTCTAAAAACGATACTGTGAAACACTCACCTTTTAAAGCAACGAAATCAGGAGAAAATTCTCCGGTTAAGCATAAAACGAATTCAACTTAATACCAGGAAAATCTATGCAATATAAATTTAACTGGGTGAAATTTCATTATAAAAAGTTGCAATATATTCAATTCAAAATTAATCGACTTGACTCGAGTCAATTACACTTTGATAGAGGGAGATGAATGAGGGCGTTAGCTGTTGAGTCAGTGACCGACGAGAGGTTCGGTGTTCGAGGAGATGTCGCCGCCGGAAGACGTACATGCGGCGAGAAATTTAGAATTAAGGCTGTCTATTTACTCCACCCGTCCCGGTTGAAAGTTGTTTGTTTGACTTCGCACGTTTATTAAGGAATCAAAACAAACTTGAGTCAAGAATAGGAGTCCAGATCTCTTGTGCCCTTCCACGTGCCTTTCCCTGTGCCCCTTCTAATCTGGATCGTTTACCTGCATGGATAATATCAATGCATGTAAACGATCCAGATTTGAGGGGCACAGCGAGGGGCACAGGAGATCTGGACTCCAAGAATAGTAGTGGGTGGAGTATATAATTGTCCATTCATAAAAAAGTGGGTGAAAACTAGATGTGTAGGTGATGGGCTTTTTGTAATATATAAACTTGGGTAAATATAAAGTCACAAAAAAATCTCACAAAACTTGACTCACAAAATGATGTGTCAAGATTTTATTGGTGCTATTAATTAGAGTGTGTCGGGTCCGCAATCGATGCAACCAATAAAATATCGTCACCTCATTTTATATCCATCATTTTGTACACTTCTTTTGTGCCCCTAGCATTGCTCATAAACTTTATGAGAACAAAAATGTTCAAAACACTATTCATCATTTGTCATTTAAGGAATAAAGCAACTAAGAGCCTTAAACTGGGACATACTAAATAGGAAAGTAAGAACTTTAAACTGAGACGGATGCAGTATTATAGTACTAGTGTTACTCTCGTACGATACACCGACAGTAAATTATACTCATTTTGAACAAATTTTGATGAGTTGAATAAGAATGACACATTAAGAATAAATATTTTTACACATCGTGAAAAACTTCTTTCAATACAACATTATCACTAATAACATCACTTTGACCAGGAATGATATTGTTACATATCAATATCTTAATGTTAGCTGTATCTCTAGCGCGGCACGGGGCAACATATAGTTTGTTTGTTTTTTTGACGATGTCCACGTCAGAATGAGACGAGAAGAGGGATAGAAACCTAGCGCTCACTGAGGGTGAGATTTGGCTTTACCACTGGGTCACTCTTTTGGGGATAGGGCAACATATAGTTGACAATACCATTTTTTTTTTTTAATAAAAGACCAACATTAGTGACACCATATATTCGTTAATTGCAATAACATCCAAAGTTGAAATTTGCCCCTTCCGCAAAATATGAAATATCTTGCGGACCTCTTAAACACAAAATATACATTCAACTATCTAATACTCCCTCTGTCCCGCTTGAAATTGCAAAACTTGCCATTTTGAGCGTCCCATAGAAATTGCAAAATCCATAAAAGGAAAGTTTTTACCCACTTGCCCACTCACATCCACTAACTCACTAACTATTCTCTACCCCACTTTCTCTCTCCCACTCAACTAGTATCAACACTCACAACACATTACATTTTTCACTTTTTCCCTAAATTCTTGTGCCATGATTTTTTTTTTTTTTTTTTTTTTTGCAATTTCCGGCGGGACGGAGGGAGTATAAATGATTTTTTAAATATATTTTTTTAAGCAAATTAACACAATTAACAACCCAGCTATCTAATCTATGAACGTGCACTAATATTGAAATAAATAATCAATATCTTAAAATGATAAAAATTGCCTCCAAAAATCCTAGAACAAAGTATCAAACATTATGCAATCCATAATTATGCCAAAATTTTTTTTTACCCAAGACTAATGATTGTTGATGCCTTTACACAATAATTGGAATGAAAAAATTACCAATTCAAAATGATGATACTGTTTTGTAATCGCAACTCGTTGAGATTACAAACAATTGTGTTATTATTATTTTTTTTCCAGTTTTTCCCTTTTGATGTATAATAAATTTCTCTCCTCTGTGAGAGCCATTGTTTTCTTTCCATAGCGAGAGCTATTGTTTTCTCTCCTCTGTGAGAGCATGTATTTCTTTGTTTTATGTTTGATGTTTTTTCGCCTTAAAATGATGACGATTGCTTTCGCACAATGAAGTGGATGCCGTTGGTCTTACTGCACAACGATGGTTCGCAGATTTTGAGATATGTGGTGGTGGTGGGCGTTTTGTCGTCAACCCGAATTATGTATATCAAGTGCTAAGCGCAAAATATTACCAGAGAGGAGATTTCTTAAATGCCGGATTAAGACAGTGTCCAAATTTTACTTGGAGTGGAATTCGATCGTCTCAAGATTCGTATCGAAAATATTGTTGTTGTAGGTTAAGCAATGCAACTGCTATTGTTGTTTGGGCTGAGCCTCCAGTTTATTGTCCTTCTCACTCCACCTCTTCCGCTTTCTGATAATCTCTCCTTCTCTTCATCCCCGACTCTCCTTCGTCGTTTAATTTTGAATGTGATTGTCTGCGTGTGTGTTGCTTTGGTTTCTAATCCGATTTCAGATCTGGTTTTGGGTGTGGGATTGTTTGTGTACGCGTGCAGTGATTTAAACTCGAATTTGCGTTTGAAAGGGATGTTGGTGGTTGTGTTTATTTAAGACGTTATGTAGTGATAATAGCCTTTCTCTTCCCTTAAGTGATATGTGAGAAATATTTTTCAAAGTACTTAAGTTTTGTGAAATCCGCCAACTAGCAAGAAAAATGGTATACTAGAAATAGCGAGTTTTAGCGGAAAAAGATGATCGAAATTGGTCGTTTTTGCAAATACTCCATCCGTTTCAAAATATCTGGCGCTTTAGGAGTAAAAAATTGTTTCAAAATATATGTCGCTTTACTATTATCATTGCACTTTTACGCTTTTGTTTCAATTATACCCTTATTAATGATGGTGAAAGCATCTCTCATGCAAGCATTTAATCAACTAGAAAATTAAATTATTTAGGGGCAAATGGGTCTTCTTAGTATGCATTAATTACATTTCTTAATATGTGTGAAAAAGTCTAAAGCGACAGATATTTTGAAACGGATGAGTACTTTTCAAGATTTGTCATATTTTTTTTTTTTTTAAAGAATTAAATGAAAAAAAATCCTAACAAATGTGATTCTTAACATGCATTAATTCTTGAGGAAGTCTTTTGTGGGACGGTCTCACACATGAGACGGGTCTCGATAAGAGAAGAAATGGGCTTGCCCCGGCCCGCTCGTAAGGGCAAACAATTTACTCTTTCAACGAAATGTGTGTGAGACTGGTCTACTTTATTTAGTCAATTTAACTTTTAAGCACTTGCGTCAAACCTTTAAGCAATCTCTACGAAACATTAGCCTATATTTTTGCTGTCCTAAATCGAACGTTACTTAATTTCTATTGAACTTCACCACCGTGAAATGCAACAACCCAAAACCCCACCACCGCCACCGCCACCACCAGGTCTAACCCTCTTTCCGACCCTAGCGCCACCGCACAAAACCCTAACTTTCCACCAAATCTCAGTCCTCTTCCTCACCTTCTCAGCCTACGCCTCCTTCCATGCCTCCCGCAAGCCTCCCAGCATCGTCAAGAGCGTCCTCTCTTCTCCCCAATCTCCCTCTTCCGGCTGGGCCCCATTCAACGGCTCCCATGGCCCTCACCGCCTCGGCGAGCTCGATCTCGCTTTTCTATCCGCCTATTCATTGGGTATGTATTTCGCCGGCCATATCGGAGATCGGATCGATCTCAGAATCTTTTTAACGATTGGGATGGTGGGTAGCGGCATTTTCACGATTTTGTTCGGGTTAGGGTACTGGTTTGGTGTCCATTTGCTTAGTTTTTTCGTGATTGTACAGATTTGTTGTGGTTTGTTTCAATCAATTGGATGGCCTTGTGTTGTTGCTGTAGTTGGGAATTGGTTTGGGAAATCTAAAAGAGGGTTGATTATGGGTGTTTGGAATTCACATACATCAGTAGGTAACATTGTCGGTTCGATTGTAGCATCCTCTGTATTGGTGTTTGGGTGGGGCTGGGCTTTTGTGTTGCCTGGATTAATCATAGTTCTTGTTTCTGTTCTTGTTTTCTTGTTTCTTGTTGTAAGCCCTGAGAATGTTGGTTTGGAGTTGCCCGGGAAAGAGATAGAATTGGAGGTGGAAGGAGTTTCTTTGGTAAATTCAGAGAAACTTGAATTGAATGAAGAGGAGGAAGAAGAAGATGTCGAGTTGGAGAGCGGAGATTCTTCATCTCCAATTGGTTTCCTGGAGGCATGGAGATTGCCTGGTGTGGCTCCATTTGCATTCTGCCTCTTCTTCTCAAAGCTTGTTGCCTATACTTTTTTGTATTGGTTGCCCTTTTACATTCGTCACACAGGTATACTTATGTTTCCACTTACAGTTTTTTAACATAACAAGCTCCTTTGATTGGTGTAATTTTTTATATACGCCCGTCTGATTTCATTTGTTCTTTTTGTTGAAGCTGTTGCTGGTGTACACTTATCTGACAAGACTGCGGGGATTCTTTCAACGGTATTTGATGTTGGAGGAGTCATTGGTGGAATTCTAGCAGGGTATACTTCTGATCTAATTGAAGCTCGAGGTGTTACTGCAATTGTGTTCTTATCATTATCATGTCCGGCTCTTTTATTGTACCGTGTGTATGGAAGTATATCTACATTGAGCAATGTTTCATTGATGTTTCTTTCTGGATTGCTTGTGAACGGACCATATTCACTTATCACAACAGCAGTTGCAGCTGATCTTGGCACCCAGAGCGTGATTAGAGGCAATTCCCGGGCATTAGCTACTGTAAGTGCAATTATAGATGGTACTGGTTCTGTTGGGGCAGCACTTGGTCCGCTTTTGGCTGGATATATTTCAACTAGAGGATGGAATAGCGTGTTTTTTATGCTTATACTTTCTTTGTTTATTGCGGGTTTGTTGTTGATTCGGGTTGTTAGAAACGAGATTAAAGGGAAGGTTAATGAAGGAAAATGGCTTTGGTTCAGCGGGATTGTGAAGTGATGAGGAACTCTGACGATGAATTCTTTAAGCATACCAATGTCAGATTGATTGATGGGTATGTCTTCATTCCATACATAAAACTCATTGAAAGTTCTGTCTCAAGAACGCATTTTTGTACATTGGTAATGTATATTACAAGAAGCAATCAGGATATGCGGACTGCTTAGGAAGGATACTTGTATTACAATGTTAATGTTAATGTTACATAGTATACTATATGAATACATATATTGTCAATGGCTCCTTGCTCCATTGCTTCTTCAACCACTTCCTTGCGACAAATCTTCACATCATTATGTTCCTGTAGTCTTTTTCTCCGCACAAAGTCAACTGCATTTTGACTTCTAAACACGTCCCAAATCCCATCACTCCCAATTATCAAAATCTCGTCTTCTTTAGTTAATGTAAGCAGTTTAAGCTCTGGTTCAGCAGTCAATGGACCAATCATGTTGCTGCCTGTTTCGATCAGACATTTGATATGTCAATCACCTATTGTGCATGTTACCCCTAACTGCACATTCAAATAGCCACATATCCCCCTTACTATTCGTCCCACATTCTTTCGTTTTCACAGCACGGTCTGTGATCTTTCGACAGCCCGACAATCAACAGCATTTGCCACAAGTAGAGATCTGCCCGGATTGATCATAAGATATACTCCACTCAAACTTTTCTTGTTTTTTATTATTATTTTTCCCAAATGGAAAATTAGCAAATTATCACATAATACTGCATATGGAAAGGATGAACTAAAATGCAACTTTAACCAAGAACAGAACCATAGGTTTTAGAGTAGCCTATTCTCCAACTGTCTACTGCTCTCTTCTGTCATCTTAAAAATATCAGTATCAATCTTCACCATTAAAATGCCAAAGCATTTTGGGTATCTTTTAGAAATATCTAAAAATTTAGATAAAATTAAAGTTGGGAAGACACAATATTCTAAGGCATAGACGCAAGCCAAATGGGCAACAGTTGAACTAATTATTGATTTCAAAGCAGTACCCATCTTGAATCAAGAAAATCCATAAGAACTTTTTGGGACAATGAGAAATGGCAAATGGGATGGGACGGAGAGGTCTTCAAATGAAGTTAGCAAGACAACTTTTCACAAAATTGGCAGTTAAAACAAAAGGCCCAAGTTGGAAAAGTAACTGAATTTGCTCACCGAGAACAAATTGGTAATGGAGTGATCCTAATTGAACAGGGAGAATCAAGAAAAAGAGAAGGTGCAGCTGCTGGTGTCTATGTTGGGGAATTAACAAGGGAGATTCCAAATTAAATCAAAAATTTATTTAATTTGCCCAAACCGAATTAAACTGAACATGCATATCAGCATTTCCTGGTGCGATGCTCCATTAGTACTCCTGGAAACTGGGCTTCCTGTCTTTTAAGTGGTCACACAAACATCAACCAAGGGAGATCAAGTTTTTGTACCACTTTTATATTCATTATTCATGGCATCATCCTAATGTCAGCCCTGCTAACTCACAACCGTGAGTGCACAAATATACACAAAAGAGGTTACTGGACATAATCTTGACTCAGGAAAAGCCGGAATGAGAGAATATCCAGAACTAAACACGTAAATATGGCCAAAGCTTAAATAAATACGATATGCAGATGTTCCCAAAATTGATGAAAAACCAATAACAAGTCTCCAGCATTCAATAAACTAGAAATGAAAGATATCCAAATGACTAAGAAACATTCAACATTGTTGTTGGTGCCAATCCCTTTTAACTCGCATAAATTAAGCTAATCAAAACAAATTGGATCAGCCTATCGCCATAGACAAGAAAACAACACATCATATGCCTGTAAAAGCCTTCTTGCCACCACCAGAAGACCCGGCAGGAACCACTTTCAATACATTGAATCTGACAGTCTTTGACAAAGGTCTGGAAGAGAAAAAAAGGAATTGGACAATGTAAGCATACCAATATCAACATTTTATTTACACATTCAAATGCACATTAGGCAGAGATTATAACTTTTATACATTCAAATGCACATTTGGCAGAGATTAAAACTAACCGGCACTGGCCAACGATGACATGATCTCCTTCCTTCACACGGAAACACGGGGAAATATGGGCAGGGATGTTAGAGTGCCTCTTCTCATACCTGTCAGTTCAAGAGTTTATACAGTATTATGGTTAACAAAATTAAAACGGCCTGGTCAAAAAATAAAAAATAAAGAAACAACAATTATATACCTTCTATACTTCTTCACAAAGTGAAGATAGTTCCTTCTAACAATAATGGTCCTCACCATCTTCGCACTGTGGCATGTACCAGCAATGATACGTCCTCTGATGGAAACATCGCCAGTGAAGGGGCATTTCTTGTCGATGTAAGTTCCTGTTACCAAGAAACAATCAGAATTAATATCAGCACAACATAAGTATCGGTTGAATTAATCTTCCTGACTCCCAAAAGATTGAAATAACTTGAACAAGCACAGCTAATGGAAAATTGAGTTCAAAGCACAGAACAGAGTCCAATACTAGTGAAAAGGTTGTACATTCACACATTTATAGTAGATGTAAAACAAAGTTTTAACTCTTGTCAACTAACATGAATCCTTGCTACCAACATTACTACATCAAAGAAATATGGATCCGCTTGCATTAAACAAGAATCAACAAAACGCGAAGAAATCAATTCTAGAATCAACTTGACGAAGAATTGATAAAATCACGTTCGCAACATAATGATATACTAAGAATGAAGATCAATAGGTTATACTCTAAGAACCCTAACTAATTAGAGTAAATCAAAGTGGTACGAGATTCTTGTTCATTAAGTTGGCACCCTAATTCCCAACAAAAGAACTTAAATAATAGATCTAAAATCAGCTTTACAAACTTTTATCAAACAAGTATAAGCTACATTTGTGACAATGATAATTAGTTAAAAGTGTCCTGCACCTCTGGTGGACTGCAAGTGACCAGCTCTCATATTGCTGGGAACACCATAGCATTTTATCTTAGACTAAGATGCTTTATACATATGAATTTGAATGCCTGTGAACTGATACCTGGCTTAAATTCTAAACATATTTAATCACTTTACAGTCAAATGTGATTATCCAAATTGTATTCAGAGGCAATTCTACTAGATCCACAACAAACCTAAAAGAATTGAATGTAATACTCCCTCCGTCCCAAAATGATCTTCTCATTTGCCATTTTTCATTGTCACAAAAAGTTTTTCTCATTTCTACAATTTAGGCTTAAATGTTCATAAACACAACATGGCTAGTGAAGCAAGTGTTCATATCCTTAAAAAGTTTGAATAGTCAAATGTGAAATCATTTTGGGACGGAGGGAGTACAATTTACCAATATATATCCACAACAAAACAAAAATTTGATACTTCATCAACTATTCAATACACAGTTACTTCAATTGAATTCATATTTATCAAACAGTCAAATCAAACTAAAATGCGTAAGCATAACAATTCAAATTCAAATTCGAATTCGAACAGAAAGTAAATAAAGCATATTAACGATACCTTCAATGGCTTCTCGAGGGGTCTTGAATCCGAGACCAACGCTCTTGTAGAAACGGTTTCCACCCTTTCCAGGCCTCTTACCTTTTCCAGTCTTCTTCGAGCTAGCATTTGTAAAAAAAAAAAAAAAAAAAAAAAATCAAAACACACAGGCAATAATCACACAAATTACATAATTGCTAGATAAGAACTTCCGAGTAAAAAAATTAGAGTACTTACGATAGAAACACCTTAGGCTGCTTCAAGAATGCCTTCTCCGTCTGCAAACACAAAACACAGATTAAGATCTAATCAGATGGAAATGGAATACAAGACTGAGAATGAGAATAAGAAGACGGACCTGTTCGGCCATGGTGAAATCTCTGAGTCTTCGGCGAGTCGGCGGCGGCAGCTACGACGGCGGGGGAGGCAGTGAGAAAGAATGGTTCACTCGCAAATAACCCTAGCTTTCAGTTTAACGACTTCCGCTGTGTTAAATATAGTCCACGGGACTGGGCTTTTTTTGGGCCTATTCATATGGTTAGCTAGTCGGCCCATTTGATGTGACATTACTAATGTAGATGTCCATTTGGGCTAGTCTGGACTGGCCCGGTAGATCCGGTTTCACGGGCTAATTAGGGTATTAGCCTCGCCCGTATCTTGTTGGCGCTCAAACTAGACCCGTTTTCGCATTGAGTAAACTACTTTTCCGCCCCTCGTACTATGGCCCCAACATCAATTTGACACTCGTACTATTGAAACAACAAATGTATGATGCGTACTATAGTTTTATTAGCAAAATTAACCAATTTACTATTCAGTCGTTAACTTTTTTTAACACACGTTATTTTTTTAACGAGCATTAATTTATAACTAACTTTGGTTATCTCCATCAAAACCAAATCGCATATGTAAAATCGAATTCCGACTTCGTTAACCGTTGGATCGTCGTGAAACTTCTGGGCTTTGGTCGCATCCCCTAGGCGCACATGATGACTGTTGGGATCTTCCAAATAATTGTCGGAGAGGGAGAAATGGCCGGCGGCGAAAACTGGCTAAAATCTCCAAAAATTCGCTACATTAAAAAATCAAATTCCCGCTTCATTAACCGTTGGATCGTCGTCAAATTTCTGGTGTATGTTCGCATCACTCATGCGCTCATATTGACCGTTGGGATCAGTAAAATAATCAGCGGTGCCGGAGATATGGCCGACGGCACAAATCCGGCGAAAAACTCAAAAATCGCCCCAAAAGTTAGTTTTGTTAAAATAAATTAATGCCCGTTAAAAAAATAATGTTCGTTAAAAAAAGTTAACAAATGAATAGTAAATTGGTTAATTTTGCTAGTAAAACTATAGTACGCATCATACATTTGTTGTTTCAATAGTACGAGTGTCAAATTGATGTTGGGGCCATAGTACGAGGGGCGGAAAAGGAGTTTACTCTTTTGGCATTGGTCTAGGCTTTTTTTTATGGACAAAAACTTGTGAGAGTGTGAGACGGGATTGGCCCCTTGAGGCGGGCCGAGCCTATTTTCCGTGCGACCGTTTCACACAGACTTTTATTTTATTTTTTATTTTGAAGACTAATATCAGGCTTACAAAATTGCTTTCCGAAATATTTGTTTTATTTTAATTTTTTATAATTAACATAAATACACTTTGACTAAATATTAATTGTTAAGAAATTTAAAAAATTGTAATTCACAAGTCATTAAGTTTGTTGAAACGATTTTTAAAATTTCACTGTAATTACTATGTTGACTAAAAAATTAAAATGAGACAAACTTTCCAATAAAGAGGGAGTAGATGTACATAGCAGTGTTCTAAAAGACCCCGCCTAGGCGTTCATGAAACGCCTAGGTCCCGTCTAGGATATTATAGTTATTTCTGAATTCTCGGCTCCGCCTAGATCCCGCCTAAGGCCCCGCCTAAGGCCTAGTGACCGCCTAGCGTTTTTTAGAACCTTAGTACATAGTATATAGAGTATTCTCATCGTACTAAAATAAATATCCAAATTAAGAAAAAAAATTATTCAACTTTATTCCAAAATAAATATCCACAGTTTTTGAAGGTTAACTCCCTCACTAAAATAACAAGTTGTAATTCACACTTAAATTCACCATGCAATATAGTGGGATGATTATAGATTTTTATATACTTGTAAACATGCTCATGATGAAATTTAGACATTGTAATCAGATACTTTTTTTTTTCGAAATCAAACTACCATTACCATTAGATTAAGGGTAAAAGCATAAAAATATGAGTATGCTCTCTACAAATATCAGAGACTCAACCCAAGTATTATCATCCATTACAATGGCAGTTATAGATACATAAAAAATGTAAGAAGAAAGATGACGAAAGTGGATGTTCGTGCATAAAATTGTACTAGCATTCTTGATCTTCCACCTTGTATCTCTAGTAGCATTACCCTGAAATGCACAGATGCCTCTCCAAGCGTAACTTGAAAACTGCCATATATCGGCATTCACAAAATCCCCCATCGGTAAATATTTAGCGTTGAAAACTCTATCATTTAAGGCTTCTGGGTTAGCAATAAATTGCCAACCGAACTTTCCAAGCAATGCTATTATCCTCCACTTACGATTCAACAATGATGATCGGAAAACAAAACAAAAGAACAAGGCTCCCACAATGGAGAGAATGCAAAGGCTCCCACAACGGAGATAATACAATAAATCAAACATCATTTCAACAATCTTCATCTTCACCTATTCAAAAACTAAAACGAAAAATCTAAAAAAACAAAAATTAGAAAACAACCAGATCTGAAAGTAGATTTAGAAAGAGAACTCTGTCTAAATCTAAATCCAAATCCAAATATGGATTAAAGAGAAAAAATAATCAAGAAACCTTACCAAATTTATGGAAATTTTGAAGAAGAAGAAAGAAACTGTGATGTGAGAGAGAACCATTGTAATCAGATACTTGGTCAAACTCATATATAAACCTCTTAATATGTTTGTTACTACTCAGTTTATATGTACAAAATGTTGAGAATGGGGTTTTACTAGTACGCCAAATTTGAAGAAAACGAGCATTAAAAAAAGGATTTATCAGACCCTAACCAACTGCTGCATCGCGTAGACATTTGGTTTCATCCTCATCCCAGTAAAATTTTCCACAGCTCACCGCATTTGCCTATTCAAGAGCTCTTAATTGGCCATTGTTCCGCCATTCACTCCTCATCCCTTCTGCAATATCAGAGAAGAAGGATTATTTAGTAATCCCGGGAACAATAAAAGAATGCTCAAATCTGTCTTTTAAACGCGTCCTGGTCCTACAACTATGCAGCTAGAAAATATGACCCATCCATTTTGAGTTGTGCTGTGAGATTACTAAGTGGGTCCTACATAGATCGATGCACTAAAGAGGGGAGGTGGAAGGATCTGGGCCGCTACGGAAAGATAAAAATTTAGAAAGAATCTCAATGATCAGCACCTTCTCCGACGATTTAGCCTGGGATCTCTCAGCCTAACTGAGGCGCCTCTACTTGGGTCCTCAACCTGATACAAAAAAATTAATTAAAAAAAAAAAGAAGCAAGTATAACTACAAGATTTCTATTGCTTTAATCTTCCATATGCTTAAGTCTGCACGTAACATGCAGTCAAGTCGAAGATAATTAAAGAACAAAAAACTTACATATTCTGAGGCATTCGGATCTTGTGAAGATGTCCCAGCGCCATTGCTAATTGAATTGGAGGTGCTAGCTCCATCATTCCTCACCCTCCTCCAAGATCCTCTTCTTTCAGGCTGAAATGGAAAATTCTCAGCTCGTGGTTGTGGTTGTGGCTGCAAATTTCATACCAAATGAATCACAAATTCACAATAAAAGGTGGTCCGACTGACACAACCTTTATATATATATATATATATATAAGTGCAAAATTTGGCTTACCATTTGGCTTACCATAGTGGATGGTGCGGGTTGTCTGAGGATATTGTCCATGAGATAACGGAGGTCAGTAAGGAATTGAGGTGAATGCAGTAATTGGTCCCGAAGAATCCCACCGTAATAATGGAGTCTCTGCTGGAACATCTCAGGATCGTTTCCTTGATATGTAATCAAGAAACGTAATAACTGCCACGGAAAAAATCATAAGAACATGTATGTATGTAAATATATAGTATATGGAAAATTGCAAAACAAATATCCAAATTATAGGGTATCCGTGGATTGGATACCTAAACTCATTTTTGTTCCAGTTAAATGAGCATGTGACCTATTTTTCAAGGGTATAAAGGGGAAATCAATGTAAAAATATCCACCACCCCTCCATCTTCTTCTTCCTTCTTCTTAACCTCCAATGGACGCCCCCTCATCACAAATAACTCTGTGAGCAATCCGGCATAACTTCTACACCATTGTCTCACGATTTTACTCTTCCTTCAGCAAGTACAGATCTGAAATCCCTTCTCTTTCTCTCTGTCCACCATCTGTACAGGTCCAAAGATTTCAGACCTCAACCTCCATACTCATCCCAATTTATCGAAAGATTGAAAGGTTAATTCTCCATTTTCAAATTTTTTGTCCTCGAAGTCCAAAGAAACCCAAATCATCAATGTATGTAAATTTGATATGCCTACCGTTACACCATGGCATCGACCTCCAAAAGAAAATCAAAATCCAATGGTGGGCACCCACATCCGAACCACAAACATAGGGACCCACATCATAAAAATGAAATCAAACTCAAAATCCGTGATTTTACCCAAGAATTACATACGCACACAGAGAAATGGCATAATAGATTAAATCCTCTCATGCCCATACTTTCAGATCAAAGACCCTGGTACGTTTCTCAAATCAAATTAACTTCAATCAAAATTACCTTCTTTTTTCTTTTTTTTTTTTTCTAAATAGTACATTCTGAGGCTTGAAATTTTTATGGGTGTTTGTTGATTTTTTTAGGGCACGACAAGGAAGACATAACAGTACAAGTGGAATTGAAGGGGAAAGAGGAGGATATTGTTTGGCATGGGGGCGGAGGGGGGGGGGGGGGTCATTAGAGGTGAAGAAGAAAGAAGGAAGAAGATGAACGAGGGGGTGGGGTATATTTTTATGGGACATTTTCTTAAAAGTCCTTCATTCTAACTTTTATTTCTAAAGAAGACACAATATTTTTCTAATTGCTCAAAAACCCAAGGGACAAAAATAGCCAAGAATACCCCTAACTACCCCTTATAAGGATGCTCCCCCTTTCCAGGCCATATTTTCAAGTTATATTTTCATCCCGCTCTGAGATTCATGACTCAGACTCTTAGAAACACTGATAATCATGTCTCAAACCTATAAAAACACTAAAAGTCATATCATAAACATATAAAAACACTGAGAGACATGTCGCATGCCTATAAAAACATTGAAAGTCATGTCACATACCTATAAAAACACTTAGAACCATATCACATACCTAAAAAAAACACTTATAACCATGTCTCACACCAATAAAAACACTTAGAACCATATCACATACACATAAAAACACTTAAACCATGTCACATGCCAATTAAAACACTTAGAACCACGTCACATACCTATAAAAACACTGAGAGACATGTCACATACACATAAAAACACTTAGAAACATATCACATACCTCTAAAAACATTGAGAGCCATGTCACAAACCTATAAAAACACTAAGAGTCATGCCGCAGACCTATAAAAACTCTGAGATACATGTCACAAACCTATAAAAACATTGAGAGTCATGTCTCCGAATTGTAAAAACACTAAGATACATGTCACATACATATAAAAACATTGAGAGCTATATCACAGACCTATAAAAATACTGAGACAAATGTCTCAGACCTATAAAAACACTGAGAGACGTATCTCAAACCTATAAAAACACTGAGAGACGTATCTCAGACCTATAAAAACACTGAGAGACATATCTCAGACCTATAGAAACACTGAGAGACGTGTCGCAGACCTATAAAAACACTGAGAGACATGTCACATACGTATAAAAAACACTTAGAACTATGTTGCAAACCTTTAAAACACTGAGAAACGTGTTGCATACCTATAACAATACTGACAGACATGTCACATACTTATAAAAACACTGAGAGACATATCGCAGACCTATAAAAATAGTGAGAGACAAGTTACATACCTATAAAAACACTGAGAGCCATGTCGCATATCTATAAAAACACTAAGAGACATGTCGCAGACCTATAGCCATGTCTTACACCTGTTAAAACACTGAGAGCCATATCGTAGACCAATAAAAACATTGATATCCATGTCTCAAACCTATAAAAACATTGAGAGTCATGTCTCCAACTTATAAAAACACTGAGAGCTATGTCACAAACCTATAAATATACTGAGACAAGTGTCTCAGACCTATAAAAACACTGAGAGACATATCTCAAACCTATAAAAACACTGAGAGACGTGTCTCAGACCTATCAAAACACTAAGAGACGTGTCTCAGACCTATAAAAACACTGAGAGACATATCTCAGACCTATAGAAACACTGAGAGATGTGTCGCAGACCTATGAAAACACTGAGAGACATGTCACATACCTATAAAAAACTTATAACTATGTCGCAAACCTATAAAAACACTGAGAAACGTGCCACAGACCTATAACAATACTGAGAGACATATCACATACCTATAGAAACACTGAGAGACATGTCGTAGACATATAAAAAGAGTGAGAGACAAGTCACATACCTATAAAATCACTGAGAGCCATGTCACAAATCTATAAAACACTAAGAGACATGTCACAGACCTATAGCCATGTCTTACACCTGTTAAAACAATGAGAGCCATATTGTAGACCAATAAAAACATTGATATCCATGTCTCAGACCTATAAAAACATTGAGACACAAGTCACATACCTATAAATTAGTATTCCGTACCAATTTTTTAAATTTGATTGGTCTACGGTAGGATGGCCAAACCGGACCGGAACTGGAGCAAACCGGATCCGGAGTAACCGGAACCGCCAATCATCCGGGCCAGTTAAGGTTCACATAAATGGCGAACCGGACCGGAACCGGACTGAAGATCCCTTGTTTTTCAATAATTTTTAACTTGTTTATTCATTATTGACCAGAACCGGACCGGAACCGGTGTAACCAAGGGCCGGTTAAGGTTCACATAAATGGTGAACCGGAACGGCGTTGACCATCCCTAGTCTACGGTATGCATCTTAATATATATACTCCCCCTATCTTAAAATGATTTTCTGATTTGTTATATCTAATTAACTTAGAAAAACTTTGAAAGTTCTTCCCATTTATTTATATTTAGAAATGTCCCCACAAATTTTAAAGCAATTTTTTTGTGATTATTTCTTTATTTAATTATTATCACCACAAATTTTAAAGCAAAATTTACTTTATTACCTAAAATAGAAATTGGGACCCACTTGTCATTATCACAACAAAAACCATGTACCCACTTTCCATCTTTTACTTTATTTTTCACACTCACAACATTTTCTTTTTCTTAATCTCCGTGTATAGTCAAATAAGAAACTTATAATGGGATGAAAGGAGTACTAGTTTTCAAGCAAAATGCTTATTCACAAAATCACTGAAAGCACACCATAAACAAACAAAAACAAACAAAAGCATTCATTCAAAGAACAAGAACAACTTTGCAATTGAAAAGTCCAACAATCTTTAACTCAACAACTATTAAACAAACAACTACACGATAACAACTAAGCAGTAGGAGTAGATTGATCGGCGGGCGACGTCCAGACAATGTCCTTAAGCGCCGGCCGGAGCTCTTTGCTGCAGAAATGGTTGTACTCCAGTGTATCACCGCTTTGTTTCTTCCCTTCCACCACCAGAAACGACGGAGTCACGGCGAATATGTCCGCCGCTATCCCCAATTTTCCTTTCCGTCCGTTCACTTGCATTTGAAGTCTTACACAACTTTCGTCTCCGCTCTTCTGAACGTTAAATTCACCGCCTTCGCCACCTCCTCCAGCTTCGATATCACCGCGCCCGCCGGCCGTCTAGTCGCGAATCTAATCTCTGTTTTCTCCTCCCTCTTTTTCTCTTCAAACAATGGCGACAGATCGAAACCTTCCGATAGACCGATTATATGAAACGCAGGTACGAGCGTGCTTTCCCATTTCCCCTTTCAGTTTCATCAGCTATTTGGACACTGAGAGAAAAATCGTGAGGTCGATTGACTTGCACCTCCGATCTCTCTCTGTCGCCGCAAAAAAGCTTTGACAGTCATGGCGTCTCCGTTCTCCGATTACTCTCAGTCAATCACTCATGCCCAATTACCTCTACGCATCTTCCGCCAAAATCACATCCACCACCATGGAGGTCGTCCAGATCAGGAGAAGATAGAGGGGAGATTGAAGTCGTCGGAGTCTTGCCGGATTTGTTATCGGAGAAGAAGAAAAGAGAGAGAGACGGAAACTAGGGTTTGGGGAGAGAAGGGATTGTTTTTTTTTTTTTAGAGAACAAAAATGCAACGCAAACGAGCAAGGGGAGGGATTACGTGTTTCAAGGTTGGGTGGGAGGGGTAATTTCGGGATTACTATATTTCATTAAAAAATTGAGGGACCTAAGAGCAATAAAAATATAGGTGAAATACCTTTACTGCAACAAAAATGAGGTTAGGTATCCAATCCACAGAAACCCCAATGTTTGGGTACTTTTTGTTTGCAATTTTACCTATATACTATATATTTTTTCCCTGTTAAAATTTTGGGCGAACGACAAGGTAGTGTAACGTGCTATAGCGTTTGCAACAATTAATGCAACATACTACGAATTGACATCTTAATGAAATATACTTTACCATTTTGTTGCATATAATGGAACGCGCCCTAACGACGTTAAAAATATAACTGAAATGTCAACAATTTAAGAAAAAGAGTAACACCAGTTAAATATACTTAACATTTGTTAGCCTACCATAACTTACCTCTCATAATCTTTTGTTTCTGACATCCCTTATCAGCATCCGCCCCACACCACCGCTATTCCCTCTCTCACCACCACAACTTTCCTTCGCCCACAACCCACCCCGATTCCGCCTCCAATTACCCACCAAACAGACCCTCCCTAGATCCTCACTCGCCTCAATCCAAATCCCTGACCCGAAACCCACACTACGCCACGCTCCTACCCGACTTCGACCCGTGTGGAAGAACCGAATCGAATCGAGTTAAGGGGTGTACTGCTCAGGTCTGGTTGGAGGTGAAGATGGATTCGGCCTGTGCGATGAGGTTTGGAGTGGACAGTGATTCAGAGCTTACGAAAGGGTGCAGCTACTGTTTGATTTGGTTGTTGGATGGGGCGGAGGCAGGGGAGGTTTTGGGATTGGATATTGACGATTTGGGGAAAATGAATGATGGTTTTGTGCCTGTTGCTACAGTATTATACTTGGGTTCAATTCAATTCTTGAGTTAGATATTGCCTAGGGTTCAATTGGGTTTTGGGTTTGAAAAGGCTAGATTTTGTTCATCTTTGAATTTGATTTGTGTTTGATTCTTATGTTCAATCTGGTTCAATTTGGATTTGATTTGGGTTTTCTGATGTTGGAATCTGGGTTTAGTGTTGGTGTTCATCCACCATTGTTGTTCACTTGAATCTGGGAAAAATGCAAGGGAGAGATGAAATGAGGAAGAAGATGAAGTGGAGTTACTTTTTTAATGACCGTTAGTTTATGTAACGAGTTGGTTTGATATGGTAACATTCCGTTTATAAAATTTAACGTCATCCAACTGAGTTGCATTATTTGTAACTCAACTCAAAAGTACATTTCATTATGTTGTTAAAGGAGAGTATGTTACCTTTGATGTAATAGAAGGTGTAGTACGTTACCCTACATTGTAATTATCTCTTAAAATTTTCATAAAATCTGGAAATAATCTTTTTAAGGATAAAAGAATATGCTAGTGTACTATCAAAACTCCTATTTCTAGCAAGCACTTACGTAAACAGAGCGGGCAAGGGTGGTGAGGAGTGAATTAGTTGAGTGTAACACGTTCAACAATGGTTGTTGAGAGGGAGCCATGGCAACCTGAACTCCTCCACCTGCCGAATATATATAGTGAAGTAGTCAATATTTCAAGACAATCCGACAAACAGACTCGACAAACAAAAATTAATTAAACTGACCAATCCTCTGAGATGATCGGCTACGTAGAACATCTATGTCCGCTAACAGGCCCACCATCACTAAAGGATTTTCCTGCAATTACCCCAACAGTGACAGTATTGTGTGTGAGAGATCGAGCCCCTATATATATAATTAATCGTGCCGACATAAACTTAATATCATCATCATGTGGAGAGCGTGAAATTGTGTATTACCGGCCGGATTTCTGGATTGTTATCGAAGTTTAAAGCGATACCAGAAATAAGAGCGGAGATCATCTGTACAAATGGGAAATGTTCATAAGCAATAAGAAACACAAGATATAAGAATGAAGCTTCCATATTTAATTGCCCATATATTAACCTGGGTGGCAAAATTTGTATTTCCTTGCCCATGGAAATGAGTATTGAACTGTGCATGTTCCTCACTGACAGGGGCAGGAGGGTCTGCGCAACAACATTAAAACAAATTTTATGATTAAAAATAAAGCACAAAAAAATACCTATTTTCTTGAAACAAAAATAAAACTGGGTGACCAAAACTCACTCAAATCATGGGACGATGATGCAGTATTTGGCTGTTGGGTAAATAAGTTCAGCGTATGCCCATTTCGGATATCTAATTGATATTAAGTATAACATCTAACTAATCGTTGGATTCAATTTAATGCGATCAGTGGAAGAATGAATGACTTATACATTCCTCAATAAAATCATTGAACAAAGATGGAAAACAAGGATACTATAATTCGAGAGGGTTCTGTCATCGCTCAAGCGTTGTCCACAATAATGTAGACGCTGCTGTGCCCTAGGAATACCTGTACGGCGAGCGATTTCTGTCTTTAAATGACTTACTAATATCTGCACGGCATGAAAAAAGAGCGACTTCGTTGAAATAAATGCACATTTTGGTCAAAATACGAGATCAAAGAAGTTAAGAGAGTTATAAAGCCTCGAGACTGATAATTAGAAAAGTAAACTGCAGCTACCTGTTTGTGGACTCGCAGTTGGTATCTTTGCGAGTTCAGAGTTAAAACATTGATGTTGATAATATCATTTCCAGCATTCTCCATTATGAATTCTGAAGACGGATAAGAGTTAAATATTCAGTATCTTTTGCAAGCTGAAAGTACTTGCTCCCTCCATCCCGAAATAAATGTCCAAATTTACAAATTTTGTCTCAAAATGAATGTTCATTTTTTTGGGAAGTTACTTATCATCCCTCAACATAAACAAGTTATAATTCTACTAAAACTTATTATGCAATATGATGAGATCATTTAAGGGAATTGACGTAGTCATGTTACAAAAAATGTCTAAATTAAACCTTTTAGCAAATGTCCCTCAAACTGAAATTTGGACATTCATTTAGGGCTACTTACTTTATATGGCGTTTTCAGAGATCTTGAATTGAAGTGCATAAGACAGAATGACATTTTCCAAGACAAATGAACTTTTATTTCAGTTACACACGGATAAAGATCTTGTATGAGTCAATACTATTAAACGTGCTTCTCACATAATTGCATAATTAGTACTTCAATAGAGTAACTTTGCACATCGCTTCATAATAATGAATACTTGTGGCCACAAGATAAATTCATAAGATTCTTATGCAAAACTACAGTATATCCATTACTAATGAAATTTGATCACCAAATCAAGTCAATGTCTAAGGATTTATCAGCCTAGATATTGACTCTATATTCAGCTTATAAACCTAAATAACCAACAAAGTGAAATTCCACTAATAACTAATGCAAATGTTCCATTATACATTAAAAAGCAGATCTATTGATAGATCGACAAACATTGCCTTCCCCAAATGACAAAAAGTACCTTCGTTTGGACAAACTTAGATAAAATTGTGACAACGTGGAATCTAAATATTTGTGCCAGTCAAAAATTAAGTCTTCGTCAATGAGATACTCAAAACTTATTCATGATTTAAAATAAATCTTATAATGCAAAAGACGTGCGCCACAAGAAAAATAAATACGATATTTGCGATATCATGATAAGGTTTAAACAAAATATATCATTTCCATTGATTCAATTTTAAATACAGTTACTTCCACATCTTTCAACAGGACCAAGGAATGAATCAGTGGTTCCTTAAGTTTACTATCTTGAAATACTCAATTCAATGAAAGTTAACAGGTAGGCAAACCAAGAAAACACAAAAATCAACAAGTAAAAACATTCAGTGTAATCAAACTAGTGAGCTGATTGTATTTTTACAGTTCAATTAATTCTAATTTAGATGACTTTAAGGTGATCTAAGACAAACACACATATTCAGATATAAATTTAGGAAAACACATAAATTTACTCGTAAAGACATCAGAGGCATTAATCCACAGGGTACATATACTAATATTTATCATGGCCAAATGGCATCATTCCTAACCAAGCAATGGAAATTATATTGGTCACTGCTATTTACGTTTCTTTTCAATTAGAAACAAATCCAAAGCCCAAACTAGAGTAGATAACAATGATCAAACAACAAATGCAAGTAGATCGAACTAAACCCTTAGCACAAATTAAAATTATGACCCCCTACCTTTTTTGTTCATCCAATCTCTAACCTTTAATATATTTTTTTTTAAAAAAGGATAGAAATTAAAAATAAAAAAAAACACTAATTGACTTCTTAATTCAGTCAGGTTTTCAATGTAGATCAATTTAGAGAATAACATAATCACACAAAAATATGACGATCTAAGGTTTTCCTTTGCATGCAATAGTAAGATCTGGATCCAAGACTGCCTTTGCACCCAACAACAATCAAAAGACATAACAAACAATAAGAATATAAAAGATCAAGCATGCAGCAACTTTTTTCAACTTATTGATTCAAGGATTCAAAAAAATTGACAGAAAGAAAGGAGAAGGGGGAAATTTGATACAACCTAAGAGATAAGAAGGATGAGACAAAGAACAATCTGCAAGGAGAAACGCCTCTATATTAGAAAAAGAAGAGATCAATTGCAGAAACAATCGAGCAGCTTCAAAGTTCAGGCTCGAAAATTGGTTGATGATTTCAAGAAAAGAAATTGATAGAAAGGAAAGAGTTTGGGGAAAAATTTATACAACCTTAGATATAGAAGGTGAGACAAAGAACAATCTACAAGGAGAAACACCTCTATATTGAAAATGAAGAGATCGATTAAGAAATAATCAAGCAGCTTCAAAGCTCAGGCTGAAAATTGGTTAGTGTTTTCTTTTTTGATCAAAAAACAATCTACACATACAATGACAACCTATTTTTGACTCTATAGCTACTGACTACGGTCAACTGCACTGACAGCGTGTCATTTACAAGCGACTTAGGATGTCCATTTTTGAACATCTTCAGATTTCATTCTCAGCCGCATGATCTTTTTCACATCACGAGGTATCACTTCCCTTGTCCTTAATGACAATTTGTACGTATTAGGATAGATAATTGATAATTTTTTTTGGAACTGTATTGATTATAACATAATAAGATTATTATTCCATTAATGGGTTGAGAAATTGTAAAAGTGGGCAATTAGTGAGGTGTATAGTAAAATACGAAACTAATTAATTTATTTCACTTATAGAAAGTGTAAAAGCATATTTAGACAACTAATATTACAAATTAATGCAATTCGTTACACTGGAAGCACACATCTCTACATTTTGTTCAATAAGCTAATATGAATAATTTGTATATTCAGCGAGTTTTACCTGATCGGTATGTAACAAATGAAAATGTACAATATTTTCATAAGAAAACTATGTATGATCCGCTATTATGAATAATTTCTCGAGTTTGATTAACTAGTCTTTTTAATTGATCATGCTTGCTTCAGTAGTTCCATGTGTTTCATTTTTCCGGAAATAGCTTGTTTCTTATTCGCTTCTATATATACTATGTCCTGAACAAAATTCTGTTTCACCTCCAAACATCTGCATTTCAAATATATAGTAAGTAATTATTCGCTATTATCTATAATTGTGATCCAAATATTTAAGGCTTAATGATTATATAGTTGGCATCAATGAGAAAAAATATTAAGTTTCCCCAAGTGTTAAGTATACAAACCCCAATATATTTTAGCCACCTAGCTGAATTTACAACCCACATGAAATACATTGATGTCGAATATCTTGACTTTTCCAACAACATTAACGTTATCGCTTTAACTATGATTTTTTTATCCCAAAAAGAAAGAGAAACTTCATGTTTTCCGTCGTAAGATTTCCATAATTTCCAAAAAAGCTTTCGGATTTTGTAGATTAGCATTGCATATGTATATCTATCTATGTAATCAATTTTGGATATCCCACAAGATTACAAAAATCTTACCAGATTTCTCAAGCTAATAGAAAGATCTGGCTGTTTACACTAATATTTACTACCTCTGTCCCGGAATAAATGTCGCCGTTTTTCGGATGTTTGTACGAAGGAAATTTGAGCAATAATTTTAAGTTAATGTAATCATTCTAATGAAAATTTTAAAATTTTTACTGATAATATTTATATTGGTGTTTCAATAACAAGTTTTACAAGTTTATCAGGATAATTAAATCAACCTTATTTTCTTGCTCATAGTTCCTTCGTACTAACGTCCGAAAAACAACGACATTTATTCCGGGACAGAGGGAGTATCACTTTCTATTCCCTTTGAGAATGTTTTTATGTTCACCAATTGCATCTTCTTTAAGGGCAATTTTACTCTTGCTACATTTTTATATATTGTGCCAACTATGTTATTGCTTTTCGAAGTGCTTTGACAATGTTTTTTTTTTCAATGTAACAAGTGTACTAAACAAATACGTGTGACTTCATGGTTAATTCTAGAAAGTAAAATAATAAAATTAATAGTAAAAACAGCAACAGCAACAACGATATGATTATTAATGCTAATAGAACTATAAAATTAGGAAAATGTAACAAAAGCAGAACCTTAAAATCAAAGATTTATCTCATTAGCTTCAATGGCTCATGACATTTAATCACCTGCTACCACCCCCTACTTAATAACTCAAACTAATCTTTACAAATTCTCTTTCTTTCTTTTTTTTCCTTTTCTGGAAAATGATTCTAATTAGAAATATCTTAAGAGAGCGAGAAAAGAAATATGAACCATGCTTTCTGAGCAGAACCATGTCATCAATAAACAATAAATATTGAACTCCGGAAGTGTAGAGAAGTTAACATGCTTGATCGCTAGACAACTGCAACTTGTTAGCATTAAACATCATAACAACATTGAGCATAATCATTATGATACAACAACTTAAATAAGTGCTTCAGAACTGATTTTAGAAAGAACTTCCTTGTTAATATACAAAGTGTATCCATAAGATAGGCTTGCGATTATCAAATATGTTCAGTTAGTACTTAGTTTGGAATATCTTAGATTGAAGAGATACTTAACAACTTATAAAGGCCATAAAATAGGCCTACGTGGTATAACACGACAGAAAGATATAGCCAAGGCATGAATCTCGGAACATTGTCAACTTCTGATGTTTATTATGATCTGTCGAACTTGGCCGAGGATCACTTTGCCTACTTGACCTCCCATCATTTTGCGTCTCAAGTGACATAACATAAAATTTACTATAAAATTGTACTCCAAAATCAAACGGCTCATGTCTGTCAACCTAAAACAAAGTAGAGACAACTAATATTAAGAAAATAAACATTAAAAGATGTAGCTTACTTATAAGGCTGTTGGAGCTGGTCTTGGTACAACATAGCCAGTATTAACGTGCTTGATGCCTGCTGGGCCTTCAAAATTGAGGAAGACAGCCGGCCTCAGAACTCCAGCTCATGGCTGCATGAGAAATATGTATCTCAAAACAACAATGTCCAATTGATAATATTTAACAACTGCCAAAAAAAGTGTCAATTAGCCTACCAGACTATTTGTAGGTGTGATTAAAAGACTGCTTGTTACTCAAACTCAATCTAGCACAAGGAACGTCTCCGCCCTGTAATTGTGTGCCAAGTGTCCACGCTAATTCCTGTATATTCCATTGATGCAGAAGTCCGGAACAGACAGTTGCATTTGAATCTCCCTTGCAAGTGGCTGCCATGAATACCAGATCCAAGATAGACATATTCAAGTCAGAAAATCAGGTTGTTTGCACACTGGTAAGAACAAACCAGCAGTTTCATGGCATTAGCTAATAGCTTGCTTAATTATTGCTAATTAGCAATTTAAATAAAAGAATACGCTTGTGAAATAATACTACTCCTTTTAGCACATACATGCATGTAATCTGCCCAGAATGTTGGTGAGCAGTGACCTTGTAACCAAACAAGCTTACGAGTGATTCATACATCAGGTTCTCACTGTTTGACTTGCTATGCTACTTGCTCAAAGATTCAACCGTCCGTAAAAATGGCACAAGAGAAGCTCAGAAAGAGATTGAACGACATGGACAAATGTCAATTGGCCGTTGGTCTGATGTTCAAGAGATCATACTTCATGATGCAGCATGGTCATTGCAATCCAAACTTCCGGCATTAATCAATGATAAGAAGATTGAGGTTACCAAATATCTATCATGTATGTAGAGTGTGAAACTGAAACCATAACTTACGCGATCAGTTTGGGTAAGACCAGTGGAGCTGACAGCGAAACTCGCAATGAAGGCCATGAGGGACATGATGATCTGCACAAAGGGAAATTCAATAATGGGGAATATCAATCGCATGGAAGCTTACATATTTAAACCATAACTTTACCTTAAGTAGATGAACTACAGGTACGGTCATTATACAATGTTAAACCAATTACATAACATCATTAAGAATCGATCATACTACAAGGATACACTTTCCCTGCAGCCTGTATCATCATGATTGAAGAGATATTAGGGAGCTACTCCTTTTCGTGCAGCCAAATACTTATTTCACCAGCAGGAGCCATTATATTGATGGCTCTTTTCCCATTTCCTCTGTTTTTGGCTTGGAAATGTTGGTAATTCATTGAGCTAAAAATTGAAAACCATATCATCAACTTGTGAATTTTAACATCAGGCATTAATTCCTAAAATATACTCCATACGATTCAGTAAAATAAATAAAGAATTCTCTTTGGCATTCAAAGTTGAAATTTTTTCGCAGTTTTAATTGCATTTCTTTCTGGATGATTCAAATTATACTGAAAGTAGTTCTATCAAAAGAAAACAAGAAAGGAAGCAGCGATCATACAGCGAGTGGTGAGCGATGTCTCTGTCGAGAAAGGAACTGAAGAACCCTAACTTTGATAGGCCTCTCAAATTCCCAATCAAGTATGAACTGTGCCCTAATTTATTTCTTGAATGCCAAATTAATCCGATGTCGCAATTCCCATGAAGCATAGGCACACTCTTCATCCACCATGAGACATTTACCTTTGCTAAGAGCTGGGATATACACGCTCACAATAAGTACACCAGCGACCATTGTTTAGTAGGGTTAATTACAATTTAGAGCCTTAGAGTGTTTTTCAAGCGGGCCTTATTTTTTATTTTTATTTTTTTGAGAATCATGACTCGAAATGCACTTTTTTTTTTTTTTTTTGTTGCTAATTTAGAGCTTTTTATAGAATTTGTTAGAAATCTTGTTAAACCAACATGTGTTATGCATATAATTAACGAATTGGTTAGTTTGAAGATGTTAACTATTAAGGGGTAAGATATAAATATAAGATTTTGAAAACGAGGGGCGAAATTAAAAAACAAAATCTCTATCTAACTTATTACACCTAACCCCATCCTTATTCCAAATTCCCAAATCAAACCCAATTGAATCCTACTCTCTCTTTCTCTCTCTCCATCTTTTCAACTCCTCCGTCTCCACCCCCACCCACATGTACTTCTCTTCCCCTCCACAGTCCACCCCATCCTCCACCCTCTCTGTATTTTTAAACCCTCTCTCTCTCTCTCTCTCTCCTCCCCCATCCCCACTTTTCTTTCTAACGGACACCCATGGCCAACCCCTCGACCATCACCACCACGACCACGACTACCCAACACAACGTCGCCGCAGTCGCCTGCAGCTTCAGTTCGTCTCTCTTTCTCTCTTTTGTCTCTCTCTCTCTTCTCTAGCTATTTTAAAGTTTAAATATTGGCGAATTGAATGGAGGAGTATTTTGGCGGTGGTACGAATTGTGGTAGCGACAAGTTGTAGTGGATGGTGGTAGACGGTGATTGGGGTGGTTGTAATTGTTCTGTAGTGGTGGGCGGTGATTGGGCGTGGTTGTAACTGCGAAATGTGGAGATGGCAAAGGGGAACTGTGTTGGATTGGAGAGAAAGCAAGGTGGTGGGGTTTCGGTGAGCAGGGAGGACGAGGATGGAAAGCTTAGAAATCCATGGAGGTTTCGTGTGAATGATTTTAGAGTGGAAAAGGATTTGAATGGAAGAGGATTATGTTTTCTATTTTGTTTTGTTTTCCTTGTTTTCTATTAAAAATGAAAAAACCAATCATTTAATTTATTTAATGTTAAAATTTTATAATTCGACTTTTTAATTTTTCTTAGTTTTTCTCTTTATATATAAATGACAATTACATTATTTTATTTTTAAAGTTTCACCAATTAATATTTAAAAAAAAATAGTTTGTAACACTTTAAAGTTAGACATTTTCGTTAAACCCCTTAATAATTAACATCAATCAAACTAACCAATCCGTCAATCACGTGCACGACGGATGGTGGTTTAAGAAGATTTCTAAAAATTCCGTCAAAATCATGAATTGGCCAAAAAATTGCATTTTGAGCCTTGATTCGCCAAAAAAATAACATGGGGCCCCGCTTGGAAAACGCCATATGTAGTTGAGACCCTAAATTTATAATTAACCCTTCCTACTATTATAAAAGTGTCATTTTAATGAATGACATTAATATTGAAACTTTTAAATTTTAATTGACTAGGACACCCACTCTAATTACTACTATAAACCTGAAATTCTAGCCCCAAATTAACTAGGACATCCACATATGTTTAAGAATCCTACTCGTTAATTAAAACTAGTAGGTAACCCGTGCTTTGCACGGGAAACTAATTTGTCAGTTTTTTTCTATTTTTATTTAATAAAGAAACATAATATTTTTGGGTATATAAGTATATTGTATATGAATTAAAACATTTCCATACAAATTTAGGACAATTGTGTTGAAATTTTTTTAGCTTTTGTTGCATATAATTTGTATTTATTATGGTAATTAAAACTTGAAATTAAAGATGATTTATTATTATTATGAAATAACTTTTAATTCTATACATGATTGACTTAATAATATTAGCTATTGTCCAATAAATTATTTTTTATTATATATACACATTATAATTAGTAAATATAAAAGTCTATAGTGTACATATAATGTGTTAGTAGAATAATAAATTAATTAACTAATAATATTAATAGTAATAATTTTTATATCTAGTAACTGTTATGATTAATTAATACTCCATTTTTTTAGAGTAAGAGTCCTACTTTGCTTATGCACACTTATTAAAAAATAATAGAAAATTGATAAACATTGCAGGTCGGCTGATAATATAGATGTCCAAAACACAATTTATAGTGCAAGTGGACAATATATAAGTTAGTAAGTTTGATCTTTTTGTAATTATAGAAACATTAGAAAGAAAATATAGTCCAAAACACTATTCATATTTTCTTATAATTTGCCAATTTGAGAAAGACTCTCTGGAATATATTAAAATAGAAAGTAGCTTAGACGGAGTGAGTACTGCTAATACTAAATATTAGCATATATTGTATAATTATTAACTGATACTATTAATAATAGTTAATTTATATAACAATTATGGTTAACTAATATTATTATTAATAGCAATAATATATATATATATAGATGATAAAAATTATGATTAACTAATACTATTAATTAATAATAATTTTTAATTATTTAATAATTAACTCTAATTAAAAATATATAAAATATAATAATAGTTTACTATTAATAATTCATTATTATTTTCTTAATATTAATATTAGCTAATACTATTAATTACTACATAAGGTAACTACTATAGTTAACTATTGTTAACTATTACTAATAATAGTAAGAGTTAACTTTTATAGTTACTATTATTAGTAATAGTTACTATAATAGTTAACTATAATAGTTAACTATTACTAATAATAGTAATAGTTACTATAATAGATAACTATAATAGTTACCCTATATAGTAACTAATATTATTAGCTAATACTATTAGCTAAGAAAAAGAATTTGAAAAGTCACATATTTATGTTGGTAGGATTGATGTGGCATCACCAAATGCAAGTTTTTCTATAATTTTTCCACATGTCAACACTATAACTCTCCTCACCAACTTTAATATATATATATGTATATATATATATATATATATATAGATTTATCTTCCTGAAAAATTTCAAAGCTTCAAATAGTCCATCATTTCTTCAAGAAACAAAATCACTTTAATCTTATTCACTCAAAAATTAATCCTATATCAAAACTATTCAAAGGAACAACAAAGGTAAGTTTTCGTGTCTTTTGTTATTTTTGGGCTACAAATACCTTTTGTATTACTCCATATCCATATGTCCCGGAATAAATGTCATATGTGGTCAACTAAGTTGAAGTTTGACCAAAAAGTTATAAAAATCTAACCACTTTTATACTATTTTGAAAACGGTTATTGATACATCAATAAAAACACTATTCATAACTATTTTTGAATTTCAATGAAAATAAATAATTTTGCATTAAAAATTGGTCAACGTTTAACTTAGTTGACCATATGTGACATTTATTTCGGGACAGAGATAGTATCAAATGTAACATTAGTTTTTGGAGAGGGAGTAAAACAAAATGTGCATATAATTGAACAAGTGAAGTGAGGATTGATTTAGAAGAAAATACATAAAAGGAAAGACTATCCAAACATAACCAACTCCTGATGTTTATTATGATCTGACAAAGAACTCTCTTTCTCTCCTTCCTAACAAATAGTATCACCCATTTTTACATACAATGGGGGGTTATATTTCATAATCTCCGTTACAGCTTCCAACAAAATGTTGGTGATTTTAGTGTCATCAACGATTTTATTTAATTGGATTTACTAGAGACCAATGCGATCTCATATTAGGCTCGGATATGAGTAAGGGAAAGTGTGGAGTACACACTCATTTTGAGTCAATATGTTTTCGACCACGATAAAGAAGCAGGGGTCAAGGGGGCTGCGCCCCCTTGCGGGGTCAAGGGGCAGCTAAACGGTATTGTTGGTACTGCAATTAATCTCCCGCCAGTTTCCCCACCAAAACCCGCCAAAAACCAAGAGACATGATCAGTTAAATATTATGACTGTTGGGCCAACAGTCGTGACTGTAAACAGTGCAACTGATTCTGCTCTTTTACTGCAATCTCTTTATAACCTGATTTGGTATCTCAGTTTCATTAACGAAAAACCCTAACTAATCTCTGAGTTTCTGATCTGTTTTCTCTGCCTAAGATACAGATTGTTTTTTATTGTCTTATCCCAATAAGGATTTCGTGAAACCCAGGCAAAAGGGTCGAAATACTTTATTCGGAGAGTGAATTATACACGATTCGATCAATCATCCAGGATTATCAATTTACCCTAACCCCAATTCTCTAACCGTTCATACCACACACGACACTTTGATTTATTCTTCGAAATCCCCTCTTTCCTTCCTTGGTTAAACGCTAAACTCCACAATGGTGCCATCCATTTCTCACATGCATCGTGCCCGTGAAATATTTGCATGTGATGAAACGCTCCGTACTCCTCCATGGCATGTAAAATTAAAATTTCGGGAGAGTTTTTGGACTTGAATTCGACAAAAGTGTGAAAATCGTAGTTGGTACGCGTGATTTTGAGGTGTCGGGTGATCTTGAGGTGTAGGGTATGCACGCAGCTCAACCGCTTGAGGAAATTTCCGAATGAATCAATGAATTTAGACCTACTAATGTCACTACTAAGGTCTGGTAATTTTAAGGTGATGGTGCATAGAGAAAGTTGGGGAATTAGGGAAGCAAAATTCTTGGATACCAAAGACAGATTAAAAATATTTCCGGCTTCGGGAATTCTGTTCATGATCTCAAGTAGAATGTCAACTGGTAGTTGGGTTAACGAATTCATCTTCTTCAACTCGAAACTCGATGCATTTATTTATAGGTGTGGGCAGGGGTGATCCTATTCCTAATCCTAATAGAAAACCAAATTCATGAGTCCTTATGAGATAAGGATTGCAATAAAAATCCTACTCCAACTAACAACATGACACTTAATACTCCTTTCGTCTTAAAATACATCTCAAATACATGTCGTTTTGGGAGTTGATTTTTGTTTATCGTTTATGAGACTTTTTCACGTGCATTGACTATAAATTTTTTAAGAATTGTGCAAGTTCTCAAAATGACCTCTATTTTAAGACGGACGGAAGGAGTAATCAAATGAAAATCCAACTCCAACCAGGAAGAATCGAACAAGGGAAGATCATATTCAAAGGGAATGCAAAACATCAACAGAATTACCCAGCATCCACACTTAGCACATCATGCAAGAAAAACACAAACAATCTCCTATCCTAATTTTAGTTTGAATCTACAAATCACAGCAGGAAAAAAAAAAAAAAAAACCCACCTGTATTGTCTTTAAATGTCAATAGAGTTTGATTGATCCAGTCAAATAAGCCCTTCATTCAACTGGGAACAACTTTGCATAAAATCCCATAATCCCATTCGAGTTGCAGTCGTTTCCTCATTCTCGTCTTCAATTTGCCAGTACTCTGACTAAAGCAGCTAGGTCTTGGTTCACCGATCTAGAGAAGGGAAGCATTGACTCTTTCCCGAGATTGAAAAGTACATTTCTGGAATACTTCTCCACTGGAGGGGCAAGAAAGAAAAGGCTCTCTGATATGGCTAACATGGTGCAAGGTAAAAATGAGTCGACCATGGACTTCTTTCAAAGGTTCAAGAGCCTGGCCGACTCCATTGAGGAGTGGCTGACCGATAGAGAAATAATAGTGTGCTTCACTAACGAGCAAAGGTCCGAAGCCTTAACTTATGAGTTATCGGTAAGGGAGCCTCTCACTAAGTCGGAATTGTACCATGTGGCATATGCAACAGCCATTGCCGAGGAGAAAAATAAATTGAAGTTTGGAGACAAAGACCGAGATCGCGAAGCCAAGCCGACCACTGGTGACTCGGCTCAAGGTTCTAATGGAGGCGGAAACAGGGGAAAGAATAGAACGAGAGGAACTGAAATCTTCACCCCCTCACAAAGCCCATCTCAGAGATAATGAACTTGGTGGATCTTCCTAATCCCAGGCCCATTAAGGAAAACCCTAAGTACCCGAGGGACACTAGCAAATACTGTGCTTACCATAAAGACCATGGGCACGAGACAGAGAATTGCTATGCCTTGAAGAAGATAGTACAAAAATGGGTTGACCAGGGTTTGCTAGACCGATATGTCGCAAAGAAAGACAACAAGCGCCCTAGGGAGTAAGAAAAAGTGGAAGGACGAGAAGATAGGCCTCTTAGAGCGAAGTTGGTCCAGAATCTTTAAGATGCTTATACTCGACATTTCCAGAAATTTCAAGACAGTGATTCTTGTTTTGAACTACACCCATTTTCATAGCATCAGTTTCCAATCCATATTCTCCCCCGATACCCAAATCTCCAATTGTAAATTCATGGTTCTTGTAGTTTTTGGAATCAATATTATCAATGGACAAATTATAACCAATCGACTCGCTAATATATTTCAAGCACTCCTTCACACGGCACACGTTCACCATCTCGACTGTGAAGCTCTCATGTCCTTTTTGATGGAAGTCTAGTACCAGATTCATAATCTTGTCGTCAAGAGTCACCAAGCTGCGATGGAAATTGAGCAAATATTCTCGTTTTTAACAATCAATACTTTTCCCCAATTCCAATTCACCTTCAACAGCTGATTCTAGTTCAAGATTTGTCAAATTTTCTAAATTAAGATCATCACAGGGGGATGAAACCCCTTTTATCAACAACTCGATCAAATACTTGTGGCCTATTATCACACAACTCAAAATCGCAATCGCCAGTGCATTCTTTCCCTTTAGGTGTTATTTCCCTTTAGATCAATACGCAACAATTTAAGGATCCTCTGATCGAGTTTGTTACTTAAATCGTACAAACTTGATTGCATTTGGACGCCAATATCATTAGGGTTTATTGCAATTGGAATTGATTCTATGATGATTACGTCTGCAGGACAAGAAAACAATTAATTAACTGACATTAATTCATTGCAAAATAAAATTTCATACGATCAATTAGGAAAGAGACAACAATTACCGATTTGATTTTGGAGTTACGTTCTTATGCGCTTTGAATTTGTTAGAGAGTTCTCTTGGGGAAGAAGAGTAAAATCTGTTTTGGCTTTGAATTTGTTTTGGCGGCAGCATTTATTGATGGGACTTGATGACAATTCATTTATCTAGATTCTAGGCGGTGCGCTCAAATTAGGACACTAAAGTGATTACTTCCTCCGTTCCATTTTACTCCCTCCGTCCCACAGTATATCTTCACTTTCTCATTTGTACGGAGATTAAAAAATGAAAGAAGTGATGTAAGTGTTGTGAGTGTAAAAGTAATGTAGGAGAGAATGAGTGGGAGGGAATGATAAATTGTTTGGTGTTGTGAGTATAAAAGTAACTAGGAGAGAGAATGAGTAGGAGAAATTGTAAATATTCTTTGCCATTTTAGGAAGTGGACATATACTATGGGACATGACAGACTAAAATCTAGAAAAAAAATGGTCTTCAAAAAAGCAATACCGTACGTGTTATTGGGGTAATACCGATGCCGAATCGTATATTTACAGTACGTAAAATTTTGAATCGTAACTACTCGGTTTTAAATGGTACGATTCCTTCAGCTGGCGGTTTCAAAATTGATCGGTTCGAGATATAATTTAGTCCCTCGACAACAATGCTGAAGCTTGAGGTATCAAAATTGTGAGTCCCAATTAAAGTGAGAAAAATTAAACCACAAGCCACCGATTGATACTAACAAAAATTTGAGTCTCAATTTTAAGTGAGAAAAATTAAACTACAGGCCACCGGTTAATACAACATGTACACTTTGGAAGTGGTAATGACATTAATCCTCAATAAAATTCTGCATCAGGGCCGTCCCTAACAGTTTATGGGCCTGAGGCGAAGTCAAATTTAAGGGCCTTTAATATTATTTGTTTAGTAATTTTTTTTAATTGACTGTTTTTTTTTTTTTTGAAACAGTGTGATACACGTGCAATGCACAGAAAACAGTAATATTGTAAAAATGATTATGGATTATAATATATTTGAAACCGTGCGATGTACGTGTTTTGCACAAATAACAATAATGATAATAAAATTTTAAATATAATTTAGTAAAAGAATCGTAAATCTATTAAAAGTTATAATTTCAATAATAACTCTAAAAGTAAAGATGATGATGATAATATGTAGAAAGGTCATATAAGATATGAAAAAGTCGCAAAAGTCACAGCACGTCACTATTTAAAAAGTAAAATCTCCTGATAAACTTGTTAAATGCTCGCTTTGGTGTAAAACTTGTTTATCATCTTTTATGAAAAACTCATTTTTTTTATCTCTTAATGTAAAACATGTTTTTTTCACAAGTGTGACTCATTTAAAAAAAAAATCATTTTTTATTGTTTGATATTGATAATTAAATGTCATTTGAGAACTTTAAACTAACACAGAGGATGTAACATTTTTAAAAATATATTTTTAAACTGAAAAATAAACACTTATTTTGAATGTTAAAAATCAAATATTTTACAACCATAAATATTAGATTGTTTGTATTTGTTACTCGTAGTTTTTATAGTCAGATATTTAATATAGCAATTTAATTCTCTTTATGTACAAAATGAAGGACCTTCTTATTTAAAACGCTCAAAAAAAATGGTGAAAATCTCGAGAAAAACTTGTTTTACACTCGCTTTAGTGTAAAACTTGTGTTCATCTTTTGATGTAAAAAAATCTCTTAGCGTAAAATAAGTTTTACACATCTCTTAGTGTAAAACAGGTTTTTCGACTCAAAACGTTGGCTTTTATTAGTAAAAATACATATATATTCTTTCTATCTATTTTTTAATTTTGCAAGTACAAAATTAAATATGAAAAAAATGGTAAAAAAATCATTAAGAGAATCATTTTTGAGAAAAAAAGTTATTTAAATCGGAACATATATAAATATTAAATACTAAATTGACACCGCCTTCATCTTTAGGATTAAATTTATTGAGTATATGTAAATTTGTTACGCTCAATAACTAAATGAAATTATACAAAAAATAGTAATAGTTGCAGGGTAAAATTTTCACAAGAATATGTCATAGCATTGCTGATGTCAGCGGCTTCGATATATATATATACTCCCTCCGTCCCATTTCAAATTGCAAAAGTTGCCAAAAAGGGTGTCCCAACTAAAATTGCAAAATCCAAAAATGGCAAGTTTTAACCCACTTGTACACTCACATCCACTAACCCACTAACTATTCTCTACCTCACTTTCTCTCTCCCACTCAACTATCAACACTCACAACACATCACCTTTTTCACTTTTTCCCTTAATCCCCGTACCAACCTAGTATTTGCAATTTGAAACGGGACGGATGGAGTATATATATAGACACAATGTCTATTTGTTTTAATGCAACATTAACGCACATATATTTAGATTGTAAATTTTTACTAATTGTGTTAGTAAACATCAGTGTTAAAAAAAATTACTTTAAAATAATTAATAAATATGATTTATACAATATATACACATAAGGGCACCATCACCTTACAATTTACCCAATCTTAGTAGTGACATTAGTAGGTCTCAATTCATCGACTCATTCAGACATTTTCTCAAACAACTTCGTTTCATACATACTCTACACACAAGTATTTCACGATTACACTGCATGTGAAATACTTTGATGCTGTCAAGGAGATTATTGTTTGTCAACGATCTGACATCAAATGACAAGCTGACATGTTTATAACGAAAAACGAAAAACAAAAAAATCATTAGTTATTACACTCCCTAGTTCCGAAATACCCTGGGCTAAAGGGTGCACCCCATTATGAACTAGTCTACCTACAAGTCAGCTTTGAACACAACTCGTAGGTCCCAAAGTATTCTCATTGCTTCACCTTCTTTGAAACCCAGAGTTTTCCTGGAATCTCTCTTAAAACTAGCTAGCCCAACTCACGTTGAAGAGCTTTAAATTGGGTCCCACTGTTCACATGTCGTTCCCTCTGCAATATTAAACAAGAAGATGGATTAATTAGGAGCAAGATGTTCGGAATGTTAATATATCCAAAACAAAAAGAATATGCTTAAATGTACTATATGTTAAAAATCTATATGTTAGATATATTTTAGTTTATCCATACTATCAAGGGATGGCAACGGGGCGGGTTTCGTCAAAACCGAACCCGACCCGCAGATAATGGAACTCGAACCCGCCACGACCCGAAGTGTATAAATATCTATTTTTTTTCCAGCTCATATTTGCTTGGGCCCAATCTACGTTTAAGCCTAAATTTGAACCGGTTGTATAAACCAGTCTTAAAATATCAAACATCACCCACAAACAACTATAAAAATAAATAGCAAAACACTTATAATATGGTTAACTAACATAATATGTTAACTTTGTATATATGGGTGCGGGCCGGGTCGGATCACAGCAGGTCAACATCAAAACCTGAACCGACCCTAACCCAGCTCGGGTCATGAAAATTGCAACCCAAACCCTACTTTTTGGGGTTCGGATCGGGTTCGGGCGAATTGCCATCCCAGCATCATCCTGCCAGTCTGGTCAAAAAAGAAAAAAAAAAAAAAGAGAAACTAAAAAAAGAAAAACATAAATCATCCCATTGAAAATGATGCCCAGAATATGGTGTACATGTATAATCAGAAGTTCACTCTATTAGATTTAGATTGCTTTAAAATCACGCCAAGTTCATTCAGAATTCCAAAAGGAGAGATACCGATATCTTCAGCCAAGTATGGTAAAATACCAACTTGATAATATTAAGACGGAAATATAAATGAAGAAAAGAATCACATTGGGTCAGTACCTTCTGCGACGACTTGGCCTGGGGTTTGTTGGCCTGGGTAAAGCGCGTCGATTGCGGTCCTCAAACTGATACAAAAAAATGAAAACAATAATAACTACAAGCGTTCTATTACTTAAATGTTCCATCTGCTCAAGTGTTATAACTAAAGAATGAAATATACAGAGAGAGAGAGAGAGAGAGAGAGAGGGAGAGAGAGGGAGAACAAACTTACATTTTCTGAGGCATTTGGATCTTGTGAAGATGTGCCAGCAGCATTGTTATTGAAATCGGAGCTGCTCCCTCCATTGTTCCTCCTCCTAGATCCTGTTCTTTCTGGCTGAGATGGCACGCTTGATGCTGGTGGGGGTGGTTGAGGCTGCAATTTTATACCAGATGCATCACAAATTCACGATATACTCCCTCTGTCCCATCCGAAATAGGATTCTTGGTTCCGACACGGGGATTAAGGAATAATAATCTTTTATTATAAAAAGTTGTTTGAAAAGTAGGTGTTGTGAGTTTGAAGAAGAGAGAAAGTGGGTGGGGAATGATAAATGAAAATTTGTTGTGAGTATGACAAGTGGGTCCTACTAATAAAAAAAATAATAAAAGCTTTCCATTTTGGGATGTCCTATTTCGAGTGGGACACCCAAAATGGCAAAACGTCCTATTTCGGGTGGGACGGAGGGAGTATAAAAGATGGTCTGACTAAGAGAATATTTTGAATTAACTTTCATAAAGTTGCCAAACTTGCTAACCATATTCTGTGCAGGTTGTCTGATCAGATCGTTCATGACATTACCGAGCTGATTAAGGAATGGTGATGAATGCCATAACTCGTCCCGAAGAATCCTGGCATAATGAACGAGACTCTGCTCAAACAAATCACTATCACTTCTTTGACGTGCGATCAATACACGTATTGTCTGCCATGAAAAAAAAAACAGAGACTTAATAAGTATATACTCTCATCGTCCCATTTGAAATTGCACAATTTGCCATTTTGGATGTCCCAATTAAAATTGCAAAATCCCAAAATGTGTGTTATATCTAAGATCTGGTGGTGTGTGTTCGAGCGTGTGTTAGATCTTAGATTTACAAATGGTGTGTCAAATCTATGAATTACCAAGTTTGGTTCACTAGAATTGCAAGTTTGGTGACGGTGGTGGTGATTGGCTTCAATTTTTGTTCAACTTTAGATCATCAATTCTTTACACTTTTTTAGTGGTTTTGATGAATAGTTCTGTCTTGGCTGCTTACAGATCTTTTTGGCAGTTGCGGTGGCGACCGGGGTGGTTGACGGTGGTGCGGTGGTTTAGGGCGGTGGGGTACTGTTGGTGATTGGAGTTGGGTAATTATGGTGATTACTGATGGTGGAGAGAGAAGGGTATTTGGTTGTAATGATTTTTTAATGTAATAAATAAAACAAAAATCATCTGAATCCATCAATCATTATATTTGAATTAAAAGTAATATTTCTTGATTCCCGTGCACCGACAACTGGGAGAGGGGGAGTATATGTATTTTTTCATAAAATCTGGAGATAATCATTTTCAGGATAAAAGAATATGCTAGTGTAATATCAATACCTAGTTCTAGCAAGCACTTACATATAATGTGAGATAAATGCTGTTAAGCAGTGAACTCGTTGAGCGTAACACGCGTAACAATGGCTGTTCAAAGGGAGCCATTGCAACCTGAATTCCTCCACCTGCCAAATATATACAGTGAAGCAGTCACCATTTCAACTGTTCAAAATGACCTACAAATTCAATATATATACCCCTTCATTCCAATAATAAATGTCGCATTTGACTTGTCGACATTTTTTTTTTTGGCTAAACTTGTCGACATTTTTAAGAAGTGTGATTTGCATGTTTGTGCATTGCTTGAACATTTGTAAAAGCACCAAGACTCTAACCTTATTTAGAAACGCGTCAATTATTTTGGCACAGACTGGATATAAAATTGAGACATTTATTATGGGACCGAGGGAGTACTACAAACAGACTCGAAAAACGATAATTAATTTAACTGACCATCCTCTCGAGTTGATCGCCTACGTAAATCATTTAGTTCTCCTCTCAGGGACATCATCACAGAAGGATCTTCCTGCAATTACCCCAACAGTGAGAATCTTGTATGCGAGTGATCGAGCACCTATACATATATAAATACTCCCTCCGTCCCGTTTATATTGGCCACGTTTGACTTTTTTGGTCAACACAAGTTAAATTTGACCAAACATTAATGTCAATCTATTCATCATAATGAAACTGTAAAAATTGCTATCGATAAATTACTAAGTGGTTTATCAATAACAACTTTTATAGTTTTATTCATATGACTAGATTGACTTTAATGTTTGGTCAAAACTCACATGTGTTGACCGAAAAATAAAACGTGGCCAATATAAATGGGACGGAGGGAGTACATAATAAATCGTGCATGCATATACTAAACTATATCATTTGGAGAGTGTGAATTGTTAATTACCGGCCGAAGTTCTGGATGGTTAGTGCGGTTCATAATCAAACCAGAAATAATTGCCGAGAGAACCTGTACAAAAGGCAAAAGTTCATAAAGGAAAGGGAACAGTAGATAAAAGAATGAAGCTTCCATACTAAATTACCCATAGCTTTTACCTGGTCGGTATACCTCATACTTCCGTGACCATGTATATGAATACTGAACGGTGTGTGATCCTCACTGACAGGGCAGGAGGGTCTGTTGCAACAACATTAAAAATAAATTTTACGATTAAAGATTAAAAGAAAAAAGTACCTGTTTTCTTAATACCAAAATCAAAGGGAAAAAGGCATTTAACTACCATTAAGTTCACACGGAGTTGCAATGAAACACCTAAAGTTCCATTTTTCGCATTTTAATGTATTGTTCACAAATTATTGCAATCCAAGTAAATTTTGGATGTCCATCAACTTAAGTGGACAGAACACATTGCACGTGCAATCCACGTGACTTTTAGAGGGCAAAACGACTGATCCAAACGTTTATGTCAAGTACAAACCTTAAAAATATTACTTCATAAATAGAAAGGGTCAAATTTGAAAACAGACAACCCTAATCATCCAAATTGCACAAATGATGCGTATTCATCCCGTCCCCCCTTCTTCCCAACTAGTTTCTCACCACCAGCACTATCCCCATCATCACCCCCCCCCCGGCCGACTCATCAGCCATCGCCTACTCCTTCCAAGCAACACAAGGCTTCTCCGCCTCCCGTCAATACCAGTTTCGTCACTCAGAGGTCTGATTTCTCCTTGTTCTTCCTTAATTTCTTTTTTTTTTTTGTTTCGTTTTATTGCTATTCTCGTTTGAATGTTTTTGGCCTTCGTCGATACCAATTCCGTCACCCAGAGATCTGATTTCTCCTAGTCCTTCCTTCACTTTTTTCTTTTTATTGCTATTGATGTTTTTTTCCTTCCACAGGTTGCATAAGGAGCTCATGTCGCTCATGGTATCTACTATCTCTCACTCAAATCGATCTTTGCATCTCTAAATTAAGACGGGTTTACTATTTCTAATTTTTGTTTTATTAATTTGTGTTTTAGGTCTAGAGAGTCTTTGGCCTCTATAAGGGTGGGTGGTGATGGCGGATGACGGCAATGGTAGGATAAAATGATGGGTGGCAGTATGGATGGTGGTGGTGGACGTCACTTTTGTGATTTGTTGTTTGGGGTGCTGATGGGTGCATGAAGAGGGGAAGAAGGAGGGGATGCAGGAGAGGAGAAAATACATTATAGCCCTTATATTTAACAGAAACTTTTGGATCAGTCAAAGTCACGTGCTGGGCATGCTTATGGGGAAAAGACATATTTTTCTGTCCACTTAAGTTAACGGACGTTAACAATTGCTTTGGATTGCAACAAAGTGTAAACATAGTGTACTAGATTGCAAAAAATGGAACTTTAGGTCCCACATACAACTCCGTTTGAACTTAGTGGCACTAAAGTGCAATTTCCCTAAAACCAAACTGGGTAACCAAAACTCACTCGAGACATGAGAAGATGATGATGCAGGATTCGGCTGTCGTGTAACTAAGTGCAGCGTATTTCCATTTTGGACATCTAATAGATATAAAGGGTTACATGTAACTAATCATTGGATTCACATTAATACTATCTCCGTCTGAAAAAGATAGCCTCCTTTAGTTTTTGATGATCAACAGAATGAACTTTGGCCAAAAATTAATGACAGTCTAATCATCCTAATGAAATTCAAAAAATTGTTATTGATAAATTATTAAGTGATTTATCAATAACAACTTTTAAATTTTCATTGGGATAATTACACTGACATTAATGTTTGGTCAAAGTTCTCTTGTGTTGACCATCAAAACCAAATGGGACTATCTTTCTGTGAAGGAGGGAGTATGATCAATGGAAGAATAGTATGACTTATACATTCCTTATATAAATCAATGAAGAAAGAGGGAAAAAAGGATACGACGTTGTGAGAGGGTTTCGTCATCCGTCAAGCGATGTCCAGTAAAAAGTAGACCCTGCCGCTCTCTAGGAATACCTGTAAGAAGAGCAATTTCCTCCTTTAAGTGACCTACTAGAATCTGCACAACATGAAAAAGCGACGTTGTTGAAATAAATTCCCATTTTGGACAAAAGACAAGATCAAAGAAGTCGATTCGATGTGCAAAATGATGCCATGAACAATGCAGTTAAGAGAGTTAGCAAGCCTCTTGATTGATATGTAGAAAAGTAAACTGCAGCTACCTGTTCGGGTACTCTCAGCTGGTACCTTTGCGAATCCAGTGTTAAAATATTGATGCTGATCAAATCATTCTCAGCATCAGCTCTTCCGTTCTCCATTATTAATTTGTACGGCTTATCAGAGATCTGAAATTGAAGTGCATAAGAAAGAATGGCATTTTCCAAAAGAGTAGCTTTGTATAACGATTCTTAATAATGCATATTGGTGGCCACAAGACAAATTCATAAGATTCTCATGCTAAACTACAATACATCCATCACTAAGGGAATTTGATCACCAAATCAAGTCTTTGTTTAAGGTTCGATCAGCCTAGATATCGACTCGATATTCACCTTAGAAACCCAAATAACCAACAATATGAAGTTTCCACCATCTTAAAAAGCAAATCTATTGATAAATAGACAAAAATTGCCTTCCCCAAATCTCAAAGTGTAATTTCATTTGTACATACTACATAGTTAAAAATTGTGATGTGCAATCTAAATGTGCCGGTCAATTTAAAGTCTTTATTGATGAGATATTCAAACTTATGAATGATCTAAGCTAAACCTTATAATGCAAAAGACGTGCGCCCCAAGAAAATTACACCACAGAATTGATATATCATGACAATGATAAGGACACCGTCGTTTAACAAAATATATCATCTCCATTGATTCAATTTTGATCAATCATTCACTTTAATAGGATCTAGTACTATGCCTCATTAGGATCAGATTCAATGAAATGCTAGCACAAATCTTATTTCCATTTTTATTCATTTATTAAGATGATTAAATAATATCAAAATTACCAAGGCTGAAAAATCAGTACCAGTAAATGATTAATCAGAAGTTCCTTATGTTTAACTATCTAAAAAACTCAATTTAATGAAAATTAACAGGTTAGCAAACAGTAAAACACAAAAATCAAGAAGTGAAACATTTAGAGCAATCAAACTAGTGAGCTGATTGTATTTTTACAGTTCAATTAATTCCAGTTAAGACGACTTTAAGGTGATCTGAGAGAAACACACATATTCAGATATAAATTTAAGGAAAACACATGGTTTTACTGGTAAAAACATCAAAGGTATGAATTCACACAGGTAGATGATACATCTTAACAATTTATCATGTTCAACCGCCATTTATTCCTAAGCAAGTAAATCGAAATATGATCAAACAACAAATGCAAGTAGATCGAAATTAAACACTCAATACAAATTAAAATCATAACCCCCTTCCTTTTTTGGTCATCCAATCTCTAACCATTATGATTTATTTTTTAAGAAAATACAATTTTTTTGACTTCCTAATTAATTCTGCCAGGTTTTCAGTGTAGATCAAGTTGCAGAATAAAATAACCACACACAAGTATGATGATCTAAGGCTTTCCTTTGCATGCAGTAGATTTTTTTTTTTTTTTTTTGATCCAAGGCTGCCTTCTTTGCATCAAACAACAATCAAATGACATAACAAACAACAAGAAATAAAAGACCAAACACGCAGAAACTTTATCAATTCAAGGATTCAAGAAAAAGAAATTGACAGAAAGAAAAGAGACGGGGAAAATTTTATACGACCTTAGAGATAAGAAGGATGAACTAAAGAACGATCTACAAGGAGAAACGCCTTGAGATAGAAAATGAAGAGATCAATTGCAGCAGCTTCAAAGTTTGGGCTAAAACTTGATTAATGTTTTTCTTTCTATCAAAAAACCATCTATAGAAGCAATGACAAGCTGTTTTTGGACTCTATATACTGACTACAGTCAACTGCACTGATAGCGTGTCAATTACAAGCGACCTAGGATGTCCGTTTTCGAACAGCTTTGGCTTTCATTTTCAGCCGCAGATCTTTTGACGTTCATCACGAGGTCCCAACCAGTTCCCCTGGTCCTTAATGACTATTTGTGCATATTAAGAAAGCTAATTGATTAGTCTTTTTTAAAAAATAAATTGAACTGTATTGATTATTGCAGAATATAATTGTTATTCCATTAATGGGTTAAGAAATTATAAAACCAGATAATTAGTGAGGGGTATAGTAAAAAAAGAAACGAATTGATAATTACACTTTTAGAAATTGCACAAGCATTTTTGGAATAATAATAATAGAAATTAGTAAAATTTGTTAAAGATGAAGTATACATCTCTATATCTTTTAGGATGTGTGTGTGTGTGCGTGTGTACTTATATATGTAAGAATATAGTGTATATTTATACATTTATTATTTTTACTTGACTAGATCATGATGGAGCATGCACAAGTAAATATTTGTATTAGTGAAATAGACACATTATTCAACCTGAATCATCCGTCAGAGCATTTTAAGTCTGCATGACAATATTAAGGACTAATTTGCAATTCGCTAGAATATTTTGTTCATTAAGCAGCATGAATGAAAATTTGCATATTCAGCGATCAGTATATATCAAGTGAATATGTGCAATATATTCATAAGAAAGATCAATATTAAAAATAATTTCTTCCATTTGATGTTCTTAATTAGTCTTTCATGCTTGCTCCAATATGTGTTTCAATTTTCCCGGGAAATTCGGTATTAACTTGTTTCTTATTCATAAGAAAGATCAACTATTAAAAATAATTTCTTCCATTATGTTCTTAATTAGTCTTTCATGCTTGCTCCAATATGTGTTTCAATTTTCCCTGGAAATTCGGTATTAACTTGTTTCTTTGGGAAAATTACCGATCTATGCAATGTATCAAGTCTTAATATTCAATTAATGCAACGTAGTGCTTACTTTTGAAAATAGACAACGTACTTGCTTATTGTGTATCAAATAATGCAACGTAATAACTTTTTAGCGCTACTACGTTGCATTAATTGATACAACTTACTTCAAGTACGTATGTCAAATTGTGTCGAACTTTGCATTATTTGATACAACTACTTCAAGTACGTTTCACAATGTAAGAAGTCGCTACTACGTTGCATTAATTGATATAAATCGGACACTACGTTGCATAAATAGGTCGTTTGCCCGTTTCTTATTCCATTCTATATATACTATGTCCTCCTGAATAAAATTCAAATTTCGCCTCCAAACATCTGCCATTTCAAATATCTAGTAAGCATCATTTGCTATAATTTCAATCACAATCTAAAATATTTAAGGCTTAATAATTATATAATTGGCATCAAAGGAAAAACATAATAAGTTTCCCCTTGTGTTATGCATATCAATCCCAATATATTTTAGCCACCTAGCGGAATTATAACCCACATATAATATATTGAATTCAAATATTTGACTATTCCTACATCAGTAAAGTTACCGGTTTAACTATGAATTTCATTCCCAAAAAGTAAAGAGAACGTCATATTTTCCATGGTAAGATTTCTATAATCTCCAAAAAGCTTTCGGATTTTGTAGATTAGCTTTGCATATGTATATCAATTTATGTAATAAAACTTTGATATCCCCATAAGATTACAAAATTATAAACAGATTTCTCAAGCTAATAGACAGATGTGGTTGTTTATAGTATCATTTATCACTTCCTAGGCCCTTTGAGTATTGTTTTCACTAATTGCATCTTCTTGAAGGGCTTCGTTACTCTTGCTACATCTATATATATTGCGCCAACTAAGTCCCGGAATAAATGTCATAGTTGACAAGTCAATGTTTTTAAGCTTTTAGTTGTGTTTCCTTGATTGCTCCAATCTATTCATATGGGTAGTGTGACACCTCCTATGGCATTGTAATGCTTGTCCTATTAGAATGGGTAGTATAGGAAGATCCCCAAACTTCATACCCAATTTTAAATAAGGCGACATGTATTTTGGGACAAACGGAAATGGAAAGTAAGACATTTATTCTAGGACAGAGGGAGTAGTACTTTGACAATGTTGTTTTCAAAGTAACAAGTGTGCTAAACAAAAATATGTGTGATGTTATGGTTTAATTCTAGAAAATAATAATAATACTAACAGTAATGATAATACCAGTAATGATAATTATAACTCACTAATAAAATAAGGAGTATATAAACTAGAAAAATGCTACAAAAGAAGTTCCTTAAAATCAAAGATTTATTTCCTTGGATTCAATTGCCCATGATATCTAATCTCCTGTTACCAACCCCATCTATTTTCAACCTAGAAAATATTAACTTAAACTTATCTTTACAACTCTCGATTTATTTTTCCTTTTCAGGAAAATGATTCTAATTAAAAATATCTAAGAGAGCGAGAAAAGAAAAATAATATATGCATGCGCCTAATAAGTGAACCAAGACCATTTTGCAGTTCCTTTGCATGCAAGATTGCCCCTTTTGTGACTCACAAATTACTTGGTGGATAAAGAACGAACTCAGGAAGTATAGACGAAGTTAACATACTTTGTCGTTAGGCAATTGCAACTTGTTTAGCATTAAACATCAAAACTACACAATGGAGATAATCATTATGATTGATCTCTTACTCATACAACAGCTTAAATGAAGTGCTTCAGAACTGATTTTAGAAAGAATTTCCATGTTAACATGTTTACTGTATCGATAAGATAGGCTTGCAATTATCAAATATGTTCAATTAGTTCACAATATCTAAAAGATTGAAGAACTACTTACTACTAAAACATGAACTATGCCTACTTGATATAACAGCACAGAAAATAAAGTCAAGGTAAGAATCTCATAACATTGCCAGCTTCTGGTGTTTATTATGATCTGACGAACATGGCCGTGGATCTCTCTCCGCCTACTTGACCTCCCATCATTTGGAATCTTAACTGACATAACATAATACTCCCTCTGCCCCGGAAAGTTTGTCCCACTTTGACTTTTGATGGTCAACGTAAATGAACTTTGACCAAGCATTGGTGTCGATCATATAATCACAATGAAATTTTAATTACTGTAATTGATAAATCATTTAATGATGTGTCAATTAACTTTTTTAGAATTTCGCTAGAATGATTATATCAACATCAATATTTGATCAAAGTTGATTTATGTTGACCATAGAAAGTCAAAATGGGAAAAACATTCCGGGACATAGGGAGTATTTACTATGAAATTTGTGCTCCAAAATCAAACGGCTTAACCCTATCGAGCTAAAACAAAGTGGAGACAGCTAATATTGAAAAAGAAAAAAAAAATCATGAAAAAGAAGTAGCTTACTTCTGAGGTTGTTGGATCTGGTGTAACTACAACATGGCCAGTATTATACGTGCTTGGTGGCGGCTGGCCTGTTAAATCGAGGAAGACAGCCGGCCCCAGAACTCCAGCTCATGGCTGCATAAGAAAGTGTCAAATATGCATCCGTAAACAACAATGTCCAATTCATGATATTTATCAACTGCCAAAAAAAAGTGTCAAATTAGCCTACCATGGCGTTTGTGGGTGTGACTCAAAGACTGCTTGTTACTTAATCAAGCAGAAGGAATGTCTCCACATCCTGTAACTGCGTGCCAAGTGTCCAGGCTAAGGCCCGGATATTCCTTTGATGCAGAAGTCCGAAACGGACAGTTTCATCTGAATCTCTTATGCAAGTGTCTGCCAAGAATATCAGAAGGTACGAACAGACCTGCAGTTTCATGGTATTAGCAAATTGCCTACTTAGTGTCTCTGTTAATCAGTAATTTAAGAATAAGCTTGTAAACTAATACCACTTCTGTTAGCACATACATGCATGTAATCTGCCCAGAATGTTGGTGAGCAGTGACCTTGTGACCACACAAGCTTATGAGTGATTCGGACGTCGGGTCTTCACTGTGGGTTAGGGGGTGCTTCAGACTGCTGCTACTGCTTGAGTTGCTATGCTGCTTAAAATTTTAGAAGTCCGTAAAATGCCACAAGAAAAACTTTGAAAGAGATTCGACGACAGGGACAAATGTTACATCCAAACTTCCTGCATTTATCTTGTGTGTGTGAGACTACCAACATTGATAATAAGATCAAGCTTACCAAATTTCTATCATCCATGTAGAGTGTGAAACTGAAACCATAACTTCCACAATCAGTTTGGGAAAGACCAGTGGAACTGACAGTGAAACTCGCGATGAGGCCCATGTGTGACATGATGACCTGCACAAAGGGGAAGTCAACGATGGGGAATATATATCAAAATAGAAGCTTCCATCTTTAACCCATAGCTTTACCCTAAGTACATGAAATACCTCCACCCTCAGCATGGATACATACGGTCATTAAGAATACAATGACGGATCCACTTTCCCTGCAGCCTGTATCACAATGATTGCAAAGATATTAGGGAACTACTCCTTCCGTCCCTGAATAGAATTCGCACTTTTTGGTATGTCCCAAAATAGATGTCGAAATTCCTAAAATAGAATACAAAGTGTGGTAGTCTCCCTAAATTGGCCTTTCTTAAACGAAAGGATCAACATATGAAGCACAAGTATGATCAACATGAGCTACTATCATTTTGGGGGCAAACCAGGAATCATTAAAAGAGCTTTATAATGTTGACTTGTCAAATGTGACATTTATTCCGGGATGAAGGGAGTACTTTTTTTGTGCAGCCAATGCTTATGTATGTGAGTATTGTTGGTAAAGACCATCAAGAAAATTTTAGTAGAAGAGGTGAAATACTTTCCACTACATTTTTTTTTTTTTTTTATGGTTTTTCTAAATTTTATGCGGGGTAAGGTCTTCCTACATTTCACCCTTGTGGTGGGGACCCTTGCTCGGACTCTCGCTATGTGGGGATGCCTTGTGCACGGGCTGCCCTTTTTTTATAGTTTTTCTAAATTTCCTCTACGTTTTGGCTTGAAAATGTTGGTAATTCATTGAGTTTACAATTAAGAACAATGTCATCAACTTGTGAATTTTAACATCAGGTAATAATTCCTAAAATATACTCCATATGATTCAGTAAAAAAACAAAAAAAAAACTATTTGGCCATCAGAGTTGCAATATTTGTAGCTTTAATTGTATCTCTTTTTGGATGATTCATATGAGACTAAAATGTAATTTTTATCAAAAACAAATTAGGAACGGATTACCCGAAGCAGCGATCATACAAGCAATGGTGAACAATGTCAAGATAGGAATCAATTGAAAAACCCTATCTTTGATAGGGTTCGTTGATGGGTGGTGTTGTTCACAACCGTAAAATTATTGAGTAGACCTGTAATAGTGCTTCACAGTGTTGTACCATTTAAAATTTTATGCATACTTACGGGTGTGAACAACAACACCCTTCGTTGATTCCCAATCCAGCATGGACTGTGCCCTAATTTACTTATTTGAAATGCCAATGCATCATCATATCCACCATCGTTGTATGAAATTTCCGACCCATACACTCCATATTGATTCAATCAAACTCTTTTTGGCAATCAAAGTTGCAATTATTAGTAGCTTTAATGGTTTCTCTTATTGGATGATTCAGATGATACTTAATGTAAATTTAGCTAAAGAAAACGAGAAGGGAAGCAGCGATCATACAGTGAGTGGTGAGCGATAGGAATCGATTGACAAACCCTAACTTTGATAGTCCTCGCAAATTCCCAATCAAGCATGAACTGTGCCCTAATTTATTTCCTTCAAAACGCCAAATGCGTCATATCCCACAGCGTAGTATGAAATCTTCGACCATGCTCACTCCGTCTCTATTTAATCTATAAAATTTATCATTTTGATTGTCCAATTTTAATCTATAAATTCCCAAAAGATAAATATTTTAATAATTTTAAAATAATAAAACCCTTTTATCATATTCACACCAACTATCCACTTACTATTCTCTATACCACTTTTTTTTTCCCACTCAACTATCTACACTAAGAACACATCAACTTTTTCAGTTTTTCCTTAAATAATATGCACAACCCAAAATTTGTAAGTTAAAGAGTGACGGAAGAGTATAATTCAGGTACTTGAGCATATGCATATATAATGTGTATTACTCCCTCCGTTCCGGACTAAGGTTCTTAGTTTGACTTTGCACGGAAATTAAAAAAAGTAAGCAAGAGAAAGTAGGAGAGATAAAGTGGGTAGGGAGTTTTTGTTGTGAGAATGACAAGTGAGTCACATGATCCATTTTAGGTAATAAAGCAACTAAGAACTTTAGTCTGGGATAAATCAAAAAGGAAAGTAAAAACCTTAATCTGGTATAGAGGATTAGTTGACTATGTTCAACTAAGAGTGTTAAAAGATTGTTGTTATTCACACCCTATAACTTTTTTTAGTTTTTGAGTCGTTCGTGTGTGTAAAACATGTTTTACATTAAGGAATGGAAGAACGTATTTTACGTAATTGCCTCTTCTAATATCATTATGTGCCTCTTTCAGTGTTAAAAAGTATATGCTCTTATATTATACTTATTAAACATTCAACCGACACTTATAAACATTCAAACATGCACTTTTAATAGTATTGTTAAGAATGTTTGTCCTAATATTACAAATTGTCTCCTCTAATAATGAAAAATGCCTCTTATATTGTCAACATATGCTTGGCGTATTTTTACAAGTTATAAAAACAAGTTCCGTCTCTAGTGTTAAAAAGTGTTTGTTGTCTCCTACAGTGTCGAAAACTGTGCTGTGTTTTTATAAGTTCTAATTATTTTAGAAAATGCCACCGCGCTTTGTAATAAAGTTTCGCTTATTTACAAAAATGTCACTCCACATGCGGAAAACACGTTTTACGCTAAGACGAGTGTAAACGCGTTTTTCCTGAGATTTTCACTTAGTTTTTATTTTAATATTATGTGTGTTATACTACTTTGTAGTAGGTAATTAATTCTCTTTTGTTCGAAAATAAAATAATGACTGTTCTAGAAAGAAAAAATTTGTCTCGAATGAATGAACTTTTCAAAAAAATAAAAATAAAAATAAAAAAATGTCCATAAATATATTTTTTGAAAGTTTTTTTCTAATTTATTATTTACTCAAAAAATTAACGGTTTGGAAAACAGATAGCAAAGATGGTCATACACCCTTATTATTAAAATTCACAAAAAAAAATGATTTTTAAAAAAACTTTTTCAAAATGAAATACATAACGATCATTTTAGGATTTTAGGCAGAGGTAGTCTCTTGTGAGAATACCTAGATCCGTCTCATAGAAGAGACGGGTCGACCCATGACCCGTTTACAATATTCTCCGCGAAGCGTAGGATCCAAACCCATGCTCCACTCAAAATCTGCCACGTGGCAGCGAACCGTTGGCCCATATTTTTTTTCCCAGAAAAAAAAAACCGTTTCCCCCCCCCTTTTTTTTAGTTTTTATATTATTATTTTTTACTTTTTTTTTTCGTTTGCCAAAAGTAATACTCCGTACAACTAAATATAACAACTGTGTTGCTTATAAAGTAACATTGTTTATAAGTAAACGTTACACCAATTTAAAAAAAAAAAAAAACTCATTTTACTCATCTTTCAACTGTAATACTAACTATAAATACGTGTAACATTAACAATAACTAAATGTAATTATCGTTATACTGAAATGTAATAGTGTTTTTCCAGAATCTTTTTTATTGTTGAGTATTTTGATTTTATTTTTTAAAAGAAAGTAACATTTGAAAAATAACAACTTATATACATTAATGTAATTATTTGTACAAGTAAATGTAACACTTTAGTAGATGAAATTGTAACAGATTTTTATAGATAATGTAATACTTTTACATGTATCATGATAAATTGAACCCATTGTAACTTATTATTTGAAAACATATAGATATACTATTATACAAAGTTTTTAGCCATTTGACCTGCGTACTATTTGGGCGTAGTCAATGTGACATGCGTACTTCATAATTTTATAAGTAAAAGAGTTGTGAACAAAAAAATTAAAATATTAATATTTAAACTTTAAAATAAATATATATTTTTATAATTTTAATTATTTTTGAACGTTTCTTAAAAAAATAAATATTTTGATTAAAAATATTTAATAAATGACCATTATATCTCAAATAATCAAACTGTTAATAAATGAACAATTTAACCTTGTATATCATTTATTTTTCCAAAAAATCAAAAACTCGGATGTGTTGGCTTGGTAAGTTATGGGTGCTACTGTCGCCGCCATAGCTTGCCTAATTCATTTTTTTTGAAATCGAGTTTTCAAATTTTTGGAAAAATAAACGATAAATAAGGTTAAATTGTTCATTTATTAACAGTTTTGATTATTTTATTTACTTTGGTCATTTATTAATATTTTTTAATCCAAATTTTTTTAAGACACGTTCAAAAATAATTAAAATTATAAAAATATATATTTATTTTAAGCTTTAAATATTAATGTTTCAAGTTTTTTATTGACAGCCTTTTTACTTATAGAATTTTCAATGAAGCCCTTAAAAGGAAAATCAATTTCAAACTAACTAGTACGTTAACTTTCATTGACTGTTTCGTTAAATTTTAACTGACGTTAGAAAAATAGGTCAAATTGAAAACGAAACTAAAGTACGCAGGACACATTTGCTGTTTATGAAGTACGCATGGCACATTGACTACGCCCAAATAGTACGCATGTCAAAATGGCTAAAAACTCCTATTATACAAGTAAACGTAACTGTTTTACAATGTTATTATACAAGTAAAATGTAACATTCGTTTATAAAAATTGTTACTTTCTTATTTTTACAATGTTACTAACACAAGTGTTTTTAGTTCTAAAGTGTAAACATTTGAATTATTAATTTTCTATACATATGTGTTACAATTATGTATAAACACTGTTACATATAAGTAGCACATTCGTTACATTTTAGTTGTAATAAGTATTACTTTTGGCAAACGAAGAAAACATAAAAAAAACACTGTTACTTTTTTGTATATATGTATTACTTTTATGTATACAAAAACTGTTACATATAAGTAACACATTTGTTACATTTAGTTATAGTAACTAGAGCTGTCAATATGGGCTGGCGAGGCGGGGTGGGCCCAACCCACCACATCCTACCTTCAAACGGGGCGGGGTGGGCTGGCCCAAATTCTTGGCGGGCTGAGAAAATGCCATCCCAACCCAACCCACCTTGGGTTAGTGGGCCAGGCGGGCCAGATGGGCCAAGACTACAATAAGGTTTATTTTTATTTTTTTGTGATTTCAGTTTAGCAAGTCACCTGCTAGTTAAAAAAAAAAAAAAAAAAAAAAAAAGAAGAAGGAAGGGCATGATCCAGGTTCCAGGCCCGCAAGACAGCAACATTTTACACAAACTGAGTGTTGCACCAAGCACAAGCATCAACATGGAATGAATAAATAATGTGTCATTCAATTTATACCAAAGAGAGTGCTGCACCAAGTACAAGCAGTCACATGACTAATGAGTCTACCACCAACAAAACCAACATCAATAATAGTTCAATACAACTTGACAAAGACCATTCAGTTAAGTCCGACGACACAAATGAAACAAACAAATAAAGTACCACAAACTGAAACCACATTTTTTATTCATCCTCGACTTCAACCAACATCAATAATAGTTCAATGCAATCTTTTGGTCAAGTTTTGTGGTTTCAATCTTCCCCTCATAATTAATAACCATTTGACCTAAGTCATTGTACTTAATCTTGGGACATATTGGAAGATGACGCTTCAAATGTGAAGTCTCATATCCTTTCCCACCACACTTATACTCTTGGCCACACGCTATACATTTGGCACTTGCAATTTTATCTGGGTTATCAAAGTGTTTCTTAAAATAATTTCATACCTCAGAATATTCTTTACCTCTTTTACCCGACTCAACCTTAGGTTGCTCATTAGTTTGAGTAGCTTCAGTGATTTCTATGTCCTCAGCTTCATTGTCATCAACATTGATACTTCGATTAACCGAGCTAGATGCCATTTCTGAAATGAACAAAGCAAAAGAAAAAATGATTAAAATTGTAATCTACTAAAATTTATCCAAAAGTAAAATCAAACAGAGCAATAATGGCACTATGGAATTCAAGGCTTCAAGCTTTAGTACAAGTACAAGACAGAAAAGTGAAAATTAATAGAGGGAACCTAGAGGAACACGCACACCGCACACGTTGAAGATTGAAGAGGATGATGAAAATTAATAGATCGAAGACAGTGGACTTACCAGAACAGAAGGCGATGGACGGAAGGGCAGAGAAGAGGACGATGAAGATTGAAGACAATGGCGATGGTGGCGAAGGGTAGCGGCGCCGGTTGAGAGAGAAAGGTCGAATAGATAGAGAGAGAGAGAAAGGCGATAGAAATTGAAAACTGAAAACCTAGAGAGACACACGTTCGCTGAAGACGGTAACTAAGCGAGAAAAAAAAAGTTGGGTTGGCCCGCCCCGGCCCAAACCCGTTTGGCCCGCGAATGGGCTAGCCCAAAATGTCCCACTTGTATTTGGGTTAGTATATTTATGGCCCAACCCACCCATATTCAATGGCGGGCTGGGCTGGCCCGGGCTCAACCAAATTGACGGCTCTAATAGTAACTATTACTTTTAACAAACCGAAAAAAATAAATAATAATAATAATAAAAAATTGCCTATGAGTCATGGATCCGGATCATAGGTCAAAAATGACCCATCTGTACTATGAGATGGCTCATGGTGTTCCTGTAAGTTTTTGTCTTTTAAGAAAGAGAGTAGCATTTAAAAATCTTAACCTTACCTACTGGGTACTAAATGATTTAACCGGTGTCAACAACACCACTCTTCAAGTAGTGGTTTCTTTCTTCACTGAAAAAAAAAAAAAAAAACAAAAAAAACGAATGAACAAAATATTCCATATTTTGTTTTGAACAACTTCCAACAATTATAAACGTTTTTCAGAATCTCAAAAAGAAAAACTACAGACTCATGACCATAACATCTTCAAAAATCCCTGATCACTCTTCACTTCCCCTCACTCGCCCTCTGCGAAACACGAGAAATGAAGTTAGATCGGTCCATTTCTACATTATAGGCTTAAAAGTGCATAAAAGTTTGAATAGTCAAATATGAAGATCATTTTGGGACGAAAGGAGTATCATTAGTACCTTCTGATGTATATTGGCTGAGGATCTATTCCCCTCCTTCATGACCTGCCCTCATCTGCAGCTTCATCCTGATGACATAACATAAAAATTTACTATAACATATACATCAAAATCCAAAGGCTTAAGCCTGTCGAGATTATGCGAAATGGAGACAACTAATACTAATAAGAAATAGCTTACTTCTGATGCATTTAAATCTGGTATTGGTTCAGCCCTGACCTGGTTACCTGAATTGGAATTGCTTGGTCCGGTGTTCGGCCTTACCCCAGCCCCTGCCCCGGCACTTGTTCCTGGCCGAGAAAAATGTCGTGGCTGATGGGCCCACGAAATCAAAACGGTTGTCATAAGGACATATACAAGCAATTACAAAAGGAAATACTCTCCCTCCGTCCCAAAGTGAATGACCTCTTGATATACTTGTACTAAAAAATAAGTAACAAAAAATCATAAAGTGTATGAAATTAGCAGCTACCGGATAGTTTGTGGAGCTGAATTGAAGGGTGCTCGTGATTTGACCAAGCTCAAGAAGGAAAGTACCCACATCTTGTAACTGAGTACCCAGGGTCCACGCTAACCTCTGGATGCTCCAGCGTTCCATTACGTCTGAAACATACATTTGCATCTGAATTTCCAATGCTAGCGTCTGAATTGCGCCATGAATTTATCAGATCACAGAAAATTAAATACATTTAGTTTCATATTATGACTACTTAAAAAGAATTAACTTGTGAAATACTTTAGTTAATTAAGAATTAACCCTTTAAGTACTTACATGCATTCTGGAAAGAAGATTGTTCAGAAGTGGCCTGGTCGCCCCATACAAGTAAGTCAGGGACTCTATCGTCCGGTCCATTTGCTGATGAGGGTTCTGGTTACCTGCTCAATATCATAACATTGAAAAATGACAAAAAAAAAAAAAAAAAAAAAAAAGAATCCAAAAAGATTCGAGGACAAGAACAAATGTTAACTGACCATTGGTCTGGTATAGCCTATTCAGCAGATATAATTCACAATGCAACGTTGTCATTGCATCAGGAGCGTCCTGCATTAATCCTATGTGTAAGAGACCGCCAATATATCTATACAAATTCTATCATGCACTTGCTCCGTCCCAAAATGGGTGGAGGAATATGTATTTGTAGACTATGAAATGATAACTTACTAGGGAAGCTGGGGGATTGGTATTAGGACCGACAACAAAATTCTCGACAACGGACATGAGTATCTACATGAAAGAGGAAGTCAATAATTAATGGGGAAGATTATTGATAAACTGAAAACTTCCATATTTAACCAAAGACTTTACCCTTCTCCCGAGCTCTGAATCACCATCAGGAACTGGACCACCCATTGCAAATGAATTGCTACCTATACCCTGGAAACGCACAGGACCTGCAGGTACAACGTTATACCAATTATATAATAGTCCCAATTTTATTTTTTCAAATTTGCTCTTGGTCAAGAGAAAATTTCAAATTCATTTGGGGACGGAGGTGGTAGTTGTTATGAGTTTTGACAAAATGTGTATCAAACCTGGCTGATAGGACATGCGCTGGAAGGGAACATCGGCCTTTGGATGACAAGATGAACAGTATGCCCATCTTGGACATCTAATTCGTGTTAAGTATAAACATATATTCCACTTTTTTTGTAACGATAGAATTATGTCCCATATATATATATATATATACGTTTGTGTGTCCGTTAATATATACTCCATCTGTCTTAAATTAAAAATTAAAAGTCACATTTGACTTTTCAGACATTTCATAGTTACACTGTAAGTTTTTGAAAATTTAGGGATTTTAACGCCTTAATTTTGGAAACTGAACTAACTTTTTTGGACAAGCAAAAAAGGGAAATGAGACTATCATTTTGGGACGGATATATAGAAGGATACTATATTCAGAGAGAGGATGCTGGTCGCTCAACACACGTCCATTGTGTAGTAAACGCTGGTTCTGCTCAAGGATGCCTGTGACCATAGCAATGTCCCCCCTCAGCATAGGAACCGGAATCTGCACAGTATTAATTGTTAGAAAGAGTAAACACATGAAGAAAATTCACATTCATCCATTTGAAGAGATTATATTATGCATATATATGTATATACAGGAGTATATATACACAGCTAAGTGTATACTGTAGATATACCTGCTGGTGCACTCGCAGAGAGAAAGTCCGCGACTCAAAAATTCTGACTTGAATGTTAATCATATGATCAGATTCGTTGTTTGCCATTTGAATTAACCTGAAGACAGTCGAATTAGTTATATAATATCAGTATCTTTTGCAGTTCAGGTATCTTAAACATTTTCAAGAAATGAGATTTATCATATTAATGTAGCTACTTGCGAGTCTTCGCGTACATGGACAAAAGATTTTGCATGGATCAGACTCGATTTAACGTGCTTCTTACGCCATTGTATTATTCAAGAATCTTAAAAACAAATAGGTGAATACAATTCCATTTTAAGAGATTTTTAACAGATCTAACAGAAAAAGAAAATGTTTAACAGAAACACAAACTTTTCTTGTAAAAACAGGTTGAATAAGAACACATTTTTCACTCACTAATAAATGATCCAATACAGAAGCCAATGGCAAAAAACTTGGATCACATAGCATTTCCTAAAATCTGCCGTTATAAATATCATTTTATTTTGTGGTGATTTATTTAGGGGGTCATTTCAATCAAAATTTAATCTATCGTTATATCCCGAAGGATTGATCCTATACATAGTCCATCCGTCCCCAAATGAGCGTCCATTTTTTGTTCTCGCTCAAGATGGACATTTATTTTGGGACTTGGAGGTTGCATTTGATTTGTGAGCGTATAAAACAGATTCATGTCAATCAAAAACGATCTTAACTAAAACATAAATGCATCAAGACACGTATCTAAGCAGATTCAATATTTCAGCATAAATCTATTACATAGTCCCAGTGAAGATTAGATTTTTAAAGGGAAAAAATCATCAATTTTTCTTTCTGGTCTGATTTAACACATACTGGTATAAGAATTTCCTTTGCGTACATGCAGTGGGATAAAAACTCATCCCTTGAACAGGTACATGGTAGCTACGCTAGAAAAAACACAATCGAATTTGAGTTGGGCACTCACACAAAATTGATCATGCATCACTAGATATGGTATAAAGCCTCTAAAAATCAGATTTTATGTAAATAAACGCACGAAACAGGAAAGAAAAAAAAAAGAGATGCATATAGCAAATTAAGCTCAAAATCAAATTCAAATGACAAGCAAAAACCAAAGCCAAACAAACACATAACTTGATCAAATAAGGTGATTCAACAAAACCCGAAAGCTAAAAAAAAAAAAAGAAAAAAAAAGAGAGGGATCAAAATGTATACCACCTTTGCTAGATTGATATAAGATCGAAGGAGAGTGAAAGAGCGAAGAATCGCTTTCCAGAAAAGAGATTGCGAAAAAACAGCTTTGGATTGAACTCAAGCTTTAGCTGTGTTCATTCAAGCTGAGGAGAAGGCTATTTATATAAAGCGAGGGATTTGGGGGGGGGGGGTCTTCTGTTCATGCTCTCTGACAACTGACTAAGTACTGACAGCTTGTAATTTGATGTCAGATTAAGGATGTTTGCTTTCGGGAATCTTTCAGGTTTCATTTTCAGCCGCACAATTAATTTGTGATTTTTGACGTTAATCACGAGACCAAAGTCAAGCCACTTTTTAATGATTTTGTTCTTCTCTTACCAAACTCAAACTTGAAACGTTTTTTTTTTTCTATTATAGGACGGGGGAAGTATGTTTAAGATAAGTACTCGTTCAATTAAAATTACTATAATTATCATATCATACTTGATTTAGCACTAGCAATCCAGTTCAACCATTAAAATTATGTATGTAAATGTGTTACTAAAAATGCTGAAACTTAATTTTATTTAAATTTCAAATTGAAGGGTGGAGTATGACATTTAATATGTGTTTACAGAACTTGTATGTGTTTAACTTTGACTATACATTGATGTTAATCTAATGATCACAATAAAATTCTAAAATATGTTATTGATGAATTACTTAACGATTTATCAATTACAATACTTGAATTTCAATAGGATAATTAGATCGATATTAATGTTTGATCAAAATTTATTTATTTATTTTTTCAAATGGAACAATTTTTTTTGGGAAAAAGAGGGTAATTTATAATTTGTCCTAATAAAATTGTTTTATGTCCGACAATCTCTTCATCTACATTGAAGAGATTGAAGAGAAGTGAATAATTTCGTTTACTTTGTCCCAAATAGTCAAACTACAATCTAAAAAAATATTTTATCTTGTACATACGATATAAAAATAATAAATTATGCTCTATCTGTGAAGGTACTTTATCACTTGAGCTGAGTGGCAGGCTCGTCAAACTGCTTCACACTTGTTACCACATAAACTAGCTAGGGCTAGTGTTTTGTTTGAGGCGATCTCTTATAAGATTTTCCAAACAAAATTTGAGTCAAACTTTGTATAGCATCTTTTAATAAGATTTTATAAACAAAATTTGCAATCATACATTTAAACCTCGTACAATTATCTTCTTTAATCACATGAACAACGTCAAACAACAATAACAATCATCGCCTTCACCTTCATTATCCTTGCGGCACTGAACATTACTACCTCGTTTCTACAAAATGAATGAAGGTTGTTATTATGACACAAGCTTTATTTTGAAGTTATAAACAACTCGTTCCTCAATTCAGTAAACTCAATATGTGGGGTTTCAGTAATGGCTTCGCTTATGGCTACTCTGATTTGTACAGTGCAGACAATTTTATCGGAGGTGTACCTGAGGTAACAACCTTAACTTAAAAAATTATTTGAATTGATTACTAAAAAATAAACAATAAATTTTTGTAGTGAAAATAGTTATTTTATTAAATTAAGAAAGTTAAACATTAAATATTATATTAAATAAATAAACAGATATCTTTCATATAATAATTAGAATCCTTTTTTATTTTTTTTAGTAATAACCTAATAAAATTATTTTTTATGATGACATATATTAAATTATTTGTTTATGTATTGTCGATATGATAATTGATAATTAATATTTAATTATTATGGTCTAGCTATTTTATACTTACTTAAACATTTTAATATCTTTGTAACTTATAATATTTGATTATTAATGGTCCAAAATAATTAAAAAATTGAACCTAACTACTCATTGAATTGCATTTTTTTTTGAGAAAAAGGTTATAAAAATAAAGAATTATATCTTATTTCAAACTATAAAAACATTTTTAGAAATACATATGAATTGTTTCCATAAAAAATATAGAAAATTAACAAACTTAAGAACCTAGCTAACTAATCTCTTAAAAAAAGTATTATACGTTCTGCAACCATAAAATGAAATAAACCATAATTAAGCAAAAAAATAAAAATACGAAAAAATACAAAACCTTTAGAAGCCCGTTTGAGGGTTAAATAACGTTGTTTGAACCCTGCGTCAAGGGTTATCCCCGATGACTTTTGTTCATCTTACTTCGACGTTCGATTTGACATGCGGTGCGTTCCGTGGTTCATCCGAAGTAGAAAGTTACGACCGTTTCCGCTGCCTACTTAACCTCGCGACGATTGCTGCAAAACCTTGGGCGTGAGCCCGGTCGGAGCGGCCGTCGGTGCGGATCTTGGTGGTGGTAGTAGCAAATATTCAAATGAGAACTTTGAAGGCCGAAGAGGGGAAAGGTTCCATGTGAACGTCACTTGCACATGGGTTAGGCGATCCTAAAAGACAGGGGAAGCCCGTCAGATAGCGCGTTTCGACCTCCCATCATTTGGGGACTCAATTGACATAACATAATAGTTACTACTCCATTTGTCACAAAATATGATCTACTCATTTGCCATTTTTCATTGAATTTTTTTTCCCATTTCTACAATTTAGCCTTAAATGTGCATAAACACAACATGACTAGTGAAGCAAGTGTTCATATCCTTAAAAAGTTTGAATAGTCAAATGTGAAGATCATTTTGGGACGGAGGGAGTATGAAATTTGTGCTCAACAATCAAACGGCTTAAGCCTGTCAAGCTAAAACAAAGTGGAGACAGCTAATATTAAGAAGAAAATAAAACATGAGAAAGAAGTAGCTTACTTCTGGCTGTTGGATCTGGTGTAGGTACAACATGGCCAGTATTAGAAGTGCTTGGTGGCGGCTGGGCCTGCAAAATCGAGGAAGACAGTCGGCCCCAGAACTCCAGCTCATGGCTGCATAAGAAAGTGTCAAATATGCATCTGAAAATAGCAGTGTCCAATTCATGATATTTATCAACAGACAAAAAAAAAAAAAAAAGGTTGTGTCAAATTAGCCTGCCATGGTGTTTGTGGGTGAGATTCAAAAGACTGCTTGTCACTTAATCAAGCACAAGGAATGTCTCCACTTCCTGTAATTGTGTGCCAAGTGTCCAGGCTAAGGCCTGGATATACCATTGATGCAGAAAATTTGAAACGGACAGTTGCATCTGAATCTCAAGTGCAAGTGTCCGCCAAGAATATCAGATCATAGATAAAGATATTCAGTTTTTTCTTGAACAGCCAGAAAAATCAGGTTATTTGCACTCTAGTAATAACAAACCTGCAGTTTCATGGTATTAGCAAATTGCCTACCTACTTACTGTTAATTAGTAATTTAAAGAATAAGCTTGTAAACAAATACCAGTTCTTTTAGCACATACATGCATATAATCTGCCCAGAATGTTGGTGAGCAGTGACGTTGTGACAAACAAGCTTATGAGTGATTCGCACGTTCGGTCCTCACTGAGGGTTTTAGGGTGCTTCAGACTGCTGCTACTGATTGACTTGCTATGCTACTTAAAATTTTAAAAGTCCGTAAAATGCCACAAGAATTTTTTTGAAAGAGATTTGACGACAGGGACAAATGTCAACAGTCAACTGACCATTGGTCTGACGCTCAAGAGATCATACTTCACGATGCAGCATTGTCATTGCAATCCAAACTTCCTGCATTTATCTTGTGTGTGAGAGACCACCAACATTGATAACAGGATCAAGCTTACCAAATTTCTATCATCCATGTAGAGTGTGAAACTGAAACCACGACTTAGCGATCAGTTTGGACAAGACCAGTGGAGATGACAGTGAAACTCGCAATGAGGCCCATCAGTGACGTGACGATCTGCACAAAGGGAAAGTTAATAATGGGGATATCAATCAAAATGAAAGCTTCCATATTCTACCATAGCTTTACCCTAAGTAGATGAAACACCTCTACCATCAGTATGGATATACACGGTCATTAAGAATCAATCATACTATGGCGGATCCATTTTCCTGTATCATCATGACTGCAAAGATATTAAGGAACTACTCCATCTGTCCCTAAATGAGTGTCTATTTTCAAAATATCTTTGTCCCAAAATGAGTGTCTTTTTTTAACATAACTTTGTCCTAATGTTTTTTCCGAATTTTTTTTTCACCGGTCTCTTTATACGTGTAAAACTAAATGTTTGGAAATGAGATTACAATATTATATATGAATCTTTGCCACCAAATTGTACAAAAAGTTGAGATTTTCAGATATCCCTTAAAATGAAATTTGGACACTCATTTAGGGACAGAGGTAGTACTATTTTATGTGCAGCCAATGCTCATGTATGTGAGTATTGTTGGTAAAGACCCCCAAAAGGATTTTAGTGGTAGAGGTGAAATACTTTCGGAAGCATTTCATCAGCAATCTCCATTACATTTTTATTTTTTATGGCTTTTTCTAAATTTCCACTGTGTTTCGGCTTGAAAATGTTGGTAATTCATTGAGCTTATAATTAAAAACAATGTCATGAACTAGTGAATTTAACATCAGGCAATAATTCCTAAAATATACTCCACTTGATTCAGTAAAAAAAAAAAAAATCTTATCGGCCACCAAAGTTGCAATATTTGTAGCAAGGATCAAACATAAAATAATAAAGGAGTCAGCGATCATACAATCAATGGTGAATGATCTCTCTGTCAAGATAGGAATCAATTGAAGAACCCTAACTTTGGTAGGGATCGTTGATTCCTAATCTAGCATGAACTGTGCCCTAATTTACTTATTTGAAATGCCAAATGCATCATCATATCCGCCATCGTTGTATGAAATTTCCGACCCATATACTCCATATTGATTCAAGGGGCATTTACCATATAGTCTCTCAATATTACATTATTTACCTCCTAGGACAACGAATATTTTAACTAACCATATAGTCCCTAGCTTACATCTTCCTCAACATTTTACTAACTACACCCTCTCAACATTTTACTTTCACCCCAACCACTATCACCTTAGGCTATCCCTCACCACTTTCTCCAGTCAACAACTCCGGCAGCCACCATTTCCGACGACCACCAACTCCGGCGACCACTCCGGCGCAAAAAAAATAAAAAAAGTTAATTAATATATAGCTTCAGTGACCTTCCAACATTTTCCTTTTCCCTCTCCACCTTCTCCAGTCAACAACTCTGGCAGCCACCATTTCCGGCGACCACCAACTCCGGCGACCACTCCGGCGCAATATATATATATATATATATATATATATATATTATAGTTTCAGTGACCTTCCAGCATTTTCCTCACCCCAACCACTATCCCCTTAGACTCTCCCTCACCACCTTCTCCAGTCAACAACTCTGGCAACCACCATTCCGGCGACCACCAACTCCGGCGACCACTCCGGCAAATTTTTTTTTTTTTTTTTTTAGCTTCAGTGACCTTCCAGCAACCAAACAGTTGAGAACTTATCAGTATGTTCTCAGTTGTCAACTAAACTACTAATAACACGAACAATTCCGGCGACCAAACAATTGAGAACTTATCAGTAAGTTCTCAGTTGTCAAATAAACCACTAAGAACACGAACAACTCCGGCGACCAAACAGTTGAAAACTTATCAGTAAGTTCTCAGTTCTCAACTAAACCGGCAAGAAGGAGATCAAACTCCGGCGACCAACTTCGTCGACCACTAACTCCGGAGACCAAACAACTGAGAACTTATCAGTAAGTTCTCAGTTGTCAACTAAACTAGTAAGAACACGACCAAAATCCGGCGACCACCAACTCCGGTGACTAAACAAAAGAGAACTTGTCAGTAAGTTCTCATTTGTCTCAACTCTGGCGACTAAACAACCGAGAACTTATTAGTAAGTTGTTCACTGAACAAACAACTTCGCAATTATCAACTGTGAAGGTCGCCGGTGATTAATGACGGTGACTAACCACTGAGAATGTTCCCAATTATACACTACACATTTGAGAACATTAGTATATTTTATTCTGAGACGGAGGAGTAAAATACTCTTAATTAAGAGATGGTGATTGCAGTTCAAAGCTTGACACAAAGTACTTCCATGTCTTCATTCAGAAAGCTTTGATAATATGACTCTGAGATGAGTTTTTTTTTTTTTCACACATTGATTGAACCATTTGTGTGTCAGTTGACTGGGCCCTCTCCATTGCAACCAAGGTTCTCAATACTCCACAGTTGAACCAAACAACAACATACATTACTGGTAAAATAGATTTGTCGGTGACGGCAACGGCAATGTCCATATTATAGCCTATTACACACATTAATGCTATATACTCCATGATTAACATTTGTGCTATGGCATTAGACAATGTCCAATGCATTGCTCCAATCTCTACTAATGAGCAGTTCTTAAGATCCAAATATCACGTACAAAAGTATTGAAAACGCTGGCTTACAAATTCTCGGTGACGGCAACGGCAACGGCGGTGTTAAACGGAGGGCTACTCACCGGAGTTTGTATAGATTTGTGGCCGGAGTTGTAGATCTGATCACCGGAGTAGTAGATCTACTTGCCGGACTTGTAGATCTACTCTTCGGCGATGTAGATCTACTTGTCGGCGATGTAGATCTAGTCACCGACGTTGTAAATCTAGGCTGGAGAAGAAAATAGATAGGAGGTCACCGTCGACGTCCATGGCCTCCGTCGAAACAGGGAGAGGGGAGAGAGAGAGTGACGCGAGGGAGGGACATGGGGATTCGCCGGAGGGGAGGCGGAGATGGGGGTGAGGGGTCGCCGGAGGAGGGGGTGAGGGTTTCCGGAGGAGGGGGTAGTGGATCGCCGGAGGTGGGGGATGGAGGAGAGAGAGAACGCAGTGAGAGAAAGTAGAGAGAGAAGTTGGTTTGCGTTGCGTCTGAATGTGAGGAGAGGGGAGGGGTTGCTGTTTTAATTGAAATTAAGAGGTAGTTTCGAGATTCTATAATTTTAATGGACTAGCTGGTAAATAAAGATATTAGCTTGGACTAGATGGTAAATGAAAATATGGCTTTGGATTAGGTGGTGATTTCAGTTAGGATGAGGGATTAGGTGGTAATTTTCTCTTGATTCAATCAAACTCTTTTTGGCAATCAAAGTTGCAATCATTTAATGGTATCTCTTATTGGATTATTTAGATGAGACTTAATGTAAATTTAGCTAAAGAAAACTAAGAAGGGAAGCAGCGATCATACAGTGAGTGGTGCGCAATAGGAATCGATTGACAAACCCTAACTTTGATAGGCCTCGCAAATTCCCAATCAAGCGTGCCCTAATTTATTTCCTTCAAAACGCTGCATCATATCCCACAGCGTAGTATGACCATATAGCGCACCCGTCCTCATCAAACTTACTCCTTACGTCCGGGACTAAAGTTATTAGTTTTAGGAGATTAAAAAAAAAGTAAATGTTGTGAGTATGAAAAAGTAGGTAAGATAAAGTAGGAGAGATAAAATGGGTAGGGAGTTTTTGTTGTGAGAATGACAAGTGAGTCTCATGGTCCATTTTAGGTAATAAAGCAACTAAAAACCTTAGTCTGGGACAAAGCAAAAAGGAAAGTAACAACCTTATTCTGAGACGGAGACGGAGCGAGTAATTCAGTTTAGTATGTTCAAAGAGTGGTGCTGTTGTCCTAAAGGACCGGCTAGCTTCACTTTCGGTCGGTTATCCCTCTCCTCCCTTTCTTATAATGTGGACATCGTAAAAAAAAAAAAAAAAAAAAAAGAGTGGTTTTGTTATTCACACATGTGAAATTAATTTTTTAACCGTAAAATTAATTAGGATAGTATCTGTAATTTATTTAGTTTTTTTTTAAAATGTTCATGCCATAAGGAAGCGAAATGTTTTTTTTTTTTAACAGCCCATAAAATTAATTAGGATAGTGTCCGTGTTTTGTGTTTGAGCAATGCTAAGGGGCACAAAATAAGATTACAAAATCTTGTTCACAAAATGAGGTGGCGATATTTTATTGGTTGTATAGATAGTGGATCCGCCACACTCTAATGAAAAACACCAATAACATCACTAATGCAGGAATAGTTTTAGTTTATTTATTACTTTTTATATTAGGATATTTATTTATTTATTTATTTTAGTATTACTTAGATGGTAGGAGTTTATTTATAGTAGTATTATTTAGATGGTATGATTCTTGTAATTTAGGAAATTCTTGGTCAACAAGTAACGAGTTTATTATTTAAGCTTTTCGATTGTAATAGTTTAGGGAGACTTTTGATGAATAAAAAAATAAAAATGTAGAACTTGATGTTCTTTGAAAACTAGGTATTCTCTAAGAAAGAGAAACTAGGGTTTCACCCTTATCCGAATTATGATACAAATTCGGTGTGCAAGGGTTACGTATCCCATTATTGAATCGTTCGAATCTTGACACAGTTTGAACGTGACCTTGATAGTGGTAATCGTGTCAAGGTGCAGAATGACGTTGGTGTGCCCAATGATCCTGCATCAATCACTACACCTAAGATTTTGTAAACAAGGTTTTGTGATTTTTTTTGTGGCCATAGTATTATTCCTTGTGTTTTATAGTATTTGTGTTTTGTGTTTTATAGTATTGTATTCTCCCGTCTTTTATAAAGTGAATGACAGTTTTTTTAAGAAAATTTAATGTATCCCAAAATGAGTTACTGTACTATTGTTGTAAAAAAAAAAAAAAAACTGTCTCTAAGTATACTTTTTAATTTTTTTTCTCTATTCATTATATACTATATTAATTTTAGAAAGTAGATAGCAAAAATTAACACACACCTTTAATGCTAAAATTTTAAAAAATAAATATTTTTTAAAAAAATGAAAAAAGAAAATTCATTTTAAAACAGAAAGAGCGCCATCTAAATGATTTAACGGGTGTAAACAGCAACACTCTTCAACAAATGGTCGCTTTCTTCACTGAGGAAATCTATATATATATATTAAAGTTGGCCAAAAGAGCTATGGTATTGACATGTGGACAAACAATGGAGAAAGCTTACATTTGGAGAAGCCACATCAACAACATACTAATAAATAATTGACTTTTCATTTTCTTTTCATTAGCTAATACTATTAGCTAATAATAATAGTTATTAAAAAGGGTAATTATAATAGTTAACTATTATAGTAACTATTACTATTATTAGTAATAGTTAACTATAATAGTTAACCATTATAGTTAACTATTACTCTTATTAGTAATAGTTACTATTATAGTTAACTATATTAGTTAACTATTACTATTAATAGTATTAGTTACAATACAAGTTAAATATTACTATTAATAGTATTAGTTAACTATAATAGTTACTATTATAGTTAACTATATTAGTTAACTATTACTATTAATAGTATTATTTAACAATATTAGTTACAATACAAGTTAAATATTACTATTAATAGTATTAGTTAACTATAATAGTTACTATATTAGTTAACTATTACTATTAATAGTATTAGTTAACTATAATAGTTACTATATGGTTAATTATTATTATTAATAGTATTAGTTAACCATAATAGTTACTTTATAAGTTATTTTTACTATTAATAGTATAAGTTAACTATAATAAACTACATACATTAACTATTACTATTATTAGTATTAGTTAATTATAATAGTTATTATATAAGTTAGATTATTAATTTTTAATATTAATTAATCATAATAGTTACTATATCAATTAACTATACTATTAATAATATTATTTTATTATAATAATTATATTAATAATTATTATTATATAGACTAATAATTGCTATTAATATATATATTAACTATTACTATCAATGGTATTAATTAGTTATAATAGTTATTATAATAATAGTAATCATATAGATTGATTTTTATTATTAATAGTATTAGTTAAAATGATTATTACTATATTAGTTAACTTTAGTTAAAATATTTTTTAAGACATAGTATTGGTTTCCCGTGCAGAGCACGGGTTACCCGCTAGTAATATGAATGAACCAAAACTTTCATATTATATTGAACAACTTCCAACAATTATAAACGTTTTTCAGATCCTCAAAAAGAAAAAGAACATACAGTATATAACAACATATTCATCTGGAAAACAAACAACTTCATCTCAGATTGTCAAACTACCAAATAAACACATGCCCTCTTTCTATTCAAAACCATGAAAACTTAAACATCATCTAAACTCTCCTGCGCTTCCTCCGTCCGGCCGGGTCTTCTACTTCTCCTAACACACCTCGAAAATCGAACCAAAAACCGCTCATTATTCAGTTCCCCTCCCTCGCCCTCTGCAAAACACGCGAAATGAAGATATATTGAGCCAAAATAAAAATAAAAAGAATACTCTTTTAAGTATATGGAAAGAGTATTTCATAACATATACGTACATATAGAGCCACCTTCTGAATCTGATGTATATTATGATCATGACCTCCCATCATCAGCAGCTTGATCCTGATATAACATAAATATTTACTATGACATGTATACATCAAAATCCAATGGCTTAAGCCTGTCGAAAATGGATTATACGAAACGGAGACAACTAATACTAAGAAGGGAAAAACATAAAAAGAAAGAAAAAGAAATAGCTTACTTCTGAAGCATCTAGATTCAAATCTGGTATTGGTTCCCTGACCTGGTTACCTGTACTGGAATTGTTTGGTCCAGTGTTCGGCCTTACCCCAGCCCCAGCCCCTGCCCCACCACTTGTTCCTGGCCGAGAAAAATATCGCCGCTGCTAGGCCCACGAAATTAATCAATAAGTTGTCATAAGGACATAAACAAGCAATTACAAAAGAAAATACTCTCCCTCCGTCCCAAAGTGAATGATCGAGTTTGCTCTTGATCAAGAGCAATTTCAAACAATGGGACGGAGGGTGTACTAATCCATAGTCGTACCGGAACCAGGCGGGAGCCATGATAGAACGGATCGATGTAGACAGCGGGCCCAGAAATAAGTTCAACTCGTGGCAGCTGTATAAATAACAACTTAAATATATATGCATATATCAAATTGATATACTTATACTAAAAAATAAGTAACAAAAAATCATAAACTGTATGAAATTAGCAGCTACCTGATAGTTTGTGGGGCTGACTTGAGGGGTGTTCGTGATTCGACCAAGCTCGAGAAGGAAAGTACCCACATCTTGTAACTGAGTACCAAGGGTCCACGCTAACCTCTGGATGCTCCAACGTTCCATTACGTCTTGAACATACATTTGCATCTGAATTGCCGATTCTAGCATCTGAATGGCGCCGTGAATTTATCAGATATCACAGAAAAATTAAATATCTGTTTAAAAAGAATTAACTTGCGAAAAAACTCAATCCTTTTACGCGCATACATGCATTCTGGAAAGAAGATTGTTCAAAAGCGGCCTTGCTGCCCAGTACAAGTAAATCAGCGACCCTGGGGTCCAGTCCATTTGCTGATGAGGGTTCTGGTTACCTGCTCAATATTATCATAACATTTCGTAAATTGACAAAAGAAATTTTTAAAAAATCGAAAAGATGTTAACTGACCATTGGTCTCGTATAACCGATTTAACGTATATAGTTCACGATGCAATGTTGTCATTGCATCAGGAACGTCATCCTGCATTAATCGTATGTGTAAGAGACCGCCAATATACATCTATACAAAATTCTATCATGTACTTCCTCCGTCCCAAAATGAATGAATGTCCAATCATTTTGAGACAGAGGGAATATGTATTTGTACACTATGAAATGATAACTTACTGAGGGAATGGTTTGAGGACCGAAAACAACATCCTCGACAACGGACGTGATTATCTACATGAAAGAGGAAGTCAATAATGGGGAATATTATTGGTGAATTGGAAACTTCCATATTTAACTAAAAACTTTACCTTCTAGCGAGCTCTGAATCGCCATCAGGAACTGGACCACCCATTGCAAATGAAGTATTACCTACACCCTGGAAAGGCACAGGACCTGCAGGTACAACGTTATACCAATTACATATTAGTCCCAAAATGATCAATGTCTGGTTGTTGTTTTTTATTAAAAAAAATGCTCTTGGTCAAGATAAATTTCAAATTCATTTGGGGACGGAGGTAGTAGTTGTTATGAGTTTTGACCAAATTTGCATCAAACCTGGCTGATAGGGCATGCGCTGGAAGGGAACATCCGGCCTTTGGATGACAAGATGAATATTATGCCCGTCTTGGACATCTAATCGTGTCAAGTATAAACATATATTCCGCTTTTTTTTGTAATGAAAGCATTATGTCCCATATATATAAGTGTGTGTCCGTTAATATTATGTCTTAAATTAATTGTCTCATTTGACTTTTCAAACATTTAACAGTTACACCGTAAGTTTTTGAAAATTTAGGGATTTTAAAGCCTTAAATTTTGAAATTGAACTAACTTTCTTGGACAAAAAAAGGGGAAATGAGACTATCATTTTGGGACGGATATATAGAAGGATACTATATCGAGAGAGAGGATGCTCGTCGCTCAACAAACGTCCATTGTGTAGTAAACGCTGGTTCTGCTCAAGAATACCAGTGACCATAGCAATGTGCCCCCTCAGCATAGGAACCGGAATCTGCACAATATTAATTTTAAGAAAGAGTAAACACATGAAGAAAATTCAAATTCAGCCATTTGAAGAAATTGCAATAAATTATGGATATATATATATATATATATATATATATACACACAGCTAAGTGTATATAGATATACCTGCTGGTGCACTTGCAGCCAGAAAGTCTGCCCCTCAAAAATTCTGACTTGAATGTTAATCATATGATCAGCTCCGTTGTTTGCCATTTGAATTAATCTGAACACAGTCGAATTAGTTGTATAATATCAGTATCTTAAACATTTTCAAGAAATGAGATTTATCATATTAATGTAGCTACTTGCGAGTTTGCGTACATGGACAAGAGATTTTGCATGGATCAGACTCGATTTAACGTGCTTCCTACGCCATTGTATTATTCAAAAATCTTAAAAACAAATAGGTGAATTCAGTTCATTCCATTCCATTTTAAGAGATATTTTAACAGATCTAACAGAAAAAAAGACATACGTATGCTTAACAGAAACACAAACTTTTCTTATAAAAACAGGTTGAATAAGAAAACATTTTTCACTAGTAGATTACAGAAGCCAATGGAAAAAAAAAAAAAAAAAAAAACTTGGATCACATAGCATTTCCTAAACCTGCCGTAGTACCATTTTTATTTGTGTGGTGATTATATTTAGAGGGTGGTTTTCAGTCAGAAATAAATCTGTCTGTATATCCCAAAAGGTTAATCATATAAGTACTCCATCCGTTTCCAAATGAGTGTCCATTTTTGTTCTTAATCAAGATCTACATTTATTTTGAAACTGGGGGTAGCATTTAATATGTGAGCGTATAAAATTGATTCATAACAATCAATAACGAGCTGATCTAAAAAAAAATTGCATCAAGACAACACAAATCTAATCAGATTCAATACTTCAGCATGTCTAGTGAAGATCAGATTTTTTAGATTGTTTTTTTTATAAGTAAAAAGTCATCATTTTTTTTCTGATCTGAATTAATACATACTGTATGATGGTATAAGGATTTCCTTTGCATGCATGCAGTAGGATAAAAACTGATCACTTGAACAGATACATGGTAGCTACACTAGAAAAAAAACACGATCGAATTTGAGTTGGCAACTCACACAAAATTGATCATGCATAACTAGATATGATATAAAGCCTCCAAAAATCAGATTTTATGTAAATAAAAAGCACAGAACAAGAAAAAAAGAAGCTGCACATATATAGCAAATTAAGCTCAAAATCAAATTCAAATGACAAGCAAAAAACAAAAGCCAAACAAATAGATAACTTGATCAAATAAGGTGATTCAATAAAACCCGAAAACTAAAAAGAAAAAGAAAAAGAAAAACAGAGGGATCAAAATGTATACCACCTTTGGTAGATTGATATAAGATCGAAGGAGAGCGAAAGAGCGAATGATCGTTTTCCAGAAAAGACTCGAGCGATTGAGGAAAGAGAGAGAGAGATTGCAAAAACAAGCTTTGGATTGAACTTAGGTTTCTTCAGTTGTGTTCATTCAAGCTGGAGAAGGCTATTTATAAATAGAGAGTGAGGGGGGGGGGGGGAGGGGTCTTCTGTTCATGCTCTCTGACAACTGACTAAGTACTGACAGCTTGTCATTTGATGTCAGATTTAAGGATGCTTGCTTTCGGGAATCTTTCAGGTTTCGTTTTCAGCCGCACGATCAATTTGTGATTTTTGACGTTAATCACGAGATCAAGGTCAAGCTTCTTTTAATGATTTTGTTCTTTCTCTCACCAAACTCAAACTTGAAACGTCTTTTTCTCTCTCTCTCTCTCTCTCCACTCTCGAGGTCAAACCCCTTTTAACTTGCTTTG
>JAOWBW010000183.1:1649052-1681465 GCA_026119855.1 Campanula takesimana
GTCCTTTAGGACAACAGCACCACTCTTTGAACATACTAAACTGAATTACTCGCTCCGTCTCCGTCTCAGAATAAGGTTGTTACTTTCCTTTTTGCTTTGTCTCAGGACTAAGGTTTTTAGTTGCTTTATTACCTAAAATGACCATGAGATTCACTTGTCATTCTCACAACAAAAACTCCCTACCCATTTTATCTCTCCTACTTTATCTTACCTACTTTTTCATACTCACAACATTTATTTATTTTTTAATCTCCTAAAACTAATAACTTTAGTCCGGGACGTAGGGAGTAAGTTTGATGAGGACGGGTGCGCTATATGGTCATACTACGCTGTGGGATATGATGCATTTGGCGTTTTGAAGGAAATAAATTAGGGCACGCTTGATTGGGAATTTGCGAGGCCTATCAAAGTTAGGGTTTGTCAATCGATTCCTATTGCGCACCACTCACTGTATGATCGCTGCTTCCCTTCTTAGTTTCTTTAGCTAAATTTACATTAAGTCTCATCTAAATAATCCAATAAGAGATACCATTAAATGATTGCAACTTTGATTGCCAAAAAGAGTTTGATTGAATCAAGAGAAAATTACCACCTAATCCATCATCCTAACTGAAATTACCACCTAATCCAAAGCCATATTTTATTTACCATCTAGTCCAAGCTTATATCTTTATTTACCAGCTAGTCCATTAAAATTATAGAATCTCGAAACTACCTCTTAATTTCAATTAAAACAGCAACCCTCCCTCTCCTCACATTCAGACGCCAACGCAAACCAACTTCTCTCTCTACTTTCTCTACTGCATTCTCTCTCTCCTCCATCCCCCACCTCCGGCGATCCACTACCCCCTCCTCCGGAAACCCTCACCCCCTCCTCCGGCGACCTTTCACCCCCATCTCCGCCTCCCCTCCGGCGAATCCCCATGTCCCTCCCTCGCGTCACTCTCTCTCCCCCCTCTCCCTGTTTCGACGGAGGCCATGGACGTCGACGGTGACCTCCTATCTATTTTCTTCTCCAGCCTAGATTTACAACGTCGGTGACTAGATCTACATCGCCGACAAGTAGATCTACATCGCCGAAGAGTAGATCTACAAGTCCGGCAAGTAGATCTACTACTCCGGTGATCAGATCTACAACTCCGGCGACAAATCTATACAAACTCCGGTGAGTAGCCCTCCGTTTAACACCGCAGTTGCTGTTGCCGTCACCGAGAATTTGTAAGCCAGCGTTTTCAATACTTTTGTACGTGATATTTGGATCTTAAGAACTGCTCATTAGTAGAAATTGGAGCAATGCATTGGACATTGTCTAATGCCATAGCACAAATGTTAATCATGGAGTATATAGCATTAATGTGTGTAATAGGCTATAATATGGACATTGCCGTTGCCGTCACCGACAAATCTATTTTACCAGTAATGTATGTTGTTGTTTGGTTCAACTGTGGAGTATTGAGAACCTTGGTTGCAATGGAGAGGGCCCAGCCAACTGACACACAAATGGTTCAATCAATGTTGTGAAAAAAAACTCATCTCAGAGTCATATTATCAAAGCTTTCTGAATGAAGACATGGAAGTACTTTTGTGTCAAGCTTTGAACTGCAATCACCATCTCTTAATTAAGAGTATTTTACTCCTCCGTCTCAGAATAAAATATACTAATGTTCTCAAATGTGTAGTGTATAATTGAGAACATTCTCAGTGGTTAGTCACCGTCATTAATCACCGGCCACCTTCACAGTTGATAATTGCGAAGTTGTTTGTTCAGTGAACAACTTACTAATAAGTTCTCGGTTGTTTGGTCGCCAGAGTTGAGACAAATGAGAACTTACTGACAAGTTCTCTTTTGTTTAGTCACCGGAGTTGGTGGTCGCCGGATTTTGGTCGTGTTCTTACTAGTTTAGTTGACAACTGAGAACTTACTGATAAGTTCTCAGTTGTTTGGTCTCCGGAGTTAGTGGTCGACGAAGTTGGTCGCCGGAGTTTGATCTCCTTCTTGCCGGTTTAGTTGAGAACTGAGAACTTACTGATAAGTTTTCAACTGTTTGGTCGCCGGAGTTGTTCGTGTTCTTAGTGGTTTATTTGACAACTGAGAACTTACTAATAAGTTCTCAATTGTTTGGTCGCCGGAGTTGGTGGTCGCCGGAATTGTTCGTGTTATTAGTAGTTTAGTTGACAACTGAGAACATACTAATAAGTTCTCAACTGTTTGGTTGCTGGAAGGTCACTGAAGCTAAAAAAAAAAAAAAAAAAATCGGAGTGGTGCCGGAGTTGGTGGTCGCCGGAAATGGTGGTCGCCGGAAATGGTGGTTGCCGGAGTTGTTGACTGGAGAAGGTGGTGAGGGATAGTCTAAGGGGATAGTGGTTGGGTGAGGAAAATGCTGGAAGGTCACTGAAACTATAATATATATATATATATATATATAATATATATATATATATATATTGCGCCGGAGTGGTCGCCGGAGTTGGTGGTCGCCGGATATGGTGGCTGCGGAGAGTTGTTGACTGGAGAAGGTGGTGAGGGAAAAGGAAAATTTTGGAAGGTCACTGAAGCTATATATTAATTAATTTTTATTATTTTTTTTTTTGCGCCGGAGTGGTCGCCGGAGTTGGTGGTCGCCGGAAATGGTGGCTGCCGGAGTTGTTGACTGGAGAAAGTGGTGAGGGATAGCCTAAGGTGATAGTGGTTGGGGTGAAAGTAAAATGTTGAGAGGGTGTAGTTAGTTAAAATGTGAGGAAGATGTAAGCTAGGGACTATATGGTTAGTTAAAATATTCGTTGTCCTAGGAGGTAAATAATGTAATATTGAGGGACTATATGGTAAATGCCCCTTGAATCAATATGGAGTATATGGGTCGGAAATTTCATACAACGATGGCGGATATGATGATGCATTTGGCATTTCAAATAAGTAAATTAGGGCACAGTTCATGCTAGATTAGGAATCAACGATCCCTACCAAAGTTAGGGTTCTTCAATTGATTCCTATCTTGACAGAGAGATCATTCACCATTGATTGTATGATCGCTGACTCCTTTATTATTTTATGTTTGATCCTTGCTACAAATATTGCAACTTTGGTGGCCGATAAGTTTTTTTTTTTTTTTTTACTGAATCAAGTTGGAGTATATTTTAGGAATTATTGCCTGATGTTAAATTCACTAGTTCATGACATTGTTTTTAATTATAAGCTCAATGAATTACCAACATTTTCAAGCCGAAACACAGTGGAAATTTAGAAAAAGCCATAAAAAATAAAAATGTAATGGAGATTGCTGATGAAATGCTTCCGAAAGTATTTCACCTCTACCACTAAAATCCTTTGGGGGTCTTTACCAACAATACTCACATACATGAGCATTGGCTGCACATAAAATAGTACTACCTCTGTCCCTAAATGAGTGTCCAAATTTCATTTTAAGGGATATCTGAAAATCTCAACTTTTTGTACAATTTGGTGGCAAAGATTCATATATAATATTGTAATCTCATTTCCAAACATTTAGTTTTACACGTATAAAGAGACCGGTGGAAAAAAAAATTCGGAAAAAAACATTAGGACAAAGTTATGTTAAAAAAGACACTCATTTTGGGACAAAGATATTTTGAAAATAGACACTCATTTAGGGACAGATGGAGTAGTTCCTTAATATCTTTGCAGTCATGATGATACAGGAAAATGGATCCGCCATAGTATGATTGATTCTTAATGACCGTATATATCCATACTGATGGTAGAGGTGTTTCATCTACTTAGGGTAAAGCTATGGTAGAATATGGAAGCTTTCATTTTGATTGATATTCCCCATTATTAACTTTCCCTTTGTGCAGATCGTCACGTCACTGATGGGCCTCATTGCGAGTTTCACTGTCATCTCCACTGGTCTTGTCCAAACTGATCGCTAAGTCGTGGTTTCAGTTTCACACTCTACATGAATGATAGAAATTTGGTAAGCTTGGTCCTGTTATCAATGTTGGTGGTCTCTCACACACAAGATAAATGCAGGAAGTTTGGATTGCAATGACAATGCTGCATCGTGAAGTATGATCTCTTGAGCGTCAGACCAATGGTCAGTTGACTGTTGACATTTGTCCCTGTCGTCAAATCTCTTTCAAAAAAATTCTTGTGGCATTTTACGGACTTTTAAAATTTTAAGTAGCATAGCAAGTCAATCAGTAGCAGCAGTCTGAAGCACCCTAAAACCCTCAGTGAGGACCGAACGTGCGAATCACTCATAAGCTTGTTTGGTCACAACGTCACTGCTCACCAACATTCTGGGCAGATTATATGCATGTATGTGCTAAAAGAACTGGTATTTGTTTACAAGCTTATTCTTTAAATTACTAATTAACAGTAAGTAGGTAGGCAATTTGCTAATACCATGAAACTGCAGGTTTGTTATTACTAGAGTGCAAATAACCTGATTTTTCTGGCTGTTCAAGAAAAAAACTGAATATCTTTATCTATGATCTGATATTCTTGGCGGACACTTGCACTTGAGATTCAGATGCAACTGTCCGTTTCAAATTTCTGCATCAATGGTATATCCAGGCCTTAGCCTGGACACTTGGCACACAATTACAGGAAGTGGAGACATTCCTTGTGCTTGATTAAGTGACAAGCAGTTTTTGAATCTCACCCACAAACACCATGGCAGGCTAATTTGACACAACCTTTTTTTTTTTTTTGTCTGTTGATAAATATCATGAATTGGAAACTGCTATTTTCAGATGCATATTTGACACTTTCTTATGCAGCCATGAGCTGGAGTTCTGGGGCCGACTGTCTTCCTCGATTTTGCAGGCCCAGCCGCCACCAAGCACGTCTAATACTGGCCATGTTGTACCTACACCAGATCCAACAGCCAGAAGTAAGCTACTTCTTTCTCATGTTTTATTTCTTCTTAATATTAGCTGTCTCCACTTTTTTTAGCTTGACAGGCTTAAGCCGTTTGATTGTTGAGCACAAATTTCATACTCCCTCCGTCCCAAAATGATCTTCACATTTGACTATTCAAACTTTTAAGGATATGAACACTTGCTTCACTAGTCATGTTGTGTTTATGCACATTTAAGGCTAAATTGTAGAAATGGGAAAAAAAATTCAATGAAAAATGGCAAATGAGTAGATCATATTTTGTGACAAATGGAGTAGTAACTATTATGTTATGTCAATTGAGTCCCCAAATGATGGGAGTCGAAACGCACTATCTGACGGGCTTCCCCTGTCTTTTAGGATCGCCTAACCCATGTGCAAGTGACGTTCACATGGAACCTTTCCCCTCTTCGGCCTTCAAAGTTCTCATTTGAATATTTGCTACTACCACCACCAAGATCCGCACCGACGGCCGCTCCGACCGGGCTCACGCCCAAGGTTTTGCAGCAATCGTCGCGAGGTTAAGTAGGCAGCGGAAACGGTCGTAACTTTCTACTTCGGATGAACCACGGAACGCACTGCATGTCAAATCGAACGTCGAAGTAAGATGAACAAAAGTCATCGGATAACCCTTGTTCCCCAAGGTTTTGCAGCAATCGTCGCGAGGTTAAGTAGGAGCAGCGGAAACGGTCGTAACTTTCTACTTCGGATGAACCACGGACGAACCGCATGTCAAATCGAACGTCGAAGTAAGATGAACAAAAGTCATCGGGGATAACCCTTGACGCAGGGTTCAAACAACGTTATTTAACCCTCAAACGGGCTTCTAAAGGTTTTGTATTTTTCGTATTTTATTTTTTTGCTTAATTATGGTTTATTTCATTTTATGGTTGCAGAACGTATAATACTTTTTTTAAGAGATTAGTTAGCTAGGTTCTTAAGTTTGTTAATTTTCTATATTTTTTATGGAAACAATTCATATGTATTTCTACAAATGTTTTTATAGTTTGAAATAAGATATAATTCTTTATTTTTATAACCTTTTTCTCAAAAAAAAATGCAATTCAATGAGTAGTTAGGTTCAATTTTTTAATTATTTTGGACCATTAATAATCAAATATTATAAGTTACAAAGATATTAAAATGGTTTAAGTAAGTATAAAATAGCTAGACCATAATAATTAAATATTAATTATCAATTATCATATCGACAAACATAAACAAATAATTTAATATATGTCATCATAAAAAATAATTTTATTAGGTATTACTAAAAAAATTTAAAAAAGGATTCTAATTATTATATGAAAGATATCTGTTTATTTATTTAATATAATATTTAATGTTTAACTTTCTTAATTTAATAAAATAACTATTTTCACTACAAAATTTATTGTTTATTTTTTAGTAATCAATTCAAATAATTTTTTAAGTTAAGGTTGTTACCTCAGGTACACTCCGATAAAATTGTCTGCACTGTACAAATCAGAGTAGCCATAAGCGAAGCCATTACTGAAACCCCACATATTGAGTTTACTGAATTGAGGAACGAGTTGTTTATAACTTCAAAATAAAGCTTGTGTCATAATAACAACCTTCATTCATTTTGTAGAAACGAGGTAGTAATGTTCAGTGCCGCAAGGATAATGAAGGTGAAGGCGATGATTGTTATTGTTGTTTGACGTTGTTCATGTGATTTAAAGAAGATAATTGTACGAGGTTTAAATGTATGATTGCAAATTTTGTTTATAAAATCTTATTAAAAGATGCTATACAAAGTTTGACTCAAATTTTGTTTGGAAAATCTTATAAGAGATCGCCTCAAACAAAACACTAGCCCTAGCTAGTTTATGTGGTAACAAGTGTGAAGCAGTTTGACGAGCCTGCACTCAGCTCAAGTGATAAAGTACCTTCACAGATAGAGCATAATTTATTATTTTTATATCGTATGTACAAGATAAAATATTTTTTTAGATTGTAGTTTGACTATTTGGGACAAAGTAAACGAAATATTCACTTCTCTTCAATCTCTTCAATGTAGATGAAGAGATTGTCGGACATAAAACAATTTTATTAGGACAAATTATAAATTACCCTCTTTTTCCAAAAAAAAATTGTTCCATTTGAAAAAAATAAAAAATAAATTTTGATCAAACATTAATATCGATCTAATTATCCTATTGAAATTCAAGTATTGTAATTGATAAATCGTTAAGTAATTCATCAATAACATATTTTAGAATTTTATTGTGATCATTAGATTAACATCAATGTATAGTCAAAGTTAAACACATACAAGTTCTGTAAACACATATTAAATGTCATACACCACCCTTCAATTTGAAATTTAAATAAAATTAAGTTTCAGCATTTTTAGTAACACATTTACATACATAATTTTAATGGTTGAACTGGATTGCTAGTGCTAAATCAAGTATGATATGATAATTATAGTAATTTTAATTGAAACGAGTACTTATCTTAAACATACTTCCCCCGTCCTATAATAATCTTCCCAGCTCCATTTTTTTTTTTTTATGTCATTTCTACAAATTAAGCTTAAAAGTGTATAAACAAAACATGGTTAGTGAAGCAAGTGCCCATATCCTTAAAAATGTTGAATAGTCAAATGAGAAAATCATTTTAAGTCGGAGAGAGTATTTTATAAATATTATTTCAGTCCTAAAATGATTTTTTTAACTGATAAATGGAACGGAACCATACGAAGAAGCACAATATTTCATTTGTGCAATCTTAAAAAGACAAAGCAAGTTAAAAAAGGGCACCTTAGAGAGTGCAGATAGAAAAAAAAAAAAAAAAAAAAAAAAGAAAAAAAAAAACGTTTCAAGTTTGAGTTTGGTAAGAGAAGAACAAAATCATAAAAAGTGGCTTGACTTTGGTCTCGTGATTAACGTCAAAAATCACAAATTAATCGTGCGGCTGAAAATGAAACCTGAAAGATTCCGAAAGCAAACATCCTTAATCTGACATCAAATTACAAGCTGTCAGTACTTAGTCAGTTGTCAGAGAGCATGAACAGAAGACCCCCCCCCCCCCCCCAAATCCCTCGCTTTATATAAATAGCCTTCTCCTCAGCTTGAATGAACACAGCTAAAGCTTGAGTTCAATCCAAAGCTGTTTTTTCGCAATCTCTTTTCTGGAAAGCGATTCTTCGCTCTTTCACTCTCCTTCGATCTTATATCAATCTAGCAAAGGTGGTATACATTTTGATCCCTCTCTTTTTTTTTCTTTTTTTTTTTTTAGCTTTCGGGTTTTGTTGAATCACCTTATTTGATCAAGTTATGTGTTTGTTTGGCTTTGGTTTTTGCTTGTCATTTGAATTTGATTTTGAGCTTAATTTGCTATATGCATCTCTTTTTTTTTTCTTTCCTGTTTCGTGCGTTTATTTACATAAAATCTGATTTTTAGAGGCTTTATACCATATCTAGTGATGCATGATCAATTTTGTGTGAGTGCCCAACTCAAATTCGATTGTGTTTTTTCTAGCGTAGCTACCATGTACCTGTTCAAGGGATGAGTTTTTATCCCACTGCATGTACGCAAAGGAAATTCTTATACCAGTATGTGTTAAATCAGACCAGAAAGAAAAATTGATGATTTTTTCCCTTTAAAAATCTAATCTTCACTGGGACTATGTAATAGATTTATGCTGAAATATTGAATCTGCTTAGATACGTGTCTTGATGCATTTATGTTTTAGTTAAGATCGTTTTTGATTGACATGAATCTGTTTTATACGCTCACAAATCAAATGCAACCTCCAAGTCCCAAAATAAATGTCCATCTTGAGCGAGAACAAAAAATGGACGCTCATTTGGGGACGGATGGACTATGTATAGGATCAATCCTTCGGGATATAACGATAGATTAAATTTTGATTGAAATGACCCCCTAAATAAATCACCACAAAATAAAATGATATTTATAACGGCAGATTTTAGGAAATGCTATGTGATCCAAGTTTTTTGCCATTGGCTTCTGTATTGGATCATTTATTAGTGAGTGAAAAATGTGTTCTTATTCAACCTGTTTTTACAAGAAAAGTTTGTGTTTCTATTAAACATTTTCTTTTTCTGTTAGATCTGTTAAAAATCTCTTAAAATGGAATTGTATTCACCTATTTGTTTTTAAGATTCTTGAATAATACAATGGCGTAAGAAGCACGTTAAATCGAGTCTGATCCATGCAAAATCTTTTGTCCATGTACGCGAAGACTCGCAAGTAGCTACATTAATATGATAAATCTCATTTCTTGAAAATGTTTAAGATACCTGAACTGCAAAAGATACTGATATTATATAACTAATTCGACTGTCTTCAGGTTAATTCAAATGGCAAACAACGAATCTGATCATATGATTAACATTCAAGTCAGAATTTTTGAGTCGCGGACTTTCTCTCTGCGAGTGCACCAGCAGGTATATCTACAGTATACACTTAGCTGTGTATATATACTCCTGTATATACATATATATGCATAATATAATCTCTTCAAATGGATGAATGTGAATTTTCTTCATGTGTTTACTCTTTCTTAACAATTAATACTGTGCAGATTCCGGTTCCTATGCTGAGGGGGGACATTGCTATGGTCACAGGCATCCTTGAGCAGAACCAGCGTTTACTACACAATGGACGTGTGTTGAGCGACCAGCATCCTCTCTCTGAATATAGTATCCTTCTATATATCCGTCCCAAAATGATAGTCTCATTTCCCTTTTTTGCTTGTCCAAAAAAGTTAGTTCAGTTTCCAAAATTAAGGCGTTAAAATCCCTAAATTTTCAAAAACTTACAGTGTAACTATGAAATGTCTGAAAAGTCAAATGTGACTTTTAATTTTTAATTTAAGACAGATGGAGTATATATTAACGGACACACAAACGTATATATATATATATATGGGACATAATTCTATCGTTACAAAAAAAGTGGAATATATGTTTATACTTAACACGAATTAGATGTCCAAGATGGGCATACTGTTCATCTTGTCATCCAAAGGTCCGATGTTCCCTTCCAGCGCATGTCCTATCAGCCAGGTTTGATACACATTTTGTCAAAACTCATAACAACTACCACCTCCGTCCCCAAATGAATTTGAAATTTTCTCTTGACCAAGAGCAAATTTGAAAAAATAAAATTGGGACTATTATATAATTGGTATAACGTTGTACCTGCAGGTCCTGTGCGTTTCCAGGGTATAGGTAGCAATTCATTTGCAATGGGTGGTCCAGTTCCTGATGGTGATTCAGAGCTCGGGAGAAGGGTAAAGTCTTTGGTTAAATATGGAAGTTTTCAGTTTATCAATAATCTTCCCCATTAATTATTGACTTCCTCTTTCATGTAGATACTCATGTCCGTTGTCGAGAATTTTGTTGTCGGTCCTAATACCAATCCCCCAGCTTCCCTAGTAAGTTATCATTTCATAGTCTACAAATACATATTCCTCCACCCATTTTGGGACGGAGCAAGTGCATGATAGAATTTGTATAGATATATTGGCGGTCTCTTACACATAGGATTAATGCAGGACGCTCCTGATGCAATGACAACGTTGCATTGTGAATTATATCTGCTGAATAGGCTATACCAGACCAATGGTCAGTTAACATTTGTTCTTGTCCTCGAATCTTTTTGGATTTTTTTTTTTTTTTTTTTTTTTTTTGTCATTTTTCAATGTTATGATATTGAGCAGGTAACCAGAACCCTCATCAGCAAATGGACCGGACGATAGAGTCCCTGACTTACTTGTATGGGGCGACCAGGCCACTTCTGAACAATCTTCTTTCCAGAATGCATGTAAGTACTTAAAGGGTTAATTCTTAATTAACTAAAGTATTTCACAAGTTAATTCTTTTTAAGTAGTCATAATATGAAACTAAATGTATTTAATTTTCTGTGATCTGATAAATTCATGGCGCAATTCAGACGCTAGCATTGGAAATTCAGATGCAAATGTATGTTTCAGACGTAATGGAACGCTGGAGCATCCAGAGGTTAGCGTGGACCCTGGGTACTCAGTTACAAGATGTGGGTACTTTCCTTCTTGAGCTTGGTCAAATCACGAGCACCCTTCAATTCAGCTCCACAAACTATCCGGTAGCTGCTAATTTCATACACTTTATGATTTTTTGTTACTTATTTTTTAGTACAAGTATATCAATTTGAGATACATATTTAATTTGTTATATATATTCATATATACACAGCCAAGAGTTGAACTTATTTCTGGGCCCTCTGTCTACCTCGATCCTCATGGCTCCCGTCCGGTACGACTAGACTCATATATTGCTATGTATCCGTGTCCCAAAATAAATGTCTGAAATTGCTATTGATCAAGAGGTCATTCACTTTGGGACGGAGGGAGAGTATTTCCTTTTGTAATTGCTTGTATATGTCCTTATGACAACCGTTTGATTTCGTGGGCCCATCAGCCACGACATTTTTCTCGGCCAGGAACAAGTGCCGGGGCAGGGGCTGGGGTAAGGCCGAACACCGGACCAAGCAATTCCAATTCAGGTAACCAGGTCAGGGCTGAACCAATACCAGATTTAAATGCATCAGAAGTAAGCTATTTCTTATTAGTATTAGTTGTCTCCATTTCGCATAATCTCGACAGGCTTAAGCTGTTGGATTTTGATGTATATGTTATAGTAAATTTTTATGTTATGTCATCAGGATGAAGCTGCAGATGAGGGCAGGTCATGAAGGAGGGGAAGAGATCCTCAGCCAATATACATCAGAAGGTACTAATGATACTCCTTTCGTCCCAAAATGATCTTCATATTTGACTATTCAAACTTTTTATGCACTTTAAGCCTATAATGTAGAAATGGACCGATCTAACTTCATTTCTCGTGTTTCGCAGAGGGCGAGTGAGGGGAAGTGAAGAGTGATCAGGGATTTTGAAGATGTTATGGTCATGAGTCTGTAGTTTTTCTTTTTGAGATTCTGAAAAACGTTTATAATTGTTGGAAGTTGTTCAAAATAAAATATGGAATATTTAGTTCATTCGTTTTTTGTTTTTGTTTTTTTTTTTTTTCAGTGAAGAAAGAAACCACTACTTGAAGAGTGGTGTTGTTGACACCGGTTAAATCATTTAGTACCCCAGTAGGTAAGGTTAAGATTTTTAAATGCTACTCTCTTTCCTAAAAGACAAAAACTTACAGGAACACCATGAGCCATCTCATAGTACAGACGTGTCATTTTTGACCTATGATCCGGATCCATGACTCATAGGCAATTTTTTTTATTATTATTTTTTTTTTTTCGGCTTGTTAAAAGTAATAGTTACTATTAGAGCCGTCAATTTGGTTGAGCCCGTCGGGCCAGCCCGGCCCGCCATTGAATATGGGTGGGTTGGGCCATAAATATACTAACCCAAATACAAGTGGGACATTTTGGGCTAGCCCATTCGCGGGCCAACCCAACTTTTTTTTTTCTCGCTTAGTTACCGTCTTCAGCGAACGTGTGCCTCTCTAGGTTTTCAGTTTTCAATTTCTATCGCCTTTCTCTCTCTCTCTATCTATTCGACCTTTCTCTCTCAACCGGCGCCGCTACCCTTCGCCACCATCGCCATTGTCTTCAATCTTCATCGTCCTCTTCTCTGCCCTTCCGTCCATCGCCTTCTGTTCTGGTAAGTCCACTGTCTTCGATCTATTAATTTCATCATCCTCTTCAATCTTCAACGTGTGCGGTGTGCGTGTTCCTCTAGGTTCCCTCTATTAATTTTCACTTTTCTGTCTTGTACTTGTACTAAAGCTTGAAGCCTTGAATTCCATAGTGCCATTATTGCTCTGTTTGATTTTACTTTTGGATAAATTTTAGTAGATTACAATTTAATCATTTTTTCTTTGCTTTGTTCATTTCAGAAATGGCATCTAGCTCGGTTAATCGAAGTATCAATGTTGATGACAATGAAGCTGAGGACATAGAAATCACTGAAGCTACTCAAACTAATGAGCAACCTAAGGTTGAGTCGGGTAAAAGAGGTAAAGAATATTCTGAGGTATGAAATTATTTTAAGAAACACTTTGATAACCCAGATAAAATTGCAAGTGCCAAATGTATAGCGTGTGGCCAAAAGTATAAGTGTGGTGGGAAAGGATATGAGACTTCACATTTGAAGCGTCATCTTCCAATATGTCCCAAGATTAAGTACAATGACTTAGGTCAAATGGTTATTAATTATGAGGGGAAGATTGAAACCACAAAACTTGACCAAAAGATTGCATTGAACTATTATTGATGTTGGTTGAAGTCGAGGATGAATAAAAATGTGGTTTCAGTTTGTGGTACTTTATTTGTTGTTTCATTTGTGTCGTCGGACTTAACTGAATGGTCTTTGTCAAGTTGTATTGAACTATTATTGATGTTGGTTTTGTTGGTGGTAGACTCATTAGTCATGTGACTGCTTGTACTTGGTGCAGCACTCTCTTTTGGTATAAATTGAATGACACATTATTTATTCATTCCATGTTGATGCTTGTGCTTGGTGCAACACTCAGTTTGTGTAAAATGTTGCTGTCTTGCGGGCCTGGAACCTGGATCATGCCCTTCCTCTTCTTCTTTTTTTTTTTTTTTAACTAGCAGGTGACTTGCTAAACTGAAAATCACAAAAAAATAAAAATAAACCTTATTGTAGTCTTGGCCCATCTGGCCCGCCTGGCCCACTAACCCAAGGTGGGTTGGGTTGGGATGGCATTTTCTCAGCCCGCCAAGAATTTGGGCCAGCCCACCCGCCCCGTTTGAAGGTGGGATGTGGTGGGTTGGGCCCACCCCACCTCGCCAGCCCATATTGACAGCTCTAGTTACTATAACTAAATGTAACAAATGTGTTACTTATATGTAACAGTTTTTGTATACATAAAAGTAATACATATATACAAAAAAGTAACAGTGTTTTTTTTTATGTTTCTTCGTTTGCCAAAAAGTAATACTTATTACAACTAAAATGTAACGAATGTGCTACTTATATGTAACAGTGTTTATACATAATTGTAACACATATGTATAGAAAATTAATAATTCAACTATTTACACTTTAGAACTAAAAACACTTGTGTTAGTAACATTGTAAAAATAAGAAAGTAACAATTTTTATAAACGAATGTTACATTTTACTTGTATAATAACATTGTAAAACAGTTACGTTTACTTGTATAATAGGAGTTTTTAGCCATTTTGACCTGCGTACTATTTGGGCGTAGTCAATGTGACATGCGTACTTCATAAACAGCAAATGTGTCCCTGCGTACTTTAGTTTCGTTTTCAATTGACCTATTTTTCTAACGTCAGTTAAAATTTAACGAAACAGTCAATGAAAGTTAACGTACTAGTTAGTTTGAAATTGATTTTCCTTTTAAGGGCTTCATTGAAAATTCTATAAGTAAAAAGGCTGTCAACAAAAAACTTGAAACATTAATATTTAAAGCTTAAAATAAATATATATTTTTATAATTTTAATTATTTTTGAACGTGTCTTAAAAAAATTTGGATTAAAAAATATTTAATAAATGACCAAAGTAAATAAAATAATCAAAACTGTTAATAAATGAACAATTTAACCTTATTTATCGTTTATTTTTCCAAAAATTTGAAAACTCGATTTCAAAAAAAAAAATGAATTAGGCAAGCTATGGCGGCGACAGTAGCACCCATAACTTACCAAGCCAACACATCCGAGTTTTTGATTTTTGGAAAAATAAATGATATACAAGGTTAAATTGTTCATTATTAACACAGTTTGATTATTTGAGATATATGGTCATTTATTAAATATTTTTAATCAAAATATTTTGTTTTTTAAGAAACGTTCAAAAATAATAAAATTATAAAAAAATATATTTATTTTAAAGTTTAAATATTAATATTTTAATTTTTTTGTTCACAACTCTTTTACTTATAAAATTATGAAGTACGCATGTCACATTGACTACGCCCAAATAGTACGCAGGTCAAAATGGCTAAAAACTTTGTATAATAGTATATCTATATGTTTTCAAATAATAAGTTACAATGGGTTCAATTTATCATGATACATGTAAAAGTATTACATTATCTATAGAAATCTGTTACAATTTCATCTACTAAAGTGTACATTTACTTGTACAAATAATTACATTAATGTATATAAGTTGTCATTTTTCAAATGTTACTTTCTTTTAAAAAATAAAATCAAAATACTCAAAAATAAAAAATATTCTGGAAAAACACTATTACATTTCAGTATAACGATAATTACATTTAGTTATCTATATTACAAAAGACATAGGAAAAAACTGCCATCTAAAAATACATAAAGAAGGGCTGAGATTGTTCCGTAACTGCCAAGATCCAATGGTTATAATTAACAAATTATTTTTCTATTCAATTTCAGTCGTTTGATTATTAATCATCCACTTTGATCGTACGACTCTTAATGAGCGGTTTCCACCTTCGCCTTCTTCACGTTTTGCCTGCGCTTTTTCTCTGTCGCCCCCTCCCCACCTCAAACGACGCAGCCCTCACAGCTCTCTCATTCTCCGGCATTTCGCTGCCGTGCTTTGCATCTCTCACAGCCACCTGCACGCCGCCTCCTTAGGAAATCACCGCCGCCCATTCGGGCCGGCTGCAGCAAGGTCCGTCTTGCTTATCCCTCCATCACTGACAGTCTCTGAGGGTTAGTTTTCTGCAGTAGAGAGAGGTAAAAAGATTGTACACCAAATTGGTTGTTCTTGGTGTGCGCCTCTCGAATTTTGCTGCAGACTTCACGCAACTGGTACATATTCATGTTTCGCAAAAGAGAAAAATATGTTCGTACGTATGCGCATCGGAGGAGAAAAATCACGCCCTTTCTCGAAACCATGTCGATGCAGCAGAGATTGACTGGTATATATCTCTATTTAATTTAAGCGTTCTCTGTCCTCATCTTTCTCTTGCTATAGTCTATGCATTAAGGTTTAATTGGTTTTGCTGAGTTCGTTGATGATATATTTTGTTGATTTTGGGACAGCCACCGGCGAATCTCAAAACTCATCACCGCCACTGTATTACAGGTTCTTAACATTTAATTTTCTGTTCTATAGGGAGTTCATATGTCTCCCGCAGACTTTGATTTTTATTTTAATTCATATCTTCTGTTATACTGTACCCTTCCAAACTTTTTAAAATCTCATGCCTATCAACTGTTTGTATTATGTTCCCAGTGACATTAAGTGACATTAATCTGCTCATCACTTCTTTCTTTGAAACTTTCTTCTTGATCCGTTCAATTGTTGATTTTTATTTTAATTCACCCATAAAAATTTGCATCTCCTGCCTCCTATTTGAGAGAACAGCAATCCCAGACATTAGTCACCCATAGATTTCATAAGTTTAATTAAAGACCAGGGTCTTTTTTATAGGATATTTGAACGTTCTTATATCAAAATTGTCTAGCCATGCAATGAAATCATAAATGTTGTTATTCTGAATGCTTTTGTTTTGCATTGGGAATGAAAAGTACGCATTTAGATTCAAGTTTGTATCTTTGTGCGTGTGTGTGCATTTGTGGTTTAAGGTTTTGATTGCTTGCGCTGTGTTGAGTTTTTCTTGAGCTGGGTTGTGAGGTGTGGGTGTTTGATGGGAAACAGGATTGTGGGTGGCATGGGGGGGGGGGGGGAGGTTCTTATATAAGTAGCATACCGTGTCTAATCATTTTTATGCTTCTTGCTTCCAACTAACTTTATAACCAACTGCAAATTGAGTACGAGGATAGTTGATTCTCTTGAAGATTAGTAGGGCTGTGGATCACCAACTGCAAATTGGATCATATCTACTGAACTTATGCCAAGTGTGTTAAAAGCTGGAAAGTTAACATTAAAAGAGTTTTTACACTCTTGAGTATATAGGATTTGTTGGAACCTGAAATGTTGTTGTTCTCGAGTAACGTTGCTGAGGTTATTTTGCTCATTTACCCCCTTTTGATTTTCTCATTTTCATATATCTGATCGGTGTGACGTGTTTTAGGAGTTTTTTTCTTTAAGGTTGATTAGGGGAATAAGTAGGGGGTGGGTGGTCAGGGAGGGAGGGGGTGTCCTAGAGAGAGATTTAAAACAGACGACATAATTGATTCACTGATGGTTAATAAGGAAATAGAAAGATGAATGAATTATCTTTGGCTTATAAAGTTTGCAGAGAGAGCCACAATTGCTCTTTTACCACATTTCCAAAGAACAGTTCTTATTTTTTTGCATGACACATACTACCTCCGTCCCAGCTCAATGTGCACTTTTACTGTTCATGTGGTCAATTCATTCGAACTTTGACCAATATTTTCTGAAAATCTAGCTATCTACTTAAAGGTTCGTTGTAGGGGCACACCCATGTTGTAATATGCTTGGCCACTGTCTTGATCTGTCTTCGATTTTCCAATTTTTGCTAAATGGTGGATTTTTTTTTATTTTTTTGGGTGGGGGGTGGGGGGGGGGGTTGGGGTTAAAAAAATTATATTCATGCTTCTTCTTAAATGGTGGATTTATTTATTAGTTTCTATTTATTACCGTGACATTACCTGTGATTGTGTGTGAAGTACTCACTCCGTCTCATAATTATAATCTCACTTATCATTTTTGTAATATACTAGAATTTCAAAATTAGTCTATTTATAACCCCTTTTTCATACTATCACCAATTTGTATCGTCATTGTTTGCGTACCGTCACCGTGCCATCGGCACGGGCACGAGTATTAGTTGTTAATGTTACACGTATTTATAGTTAGTATTACAGTTGAAAGATGAGTAAAATGGGTTTTTTTTTTTTTTTAAATTGGTGTAACGTTTACTTATAAACAATGTTACTTTATAAGCAACACAGTTGTTATATTTAGTTGTACGGAGTATTACTTTTGGCAAACGAAAAAAACAGTAAAAAAATAATAATATAAAAACTAAAAAAAAGGGGGGGGGGAAACGGTTTTTTTTTTTTCTGGGAAAAAAATATGGGCCAATGGTTCGCTGCCACGTGGCAGATTTTGAGTGGAGCATGGGTTTGGATCCTACGCTTCGCGGAGAATATTGTACACGGGTCATGGGTCGACCCGTCTCTTCTATGAGACGGATCTAGGTGTTCTCACAAGCGACTACCTCTGCCTAAAATGATCGTTATGTATTTCATTTTGAAAAAGTTTTTTTAAAAATCATTTTTTTTTGTGAATTTTAATAATAAGGGTGTATGACCATCTTTGCTATCTGTTTTCCAAACCGTTAATTTTGTGAGTAAATAATAAATTAGAAAAAACTTTCAAAAAATATATTTATGGACATTTTTTTTTTTATTATTTTTTTTTTTTTGAAAAGTTCATTCATTCGAGACAAATTTTTTCTTTCTAGAACAGTCATTATTTTATTTTCGAACAAAAGAGAATTACCTACTACAAAGTAGTATAACACACATAATATTAAAATAAAAACTAAGTGAAAATCTCAGGAAAAACGCGTTTACACTCGTCTTAGCGTAAAACGTGTTTTCCGCATGTGGAGTGACATTTTTGTAAATAAGCGGAACTTTATTACAAAGCGCGGTGGCATTTTCGAAAATAATTAGAACTTATAAAAACACAGCACAGTTTTCGACACTGTAGGAGACAACAAACACTTTTTAACACTAGAGACGGAACTTGTTTTTATAACTTGTAAAAATACGCCAAGCATATGTTGACAATATAAGAGGCATTTTTCATTATTAGAGGAGACAATTTGTAATATTAGGACAAACATTCTTAACAATACTATTAAAAGTGCATGTTTGAATGTTTATACGTGTCGGTTGAATGTTTAATAAGTATAATATAAGAGCATATACTTTTTAACACTGAAAGAGGCACATAATGATATTAGAAGAGGCAATTACTTAAAATACGTTCTTCCATTCCTTAATGTAAAACATGTTTTACACACACGAACGACTCAAAAACTAAAAAAAGTTAAAGGGTGTGAATAACAACAATCTTTTAACGCTCTTAGTTGAACATAGTCAACTAATCCTCTGTACCCCAGATTAAGGTTTTTACTTTCCTTTTTGATTTATCCCAGACTAAAGTTTTTAGTTGCTTTATTACCTAAAATGGATCATGTGACTCACTTGTCATTCTCACAACAAAAACTCCCTACCCACTTTATCTCTCCTACTTTCTCTTGCTTACTTTTTTTAATTTCCGTGCAAAGTCAAACTAAGAACCTTAGTCCGGAACGGAGGGAGTAATACACATTATATATGCATATGCTCAAGTACCTGAATTATACTCTTCAGTCACTCTTTAACTTACAAATTTTGGGTTGTGCATATTATTTAAGGAAAAACTGAAAAAGTTGATGTGTTCTTAGTGTAGATAGTTGAGTGGGAAAAAAAAAGTGGTATAGAGAATAGTAAGTGGATAGTTGGTGTGAATATGATAAAAGGGTCTTATTATTTTAAAATTATTAAAATATTTATCTTTTGGGAATTTATAGATTAAAATTGGACAATCAAAATGATAAATTTTATAGATTAAAGAGAGTCGGAGTGAGCATGGTCGAAGATTTCATACCACGCTGTGGGATATGACGCATTTGGCGTTTTGAAGGAAATAAATTAGGGCACAGTTCATGCTTGATTGGGAATTTGCGAGGACTATCAAAGTTAGGGTTTGTCAATCGATTCCTATCGCTCACCACTCACTGTATGATCGCTGCTTCCCTTCTCGTTTTCTTTAGCTAAATTTACATTAAGTATCATCTGAATCATCCAATAAGAGAAACCATTAAAGCTACTAATAATTGCAACTTTGATTGCCAAAAAGAGTTTGATTGAATCAATATGGAGTGTATGGGTCGGAAATTTCATACAACGATGGTGGATATGATGATGCATTTGGCATTTCAAATAAGTAAATTAGGGCACAGTCCATGCTGGATTGGGAATCAACGAAGGGTGTTGTTGTTCACACCCGTAAGTATGCATAAAAGTTTAAATGGTACAACACTGTGAAGCACTATTACAGGTCTACTCAATAATTTTACGGTTGTGAACAACACCACCCATCAACGAACCCTATCAAAGATAGGGTTTTTCAATTGATTCCTATCTTGACATTGTTCACCATTGCTTGTATGATCGCTGCTTCGGGTAATCCGTTCCTAATTTGTTTTTGATAAAAATTACATTTTAGTCTCATATGAATCATCCAAAAAGAGATACAATTAAAGCTACAAATATTGCAACTCTGATGGCCAAATAGTTTTTTTTTTGTTTTTTTACTGAATCATATGGAGTATATTTTAGGAATTATTACCTGATGTTAAAATTCACAAGTTGATGACATTGTTCTTAATTGTAAACTCAATGAATTACCAACATTTTCAAGCCAAAACGTAGAGGAAATTTAGAAAAACTATAAAAAAGGGCAGCCCGTGCACAAGGCATCCCCACATAGCGAGAGTCCGAGCAAGGGTCCCCACCACAAGGGTGAAATGTAGGAAGACCTTACCCCGCATAAAATTTAGAAAAACCATAAAAAAAAAAAAAAAAAATGTAGTGGAAAGTATTTCACCTCTTCTACTAAAATTTTCTTGATGGTCTTTACCAACAATACTCACATACATAAGCATTGGCTGCACAAAAAAGTACTCCTTCATCCCGGAATAAATGTCACATTTGACAAGTCAACATTATAAAGCTCTTTTAATGATTCCTGGTTTGCCCCCAAAATGATAGTAGCTCATGTTGATCATACTTGTGCTTCATATGTTGATCCTTTCGTTTAAGAAAGGCCAATTTAGAGAGACTACCACACTTTGTATTCTATTTTAGGAATTTCGACATCTATTTTGGGACATACCAAAAAGTGCGAATTCTATTCAGGGACGGAAGGAGTAGTTCCCTAATATCTTTGCAATCATTGTGATACAGGCTGCAGGGAAAGTGGATCCGTCATAGTATTCTTAATGACCGTATGTATCCATGCTGAGGGTGGAGGTATTTCATGTACTTAGGGTAAAGCTATGGGTTAAAGATGGAAGCTTCTATTTTGATATATATTCCCCATCGTTGACTTCCCCTTTGTGCAGATCATCATGTCACACATGGGCCTCATCGCGAGTTTCACTGTCAGTTCCACTGGTCTTGCCCAAACTGATTGTGGAAGTTATGGTTTCAGTTTCACACTCTACATGGATGATAGAAATTTGGTAAGCTTGATCTTATTATCAATGTTGGTAGTCTCACACACACAAGATAAATGCAGGAAGTTTGGATGTAACATTTGTCCCTGTCGTCGAATCTCTTTCAAAGTTTTTTCTTGTGGCATTTTACGGACTTCTAAAATTTTAAGCAGCATAGCAACTCAAGCAGTAGCAGCAGTCTGAAGCACCCCCTAACCCACAGTGAAGACCCGACGTCCGAATCACTCATAAGCTTGTGTGGTCACAAGGTCACTGCTCACCAACATTCTGGGCAGATTACATGCATGTATGTGCTAACAGAAGTGGTATTAGTTTACAAGCTTATTCTTAAATTACTGATTAACAGAGACACTAAGTAGGCAATTTGCTAATACCATGAACTGCAGGTCTGTTCGTACCTTCTGATATTCTTGGCAGACACTTGCATAAGAGATTCAGATGAAACTGTCCGTTTCGGACTTCTGCATCAAAGGAATATCCGGGCCTTAGCCTGGACACTTGGCACGCAGTTACAGGATGTGGAGACATTCCTTCTGCTTGATTAAGTAACAAGCAGTCTTTGAGTCACACCCACAAACGCCATGGTAGGCTAATTTGACACTTTTTTTTGGCAGTTGATAAATATCATGAATTGGACATTGTTGTTTACGGATGCATATTTGACACTTTCTTATGCAGCCATGAGCTGGAGTTCTGGGGCCGGCTGTCTTCCTCGATTTAACAGGCCAGCCGCCACCAAGCACGTATAATACTGGCCATGTTGTAGTTACACCAGATCCAACAACCTCAGAAGTAAGCTACTTCTTTTTCATGATTTTTTTTTTCTTTTTCAATATTAGCTGTCTCCACTTTGTTTTAGCTCGACAGGGTTAAGCCGTTTGATTTTGGAGCACAAATTTCATAGTAAATACTCCCTCTGTCCCAGAATGTTTTTCCCATTTTGACTTTCTATGGTCAACATAAATCAACTTTGATCAAATATTGATGTTGATATAATCATTCTAGCGAAATTCTAAAAAAGTTAATTGACACATCATTAAATGATTTATCAATTACAGTAATTAAAATTTCATTGTGATTATATGATCGACACCAATGCTTGGTCAAAGTTCATTTACGTTGACCATCAAAAGTCAAAGTGGGACAAACTTTCCGGGGCAGAGGGAGTATTATGTTATGTCAGTAAAGATTCCAAATGATGGGAGGTCAAGTAGGCGGAGAGAGATCCACGGCCATGTTCGTCAGATCATAATAAACACCAGAAGCTGGCAATGTTATGAGATTCTTACCTTGACTTTATTTTCTGTGCTGTTATATCAAGTAGGCATAGTTCATGTTTTAGTAGTAAGTAGTTCTTCAATCTTTTAGATATTGTGAACTAATTGAACATATTTGATAATTGCAAGCCTATCTTATCGATACAGTAAACATGTTAACATGGAAATTCTTTCTAAAATCAGTTCTGAAGCACTTCATTTAAGCTGTTGTATGAGTAAGAGATCAATCATAATGATTATCTCCATTGTGTAGTTTTGATGTTTAATGCTAAACAAGTTGCAATTGCCTAACGACAAAGTATGTTAACTTCGTCTATACTTCCTGAGTTCGTTCTTTATCCACCAAGTAATTTGTGAGTCACAAAAGGGGCAATCTTGCATGCAAAGGAACTGCAAAATGGTCTTGGTTCACTTATTAGGCGCATGCATATATTATTTTTCTTTTCTCGCTCTCTTAGATATTTTTAATTAGAATCATTTTCCTGAAAAGGAAAAATAAATCGAGAGTTGTAAAGATAAGTTTAAGTTAATATTTTCTAGGTTGAAAATAGATGGGGTTGGTAACAGGAGATTAGATATCATGGGCAATTGAATCCAAGGAAATAAATCTTTGATTTTAAGGAACTTCTTTTGTAGCATTTTTCTAGTTTATATACTCCTTATTTTATTAGTGAGTTATAATTATCATTACTGGTATTATCATTACTGTTAGTATTATTATTATTTTCTAGAATTAAACCATAACATCACACATATTTTTGTTTAGCACACTTGTTACTTTGAAAACAACATTGTCAAAGTACTACTCCCTCTGTCCTAGAATAAATGTCTTACTTTCCATTTCCATTTGTCCCAAAATACATGTCGCCTTATTTAAAATTGGGTATGAAGTTTGGGGATCTTCCTATACTACCCATTCTAATAGGACAAGCATTACAATGCCATAGGAGGTGTCACACTACCCATATGAATAGATTGGAGCAATCAAGGAAACACAACTAAAAGCTTAAAAACATTGACTTGTCAACTATGACATTTATTCCGGGACTTAGTTGGCGCAATATATATAGATGTAGCAAGAGTAACGAAGCCCTTCAAGAAGATGCAATTAGTGAAAACAATACTCAAAGGGCCTAGGAAGTGATAAATGATACTATAAACAGCCACATCTGTCTATTAGCTTGAGAAATCTGTTTATAATTTTGTAATCTTATGGGGATATCAAAGTTTTATTACATAAATTGATATACATATGCAAAGCTAATCTACAAAATCCGAAAGCTTTTTGGAGATTATAGAAATCTTACCATGGAAAATATGACGTTCTCTTTACTTTTTGGAATGAAATTCATAGTTAAACCGGTAACTTTACTGATGTAGGAATAGTCAAATATTTGAATTCAATATATTATATGTGGGTTATAATTCCGCTAGGTGGCTAAAATATATTGGGATTGATATGCATAACACAAGGGGAAACTTATTATGTTTTTCCTTTGATGCCAATTATATAATTATTAAGCCTTAATATTTTAGATTGTGATTGAAATTATAGCAAATGATGCTTACTAGATATTTGAAATGGCAGATGTTTGGAGGCGAAATTTGAATTTTATTCAGGAGGACATAGTATATATAGAATGGAATAAGAAACGGGGCAAACGACCTATTTATGCAACGTAGTGTCCGATTTATATCAATTAATGCAACGTAGTAGCGACTTCTTACATTGTGAAACGTACTTGAAGTAGTTGTATCAAATAATGCAAAGTTCGACACAATTTGACATACGTACTTGAAGTAAGTTGTATCAATTAATGCAACGTAGTAGCGCTAAAAAGTTATTACGTTGCATTATTTGATACACAATAAGCAAGTACGTTGTCTATTTTCAAAAGTAAGCACTACGTTGCATTAATTAAATATTAAGACTTGATACATTGCATAGATCGGTAATTTTCCCAAAGAAACAAGTTAATACCGAATTTCCAGGGAAAATTGAAACACATATTGGAGCAAGCATGAAAGACTAATTAAGAACATAATGGAAGAAATTATTTTTAATAGTTGATCTTTCTTATGAATAAGAAACAAGTTAATACCGAATTTCCCGGGAAAATTGAAACACATATTGGAGCAAGCATGAAAGACTAATTAAGAACATCAAACGGAAGAAATTATTTTTAATATTGATCTTTCTTATGAATATATTGCACATATTCACTTGATATATACTGATCGCTGAATATGCAAATTTTCATTCATGCTGCTTAATGAACAAAATATTCTAGTGAATTGCAAATTAGTCCTTAATATTGTCATGCAGACTTAAAATGCTCTGACGGATGATTCAGGTTGAATAATGTGTCTATTTCACTAATACAAATATTTACTTGTGCATGCTCCATCATGATCTAGTCAAGTAAAAATAATAAATGTATAAATATACACTATATTCTTACATATGTAAGTACACACACACACACACATCCTAAAAGATATAGAGATGTATACTTCATCTTTAACAAATTTTACTAATTTCTATTATTATTATTCCAAAAATGCTTGTGCAATTTCTAAAAGTGTAATTATCAATTCGTTTCTTTTTTACTATACCCCTCACTAATTATCTGGTTTTATAATTTCTTAACCCATTAATGGAATAACAATTATATTCTGCAATAATCAATACAGTTCAATTTATTTTTTAAAAAAGACTAATCAATTAGCTTTCTTAATATGCACAAATAGTCATTAAGGACCAGGGGAACTGGTTGGGACCTCGTGATGAACGTCAAAAGATCATGCGGCTGAAAATGAAAGCGAAAGCTGTTCGAAAACGGACATCCTAGGTCGCTTGTAATTGACACGCTATCAGTGCAGTTGACTGTAGTCAGTATATAGAGTCCAAAAACAGCTTGTCATTGCTTCTATAGATGGTTTTTTGATAGAAAGAAAAACATTAATCAAGTTTTAGCCCAAACTTTGAAGCTGCTGCAATTGATCTCTTCATTTTCTATCTCAAGGCATTTCTCCTTGTAGATCGTTCTTTAGTTCATCCTTCTTATCTCTAAGGTCGTATAAAATTTTCCCCGTCTCTTTTCTTTCTGTCAATTTCTTTTTCTTGAATCCTTGAATTGATAATAGTTTCTGCGTGTTTGGTCTTTTATTTCTTGTTGTTTGTTATGTCATTTGATTGTTGTTTGATGCAAAGGCAGCCTTGGATCAAAAAAAAAAAAAAAAAAAAAAAATACTGCATGCAAAGGAAAGCCTTAGATCATCATACTTGTGTGTGGTTATTTTATTCTGCAACTTGATCTACACTGAAAACCTGGCAGAATTAATTAGGAAGTCAAAAAAATTGTATTTTCTTAAAAAATAAATCATAATGGTTAGAGATTGGATGACCAAAAAAGGAAGGGGGTTATGATTTTAATTTGTATTGAGTGTTTAATTTCGATCTACTTGCATTTGTTGTTTGATCATATTTCGATTTACTTGCTTAGGAATAAATGGCGGTTGAACATGATAAATTGTTAAGATGTATCATCTACCTGTGTGAATTCATACCTTTGATGTTTTTTACCAGTAAAAACCATGTGTTTTCCTTAAATTTATATCTGAATATGTGTGTTTCTCTCAGATCACCTTAAAGTCGTCTTAACTGGAATTAATTGAACTGTAAAAATACAATCAGCTCACTAGTTTGATTGCTCTAAATGTTTCACTTCTTGATTTTTGTGTTTTACTGTTTGCTAACCTGTTAATTTTCATTAAATTGAGTTTTTTAGATAGTTAAACATAAGGAACTTCTGATTAATCATTTACTGGTACTGATTTTTCAGCCTCGGTAATTTTGATATTATTTAATCATCTTAATAAATGAATAAAAATGGAAATAAGATTTGTGCTAGCATTTCATTGAATCTGATCCTAATGAGGCATAGTACTAGATCCTATTAAAGTGAAAATGATTGATCAAAATTGAATCAATGGAGATGATATATTTTGTTAAACGACGGTGTCCTTATCATTGTCATGATATATCAATTCTTGTGGTTTAATTTTCTTGGGGCGCACGTCTTTTGCATTATAAGGTTTAGCTTAGATCATTCATAAGTTTGAATATCTCATCAATAAAGACTTTAAATTGACCGGCACATTTAGATTGCACATCACAATTTTTAACTATGTAGTATTACAAATGAAATTACACTTTGAGATTTGGGGAAGGCAATTTTTGTCTATTTATCAATAGATTTGCTTTTTAAGATGGTGGAAACTTCATATTGTTGGTTATTTGGGTTTCTAAGGTGAATATCGAGTCGATATCTAGGCTGATCGAACCTTAAACAAAGACTTGATTTGGTGATCAAATTCCCTTAGTGATGGATGTATTGTAGTTTAGCATGAGAATCTTATGAATTTGTCTTGTGGCCACCAATATGCATTATTAAGAATCGTTATACAAAGCTACTCTTTTGGAAAATGCCATTCTTTCTTATGCACTTCAATTTCAGATCTCTGATAAGCCGTACAAATTAATAATGGAGAACGGAAGAGCTGATGCTGAGAATGATTTGATCAGCATCAATATTTTAACACTGGATTCGCAAAGGTACCAGCTGAGAGTACCCGAACAGGTAGCTGCAGTTTACTTTTCTACATATCAATCAAGAGGCTTGCTAACTCTCTTAACTGCATTGTTCATGGCAGCATTTTGCACATCGAATCGACTTCTTTGATCTTGTCTTTTGTCCAAAATGGGAATTTATTTCAACAACGTCGCTTTTTCATGTTGTGCAGATTCTAGTAGGTCACTTAAAGGAGGAATTGCTCTTCTTACAGGTATTCCTAGAGAGCGGCAGGGTCTACTTTTTACTGGACATCGCTTGACGGATGACGAAACCCTCTCACAACGTCGTATCCTTTTTCCCTCTTTCTTCATTGATTTATATAAGGAATGTATAAGTCATACTATTCTTCCATTGATCATACTCCCTCCTTCACAGAAAGATAGTCCCATTTGGTTTTGATGGTCAACACAAGAGAACTTGACCAAACATTAATGTCAGTGTAATTATCCCAATGAAAATTTAAAAGTTGTTATTGATAAATCACTTAATAATTTATCAATAACAATTTTTTGAATTTCATTAGGATGATTAGACTGTCATTAATTTTTGCCAAAGTTCATTCTGTTGATCATCAAAAACTAAAGGAGGCTATCTTTTTCAGACGGAGATAGTATTAATGTGAATCCAATGGTTAGTTACATGTAACCCTTTATATCTATTAGATGTCCAAAATGGAAATACGCTGCACTTAGTTACACGACAGCCGAATCCTGCATCATCATCTTCTCATGTCTCGAGTGAGTTTTGGTTACCCAGTTTGGTTTTAGGAAATTGCACTTTAGTGCCACTAAGTTCAAACGGAGTTGTATGTGGGACCTAAAGTTCCATTTTTTGCAATCTAGTACACTATGTATGTTTACACTTTGTTGCAATCCAAAGCAATTGTTAACGTCCGTTAACTTAAGTGGACAGAAAAATATGTCTTTTCCCCATAAGCATGCCCAGCACGTGACTTTGACTGATCCAAAAGTTTCTGTTAAATATAAGGGCTATAATGTATTTTCTCCTCTCCTGCATCCCCTTCTTCTTCCCCTCTTCATGCACCCATCAGCACCCCAAACAACAAATCACAAAAGTGACGTCCACCACCACCATCCATACTGCCACCCATCATTTTATCCTACCATTGCCGTCATCCGCCATCACCACCCACCTTATAGAGGCCAAAGACTCTCTAGACCTAAAACACAAATTAATAAAACAAAAATTAGAAATAGTAAACCCGTCTTAATTTAGAGATGCAAAGATCGATTTGAGTGAGAGATAGTAGATACCATGAGCGACATGAGCTCCTTATGCAACCTGTGGAAGGAAAAAAACATCAATAGCAATAAAAAGAAAAAAGTGAAGGAAGGACTAGGAGAAATCAGATCTCTGGGTGACGGAATTGGTATCGACGAAGGCCAAAAACATTCAAACGAGAATAGCAATAAAACGAAACAAAAAAAAAAAAGAAATTAAGGAAGAACAAGGAGAAATCAGACCTCTGAGTGACGAAACTGGTATTGACGGGAGGCGGAGAAGCCTTGTGTTGCTTGGAAGGAGTAGGCGATGGCTGATGAGTCGGCCGGGAGGGGGTGATGATGGGGATAGTGCTGGTGGTGAGAAACTAGTTGGGAAGAAGGGGGGACGGGATGAATACGCATCATTTGTGCAATTTGGATGATTAGGGTTGTCTGTTTTCAAATTTGACCCTTTCTATTTATGAAGTAATATTTTTAAGGTTTGTACTTGACATAAACGTTTGGATCAGTCGTTTTTGCCCTCTAAAAGTCACGTGGATTGCACGTGCAATGTGTTCTGTCCACTTAATTGATGGACATCCAAAATTTACTTGGATTGCAATAATTTGTGAACAATACATTAAAATGCGAAAAATGGAACTTTAGGTGTTTCATTGCAACTCCGTGTGAACTTAATGGTAGTTAAATGCCTTTTTTCCCTTTGATTTTGGTATTAAGAAAACAGGTACTTTTTTCTTTTAATCTTTAATCGTAAAATTTATTTTTAATGTTGTTGCAACAGACCCTCCTGCCCCTGTCAGTGAGGATCACACACCGTTCAGTATTCATATACATGGTCACGGAAGTATGAGGTATACCGACCAGGTAAAAGCTATGGGTAATTTAGTATGGAAGCTTCATTCTTTTATCTACTGTTCCCTTTCCTTTATGAACTTTTGCCTTCTGTACAGGTTTCTCTCGGCAATTATTTCTGGTTTGATTATGAACCGCACTAACCATCCAGAACTTCGGCCGGTAATTAACAATTCACACTCTCCAAATGATATAGTTTAGTATATGCATGCACGATTTATTATGTACTCCCTCCGTCCCATTTATATTGGCCACGTTTTATTTTTCGGTCAACACATGTGAGTTTTGACCAAACATTAAAGTCAATCTAGTCATATGAATAAAACTATAAAAGTTGTTATTGATAAACCACTTAGTAATTTATCGATAGCAATTTTTACAGTTTCATTATGATGAATAGATTGACATTAATGTTTGGTCAAATTTAACTTGTGTTGACCAAAAAAGTCAAACGTGGCCATATAAACGGGACGGAGGGAGTATTTATATATGTATAGGTGCTCGATCACTCGCATACAAGATTCTCACTGTTGGGGTAATTGCAGGAAGATCCTTCTGTGATGATGTCCCTGAGAGGAGAGACTAAATGATTTACGTAGGCGATCAACTCGAGAGGATGGTCAGTTAAATTAATTATCGTTTTTCGAGTCTGTTTGTAGTACTCCCTCGGTCCCATAATAAATGTCTCAATTTTATATCAGTCTGTGCCAAAATAATTGACGCGTTTCTAAATAAGGTTAGAGTCTTGGTGCTTTTACAAATGTTCAAGCAATGCACAAACATGCAAATCACACTTCTTAAAAAATGTCGACAAGTTTAGCCAAAAAAAAATGTCGACAAGTCAAATGCGACATTTATTATTGGAATGAAGGGGTATATATATTGAATTTGTAGGTCATTTTGAACAGTTGAAATGGTGACTGCTTCACTGTATATATTTGGCAGGTGGAGGAATTCAGGTTGCAATGGCTCCCTTTGAACAGCCATTGTTACGCGTGTTACGCTCAACGAGTTCACTGCTTAACAGCATTTATCTCACATTATATGTAAGTGCTTGCTAGAACTAGGTATTGATATTACACTAGCATATTCTTTTATCCTGAAAATGATTATCTCCAGATTTTATGAAAAAAATACATATACTCCCCCTCTCCCAGTTGTCGGTGCACGGGAATCAAGAAATATTACTTTTAATTCAAATATAATGATTGATGGATTCAGATGATTTTTGTTTTATTTATTACATTAAAAAATCATTACAACCAAATACCCTTCTCTCTCCACCATCAGTAATCACCATAATTACCCAACTCCAATCACCAACAGTACCCCACCGCCCTAAACCACCGCACCACCGTCAACCACCCCGGTCGCCACCGCAACTGCCAAAAAGATCTGTAAGCAGCCAAGACAGAACTATTCATCAAAACCACTAAAAAAGTGTAAAGAATTGATGATCTAAAGTTGAACAAAAATTGAAGCCAATCACCACCACCGTCACCAAACTTGCAATTCTAGTGAACCAAACTTGGTAATTCATAGATTTGACACACCATTTGTAAATCTAAGATCTAACACACGCTCGAACACACACCACCAGATCTTAGATATAACACACATTTTGGGATTTTGCAATTTTAATTGGGACATCCAAAATGGCAAATTGTGCAATTCAAATGGGACGATGAGAGTATATACTTATTAAGTCTCTGTTTTTTTTTTTCATGGCAGACAATACGTGTATTGATCGCACGCCAAAGAAGTGATAGTGATTTGTTTGAGCAGAGTCTCGTTCATTATGCCAGGATTCTTCGGGACGAGTTATGGCATTCATCACCATTCCTTAATCAGCTCGGTAATGTCATGAACGATCTGATCAGACAACCTGCACAGAATATGGTTAGCAAGTTTGGCAACTTTATGAAAGTTAATTCAAAATATTCTCTTAGTCAGACCATCTTTTATACTCCCTCCGTCCCACCCGAAATAGGACGTTTTGCCATTTTGGGTGTCCCACTCGAAATAGGACATCCCAAAATGGAAAGCTTTTATTATTTTTTTTATTAGTAGGACCCACTTGTCATACTCACAACAAATTTTCATTTATCATTCCCCACCCACTTTCTCTCTTCTTCAAACTCACAACACCTACTTTTCAAACAACTTTTTATAATAAAAGATTATTATTCCTTAATCCCCGTGTCGGAACCAAGAATCCTATTTCGGATGGGACAGAGGGAGTATATCGTGAATTTGTGATGCATCTGGTATAAAATTGCAGCCTCAACCACCCCCACCAGCATCAAGCGTGCCATCTCAGCCAGAAAGAACAGGATCTAGGAGGAGGAACAATGGAGGGAGCAGCTCCGATTTCAATAACAATGCTGCTGGCACATCTTCACAAGATCCAAATGCCTCAGAAAATGTAAGTTTGTTCTCCCTCTCTCTCCCTCTCTCTCTCTCTCTCTCTCTCTCTGTATATTTCATTCTTTAGTTATAACACTTGAGCAGATGGAACATTTAAGTAATAGAACGCTTGTAGTTATTATTGTTTTCATTTTTTTGTATCAGTTTGAGGACCGCAATCGACGCGCTTTACCCAGGCCAACAAACCCCAGGCCAAGTCGTCGCAGAAGGTACTGACCCAATGTGATTCTTTTCTTCATTTATATTTCCGTCTTAATATTATCAAGTTGGTATTTTACCATACTTGGCTGAAGATATCGGTATCTCTCCTTTTGGAATTCTGAATGAACTTGGCGTGATTTTAAAGCAATCTAAATCTAATAGAGTGAACTTCTGATTATACATGTACACCATATTCTGGGCATCATTTTCAATGGGATGATTTATGTTTTTCTTTTTTTAGTTTCTCTTTTTTTTTTTTTTCTTTTTTGACCAGACTGGCAGGATGATGCTGGGATGGCAATTCGCCCCCGAACCCGATCCGAACCCCAAAAAGTAGGGTTTGGGTTGCAATTTTCATGACCCGAGCGGGTTAGGGTCGGTTCAGGTTTTGATGTTGACCTGCTGTGATCCGACCCGGCCCGCACCAATATATACAAAGTTAACATATTATGTTAGTTAACCATATTATAAGTGTTTTGCTATTTATTTTTATAGTTGTTTGTGGGTGATGTTTGATATTTTAAGACTGATTTATACAACCGGTTCAAATTTAGGCTTAAACGTAGATTGGGCCCAACAAATATGAGCTGAAAAAAAATAGATATTTATACACTTCGGGTCGTGGCGGGTTCGAGTTTCCATTATCTGCGGGTCGGGTTCGGTTTTGACGAAACCCGCCCCGTTGCCATCCCTTGA
>JAOWBW010001830.1:0-55269 GCA_026119855.1 Campanula takesimana
ATAGCAGTATGACAACTGAAGAGAACCCCGGTCAGAACCGACCAATCAATCAATCAACCCATCAAGCCATCTTCATAGTAGCATAAAAAGCTGAAGAGAATACCCCGGTACCGGAAACAATAACCATAAGAGTGTCACAAAGGACAAGAGCCATGCCACAAAGTCATGCTCGGTAGCTAGATACATTCACAAAGGAAGCTAACTTATCTTTTCCAAGGCCAATCTGGAAAAGGAAAATAAGGGCAAAACAATGGGTCACATTATAATGGACTCGGCTCGTTGCCATTATAATCTTCCCCATCGCCCGACACAAACAAATGCCAGCTGGACTTTAACAAGCACATAGTAATAAATACTCGCTTGAAACAACAATGGGGGCAATGATTCCAAAGTAGGGAACCATACCAATTAATCACCATAAAAGATGCCAACGATTACTCAAGAAGAGTTCAACAACAATAAACACAAGGAATTTCTCATAAAAGAGTCCAACAACTTTGACCATTAAAACATAATGATTCCAAGATGAGGTACGTACCACATACATCCTAAATATGATACCCACAAGTTAATCATAAAGAGCACAAACCAAACGGTCGCTCACAAATAGCACAATGACTATTACCAAATGACCCTAAACATTTACTCATAAATATATACTAGGACTATGAACTCAACCATCTCATCACACCTGGAATTCCAAAGTAGAAAGTCAGAATGAATACTCCTTAAGGTTAATCAAACCGTAAGTACCCAATTGCCAATTCACGCTTTACCTCCGTCCATAACGAACCAATCTAAACACCCCAAACGAATCCAAAAGGTTACCCTTATTAGAACATGATCACGACCGGACTAAACCCTACACTTTGGTGTTCAATAACAACCCTCTAGGTACTATAGGACATCGCCTAAAACTTAGACCAAGTCTTACTCGAAAATCAATTCGATTGGAACAATCACGAACACATCATAAGATGCCCAAACATTTCCAAACAATACTTGATCAAATTACATAACACCATTGTTCATAAGGAACCACTTTCAATTACCAAAGTGTTCCACGGTGCCCAACTAAGTCAACTAGAATAGTACTACGGAACCTAGACCGAGACTACACTTGATCTTAAACCTCAACAATAAGACAACCATTATGGTCTGGAACCATGTGTCAATAGAACCATTGCGTATTACTCGAAAAGAGCTTTTCAACGATAGTTTACACGTCCAAAACGGAGTACGGACGAAGAAGTTATGGCCTCCGGAAGATTGAACGTAAAACGACAATTTTTATAAAGTGTTCGGCCGGACATTATGAAAAATCCCTGTTTTAGCTCCGAATTTCACTCCTTTCGTTCTAAATCTTAGGAGTACCTATATATACTTCTATCCTAACATTTAAAGACAAGAAAACTCAATTCATGTGCCTCTAAAACCCAAACTAAAAATACAACCTAGTCTTAAACAAACACAAATATGATTTCCAGAAAAAGGGGGCGGGCGGGCGCTCACTCAAGGTCGGGCGGGCGCTCATTTCACCAGTAAGTCGGCCGAAGGAAAATGTGGGCGGGCGGGCGTGCGGGGCTTGAGAGGGCGGGCGCCCGGTCTGCCTTAAGGCGGGAAACAGAGCTTGGTTCACCATTTCGAACCAAACCCAAATTTCTCACAAATCAACACTCCCAACTGATCCCCAAAGTATCCAACAACATCTAACTTAAAGGGGACCTAAATAACATCATTTATCAACCAAAACCAAGATTAAATCCCAACATTCATAACAATCACAACTTTTAACCAAAATCCAAATAAATTCCAAATAATTTCTAAACTCAACCAAGAAGCCATGGATATCAACAAGAACATCAATAGAGTTAAAGATGAGCATTTTTAACATAAATGGGGGAAAAGTAACTTACCCGGATTTTCTCAAAGTTGACGGAATTCGAATATTCTTAGCCCTCTACGATCCTATCGACGATCTAAACAAGTTTCATTTTATGAGAAATGAGAAACAATGAGAGGAGAGGACTAAAAAGAAGAGAGAAGGAGAAGAGAAACTTACCTCAACATGGAGGAGAGAGAGAGAGAAGGAGTGTGCTGGAGAGAGAGAGGAAAGTGAGGGAGAAATGAGGGAGGAGGGGGGGATGGAGGGAGTAAGTAGGAATATTTAGGAATTACACATAGACCCCCTCCCCTACACACTAACTCAATCATCTTATATTCCCCACTAACATTAAGACTCAACACTTCTACACTAGCACAAATAGCCCAAATAAAATGCTAGGCAAAAATTATTAAGAAACACAAAATGCACACATAATTATTAAATAAATAAATAATAAATAAATAAATAAGAAATAAATAAATAATTAAATATTTATTACTACGAAAATAGAGGCGGGTTTTCGGGTCGTGACAATCTACCCTCCTTAAAAAGAATTCGCCCACGAATTCACTCATCAAAATCACAATGCGCGGTCATAATGAGGCGACAAAATATCAACTCGCATAAAGCACTCGTAACCCCAAATCAAGTACCTATTAAAGATTTCAGACATCAATTCCATGACTCAAATAAACCCACACATATTGAACACATACATATCTCAAGCATATTCATATCAACATCCTAAAGTTAACTTCCTCTTTCATCCCGAATTTCACATTCTCAAGACTATCACTTGTTCACCAATTCTGAGACATAGCTGATTGATCCTAATTAGCATCACGCTCACCATCAACCCTTAAATCATCAACATCCATAAGTTTTACTTTTCGGGTTCACCCATACGCATTGACGATCTAGACATCATCCCAAGTAATCATACTACTACCCGAACAAATAAGAGAAGGAATAGGGCTAACGATTATTGTCACCCAATGACTTAATGATATGCTCAAAAAGTTACCGTCATCAACTATCCGATCACATGAGATTCCACTACCACACTCACTTTCCTTATAAGATAAAACATAATACAGTCATAACCTTTGAATTCCTCAACTACTAGCATTACCTCATACTTAGTTTTCTAAGGAAATATATCCATCAACTTTTGATAGTCCAATATCATAACGTTTCAACTTGGTCCAAAATAAAATATAATATAACCCGCTAAGGTAAAACCACTAAAATCACAACCAATTCCAAGTCACAGATAGCTCCACTTATCAAGCGTTAATCCTCAAAATATATGCAAATACTTTATCGCCCAAAATCGCAGAATCCAGATTACTCCTAAACACAATTCTCGAGATACTACAAACTCGTCTTATTCACAACCTTAATTATACCGCAAAGATACTTCCATTAGAAAATCGCATACTTAATATTACTTCCCAGAAATTCAAAACATTAAACAATTTCGAGCTTACACAACTTCTTAAACTATGAAAAGCTAAAGAAATTTCTCATCCTTCAAATGTTCACCGCGTGACTATATCTCTAAGGATTACCATTAAAGTAGCAACTGTAACGATCCGAACTTTTCACAATCTTTATTTTCATAAATATCAATATATTACAACTTACAACTCTAAAAGATATTACAAATGATCACTAATAATCCGAAATATTCAATAAACTGCTCCGTCCCAATACAGAATTATAGTATCCTTTAATATGCCAAAGTATCTATACTCAACTTCCTTTACAAATCCTTAATCCAAACGAGAACGCCACTAAGAAAAGATTCAGAACCAAGTGACAACTGTTTAACTAAAACCCAAAAATGCCTTTAATATTGCTCGAGAATTTCTTACTTTCTCAAAATATGTCTAGACCTTTAAACTTAACGTGCTTACCATCATTGATGATTATAACTCCCACCATATACTCATAACTCATTTTGCTTTAACTCAACTCCAGTCATGTACTAAAATGATTCCAGAACTCAACTTCTTATTATGACCCATAATAAATTAAGTATTTCTCATACTAAACAATTCCGATGCACTCACTTAGATGTACTAAAAGTAAATAAAAACTCCTATCAAGAAATTTACAAATTGAATCTTTAACTCTTTTAACCCAACCGATACTATATGCTCACTGATTCACCCATCAGTATTGTAGCTTATCTCAACTCATCATATAACCCAAGTTCTCTATCGGTCAAGCGACATATTGCACTCAATATAAATTATACCTAATATTTCAAAATTAATATTGCCAACAGAATAAGCTAAATTCCCAGCACAACCTTATAATAAAGATTTTCTGACTTTCAAGATAGAACCTGAACATTATATATACTTAGTATGATCCTAAACAAAGTCAAACATACTAATATAGAAATATTCACCACCCATCGATGGCACACAGAAATTCGTAACACACGGAAAGCTAAACCATACCACTTAACTCATCAATATCTCGCATAGGTGACATAACCAAATCATCCCATATATACTAGTAACAATCACGTAGTTCCGTATTCGAGAATACACCTCAACATAAATCCATGAATGATAACAATCAGGCGAACATAGCACAAAACGTTGTCCACTTTACGAAATAGATATGCCCGAGCCTTCAGATTGCACTCTCGATTCCCAAACCAACTAACCCCAAGGGAACCACTACTATTAACACCAATCTATACTTGATATACCACAAGAGAAGAAACACTCGGCGTCAATATCACGACTTATAACTCAACCAACTTCTACCTTAACCTCATTCTTTCAAGAAAACTTAGTTTCTAAACCACTCAAAATCATAACACCCAAGTATTGAAACCTACTCAATATCAGAGTTCTTATTCTCTTTCAATATCTAAAACCATTGCTCTGATACCAACTGTCACGCCCCGGAAATTCTAAAAATCCATAAATATAAAATTTACATAATTAACATCTCCAAAATTGCTAAATACCAAACCGGGCGCGTGAATTCTACAAAAAAAACCAATACCAACAAACAATACCTCAACGAGATTAGAACTCGGAGACTAGAAACAAACGCGGAAGCAAGAACAACTATAACAAAAATACCCAAAGTACAACCGTATATACAAACACTGAACGACTACGAACCCACAATAAAATACATAAAGGCTCAAAGAGCAACTATCCCAAAGGCGATCAACCTGCTCAGAAGATTTCCGCTACAACGGATCTCACAACGCTACCACTTGTTTTCCTGGGGGGGGGGTTAAGGAAAAACAATTTGAAACAAGAAACGGGGTGAGATAAAATCTCAGTAAGTTACTAAACGCATTTACATGGCATAATATCATGCAAATCAATTATATAACTGAGCAAGTAAATCATATAACAACAATGAGAAAGCTCCCTATCGCCAACTGTCCCATACCAGTTGGAAATAACGACTAACTCATCATGCAGCACATAAGACTGAAATAAACACGTAACAAAGGATACTGAGCCAAGGTTTCACCAAACTGATAGAACAATCGCTGCGCAGCTTCAACCGATCAACCAATCAACAATAGCAGTATGACAACTGAAGAGAACCCCGGTCAGAACCGACCATCAATCAATCAACCCATCAAGCCATCTTCATAGTAGCATAAAAGCTGAAGAGAATACCCCCGGTACCGGAACAATAACCATAAGAGTGTCACAAAGGACAAGAGCCATGCCACAAAGTCATGCTCGGTAGCTAGATACATTCACAAAGGAAGCTAACTTATCTTTTCCAAGGCCAATCTGGAAAGGAAAATAAGGGCAAAACAATGGGTCACATTATAATGGACTCGGCTCGTTGCCATTATAATCTTCCCATCGCCCGACACAACCACAAATGCCAGCTGGACTTTAACAAGCACATAGTAATAAATACTCGCTTGAAACAAACAATGGGGGCAATGATTCCAAAGTAGGGAACCATACCAATAATCACCATAAAAGATGCAAACGATTACTCAAGAAGAGTTCAACAACAATAAACACAAGGAATTTCTCATAAAAGAGTCCAACAACTTTGACCATTAAAACATAATGATTCCAAGATGAGGCACGTACCACATACATCCTAAATATGATACCCACAAGTTAATCATAAAGAGCACAACCCAAACGGTCGCTCACAATAGCACAATGACTATTAGCAAAATGACCCTAAACATTTACTCATAAATATATACTAGGACTATGAACTCAACCATCTCATCACACCTGGAATTCCAAAGTAGGAAGTCAGAATGAATACTCCTTAAGGTTAATCAAACCGTAAGTACCCAATTGCCAATTCACGCTTTACCTCCGTCCATAACGAACCAATCCTAAACACCCCAAACGAATCCAAAAGGTTACCCTTATTAGAACATGATCACGACCGGACTAAAACCTACACTTTGGTGTTCAATAACAACCCTCTAGGTACTATAGGACATCGCCTAAAACTTAGACCAAGTCTTACTCGAAAATCAATTCGATTGGAACAATCACGAACACATCATAAGATGCCCAAACATTTCCAAACAATACTTGATCAAATTACATAACACCATTGTTCACAAGGAACCACTTTCAATTACCAAAGTGTTCCACGGTGCCCAACTAAGTCAACTAGAATAGTACTACGGAACCTAGACCGAGACTACACCTTGATCTTAAACCTCAACAATAAGACAACCATTCTGGTCTGGAACCATGTGTCCAATAGAACCATTGCGTAGTACTCGAAAATAGATTTCCAACGATAGTTTACACGTCCAAAACGGATTCCGGACGAAGAAGTTATGGCCTCCGGAAGATTGAACGTAAAACGGACAATTTTTATAAAGTGTTCGGGCGGACATTATGAAAAATCCCTGTTTTAGCTCCGAATTTCACTCCTTTCGTTCTAAATCTTATGATACCTATATATACTTCTATCCTAACATTTAAAGACAAGAAAACTCAATTCATGTGCCTCTAAACCCAAACTAAAAATACAACCTAGTCTTAAACAAACACAAATATGATTTCCAGAAAAAGGGGCGGGCGGGCGCTCACTCAAGGTCGGGCGGGCGCTCATTTCACCAGTAAGTCGGCCGAAGGAAAAAGGTCGGGACGGGCGGGCGCGCGGGCTTGAGAGGGCGGGCGCCCGGTCTGCCTTCAGGCCGGGAACAGAGCTTGGTTTCACCATTTTCGAACCAAACCCAAATTTCTCACAAATCAACACTCCCAACTTGATCCCCAAAGTATCCAAACAACATCTAACTTAAAGGGGACCTAAATAACATCATTTATCAACCAAAACCAAGATTAAATCCCAACATTCATAACAATCACAACTTTAACCAAAATCCAAATAAATTCCAAATAATTTCTAAACTCAACCAAGAAGCCATGGATATCAACAAGAACATCAATAGAGTTAAAGATGAGCATTTTTAACATAAATGGGGGAAAAGTAACTTACCCGGATTTTCTCAAAGTTGACGGAATTCGAATATTCTTAGCCCTCTACGATCCTATCGACGATCTAAACAAGTTTCATTTTATGAGAAATGAGAAACAATGAGAGGAAGAGGACTAAAAAGAAGAAAGAAGGAGAAGAGAAACTTACCTCAACCATGGGGAGAGAGAGAGAGAGAAGGAGTGTGCTGGAGAGAGAGAGGAAAGTGAGGGAGAAATGAGGGAGGAGAGGGGGGATGGAGGGAGTAAGTAGGAATATTTAGGAATTTACACATAGACCCCCTCCCCTACACACTAACTCAATCATCTTATATTCCCCACTAACATTAAGACTCAACACTTCTACACTAGCACAAATGGCCCAAATAAAATGCTAGGCAAAAATTATTAAGAAACACAAAATGCACACATAATTATTTAAATAAGTAAATAATTTAAATAAATAAATAAGAAATAAATAAATAATTAAATATTTATTACTACGAAAATAGAGGCGGGTTTTCGGGTCGTGACAGGATTTGCGTGATCAGAGGGCTCATAAACAATTGCAGAACGATCTAGTCAAACACATATTGACAAAGTTCGGAAATCAGTGATTTTTAAATTTTATTGTACTGTGAGTCGAGTCTATGTATCGTATGTTTTTTGTTTTTTATCATTTGTGGAACGAGCTAAGTTTATTGTAATTTTTTATATTTTATTAAAATTAAAATATTCTCGTATTTATTTAATTGCTTCGAAAAAAATTAATTAAGTTTGAATTAAAAAAAATTAAAAAAAAATCTCGAATTTATAAATAAAAATATTAATAATTTATTTTTTAATAATAAATTATTAATATCAATATTTATTTTAATTATAAAAATAAATATTGTAAATAAAATAAAAAGTGGTGGGGTATAGAATGATGAGTTGGGAGGAGTTTAATTTTAAACTAAAATAGCTTATTGTGGGAGGGGTAGTTGAGAGTGTAGTTGAATGATTAAGTGGATGGAGAGAGAAGATGAGGTGTCGTAATATTAGGGTAGTTGAATGTTTTTTGTAGTGGTATTGGATTATGGACATGGTCTAACAATCTCTTGTTCTATCTAATTGTCTCATCTACAAGGACAACATTTATTGCACACAACTTAGACCATGTACAATGGTTGTTTAACCCATTGTTGAAAATGCAATTCACACAAAATTCCTTGTTTAATCTATGCAATGGTTGGTTTAATTAGGTTTTGTTTTTTCATTTGGTTGAATGGATTCACAAGTGTGAATCCAGAAAATGTCAGCAAGTTTCATTGTATGCGCCATGTGTCGGCGCGTGATTAGCTGAGGAATTATTTTCTTTTATCCCAATTATTTGAGCTCAATTATTTCAAAAAAAATGTTTTAAATTTTTTTTTTACACCAAATTTCTTAATTTTTTTTTTCTCTTTAAATTGACGTAAGTTTTATTGTATTTCGACAAAAAAAAAACATCTTTTTCTTGAAATGGATCCCAATAATAATCATTTCAACACTAATCATAAAATAAAAAAAAAATAAATAAATTTTAAGTGGTGGGGTATAGGATGATGAGTGAGAAAGTGTTGAATGAGAGGATTAAACAAACCATTGTAGGGTGTGTTGTTGAATGGGTGTTGAATGGATGAGTTCGAAGAGAGAGCAGCTGATGTGGAGTGATAAAGTGGGTGTTGAATGGTTTTTTTGGTTGAAACCACTGTGGATGGTCTTACACTTTTTTAGGACTAACTCCAACAGAAAGCAATAAAATTAAATTTTGGTACTTATTGATATTATGATGATAGTATCACCTAACTATAACTAGTGTAGCATTTGTGCGTTAAAAGCACTGCGAAAACACTTTCATAAAAAAAAAAGAGATTTTAATAAATAAATAAAATACTATAAGAGATATCAAATGAAAATATACACAATGGCATAAGTCGCAATTATTACAAATTTGAAAAATTTCTTTGTAAACAACATTAGTCGTTTCATCTACGGTCTTTCCCTCTTCGTCACATACTATAATCTTCAAACCAGCACAAGTAGTTACTCTAGAAAGAGCACCACACAACTGACCATGGCTGAACACAGGTCTTTTAAGAAACAAACAACGTGCGTCAGTGATTGACCTTGACTTTTATTGATTGTCATTGCATATGAAACAATCAAAGGAAACTGTCTCCTCTGTAACGTAAACGGCAAACGGGAATCAGATGGAGTTAATGACATCCTCGGCACGAAAACCTTTTCTCCAGCATTAGTCCGATTTAAATTTAATAATTTTTTATTTCATTATTAGATGGGTATTAAATTTTAATTTAATAATAAGTAAAGTAGCAATTTTATTATTTTATTTTAATTAGTATCATACTAAATTTAATAATTTTTTATTTCATTATTAGAGACACTAGTACTATTTCATAGGTATTAAATTTAATTTTAATACTTATCATTAGAGTTGACCTAATATTTATAAAAAAATATTTAATAAAAAATTGTAAAATAATAGTTATATTTTAGAAATATTGATAATTTTAAATATAAAATTTAATATATACTTTTAATATAATTTATTTAAATTCAATTATCAATAATATTTTAATTGTGAAAGAAAACTAATAAAGTAAATAATAATTTGAGTTATTAATTTGATACCCATTATTATAAATGTTAGTACCTTTAACATAAGTATAAAATTTGATTTTGATATTTACCATTAGAGTGCTAATAGGTATTAAAATTTGATTTGTATACATATGGCTTAATACCAATCATTGGAGTATTATTTTTTTCAATAGTAAAATTATGGGGCAAATGCCATTTAGTCCCTCATCCTAATGAAAATTACCACCTAAGACGTAGAATTTGCAATATTACCACCTAGTCCAATGGTTATTAAAAGGACACTGATGCGCTTACTAAATAATGAAAAATTACATTAATGCCACTTCGTCCATCATTTCACTCTCTCTCCAACCACCATGACCACCTATCCCAACCTTCACCGGCGACCATTTTCCGACGACCACCTCCGGCGATTATTTTCCGGCAACCACCTCCGGTGACTATTTCTCGGCAACTATTTTTTCGGTGCCATTTTGCCGGCGACCAACTCCGTCGACTATTTTGCCGGCGTCCACCTCCGCCGACCTTTCGGCCACTGTTTTTTGAGCGACTGCCTCCGGTGACTATTTTTCGGCGGCCACCATCTCCGGCGTCAAACAAATGAGAACTTATCTGCAAGTTCTCAGTTGTCACCTAAACAACTCCGGCGACAAAAAAAACTGTGAACTAATCAGTAAGTTCATATTTGTCAACTAAACTACTACGAACACGATCGACTCCGGCGACCAAAACAACTGTGAACTAATCAGTAAGTTCATAGTTGTCAACTAAACTACTACGAACACGATCGACTCCGGCGACCAAACAACTGTGAACTAATACGTAAGTTCACATTTGTCAACTAAACTACTACGAACATGATCGACTCCGGCGACCAAACAACTGTGAACTAATCAGTAAGTTCGTTGTCAACTAAACTACTACGAACACGATCGACTCCGCGCGACCACCAACTCTGGTGACCAAACAGTTGTGAACTTATCAATAAGTTCACAGTTATCAAGTAAACTACTATGAACATGATCTACTCCGGCGACCACCAACTCTAGCGACCAAACAATTGTGAACTTATTAGTAAGTTCACAGTTGTTCAGGTACAGATTTCAAGAGCAAAGTTCATAGTTTTTTTTAAAAAAACAAGTTTAAGCTGTTCCAAGAACAAGTTTCAAGAACATGTTCACAGTTGTTCCAAGAACAAAGTCGCAGTTGTTCGAAAACAAGTTCCAAGAACATGTTACACTTATTCCAAGAACCATTCACAGTTGTTCCTAGAATAAGTTCTAAGAACAAGTTTACAGTTGTTCAAAGATTAAATTTAAAAAACAAATTCACATTTATTCCAAATAAACAAATGTGAACTTAACAAACCAAATCAAAACAACTTCATAGTTGTTTAAAAAAATAACTGTGAACTGAGCAAACCATATCTTTTAAAAAAAATTATACTACAACTTTTTGAACAAAGTTAAACAATATGTACACAAGTTAAACAACAAATTACATTTGTTATACTCTCATTTCCAAACAAAAAAAAGCATTAAATTATTCTTTATTCAATGGGACCCATAAACAAGTTCACAATTACTTCAAGAACAAGTTCCAAAAACAAATTCAATGTTGTTCAAAGAATAAGTTCCAAGAACAAGTTTACAACTTTTTCAAAAGCAATTTCACAGTTTTTCTAATAAGTTTACAGTTGTTTCAAGAACATGTTCACAGTTTTTCCAATAACAAGTTCACAATTATTCTAAGAACAAGTTTCAAGAACAATTTCACAGTTTTTTCATGAACAAGTTCACACTCTAAAAAAATAAACATTAAATTATTCTTTATTCAATGTGATCCACTTGTAATACTCACAACAATATCCCACTCACAATTTCAACATCACTCACACATCACATCACATCACATCACACTACTCACAACACCAACTCAACTACTAATACTAAACTCTCCTCAAACCCGTGCTTTGGTCAAATTATGAATAAACTAAAAAGACGAAAGGAGTATTTGTTAAGTTCATTTGTTTTACAATACTAACATTTACATCGTGAACCTTTTAAATAGAGTAAGAATATCAATGGTATCCAATTTGTTCACAATTATTAGTGTAGATAGTTTAATAAGGGGATAATTGATATACAATAACAAAAAAAAACCTTGTATTTTGAATATTGAGACATTTACTACTAAAATGATAGTATGTATTTTGAGACGGAACGAGTAAATTAAAAAATAACAAAAGATGACAAAGCCAAAATTTGCCTCTTCACTTTCCCTAATTAATTCACCAATTTGACCATTTATTTAAACTTCAGATTCATTAATCTCCAAAGTAGACAAACTAATTAGGCCAATAATAAATTAAATTAACCTCTAGCTCTATCGTTGACTTCTAAAGCAATATCGGCAAATAGCTTTTGTATGCGACGGCAAATCCAACGCATGCAACAAATTAAAAGGGAAATCAACTATCATAACCGAGAATCAGAGCATGCAGAAATCAGATAAGAAATTGGGGGCGGGGATAAGCAACCGGCATCTCTGATCAAATCAAAAAATGAGCTTTGTAAACTCTATTACTAAATGTCACCGGAGGGGGGGGGGGGGAGAACGTTGCCGGAATTGGGAGGGAGACGGACGCCAGAATGGGAAAGAGAGACTCACCGGAAGGGGGAGTAGAGAGAGAAAGTAGATCTGGACGAAACTTCTTTGGCCGGATTTGTTGTTGTTTCGTTGGCTCAGGGAATAAGACTGCCGGAGATGGAGGATGATGGCCAGAGATTGGCGATGGGAACAATGGTCGATGGGAACAATGGCGATGGAAAGGGTTCGCCCAGTGGCGTATCCAGGATTTACAGTGAGGGGGGTCAAAAAATTATATAGAAAAGATTAAAAAAAAATTACACTAAAAATGACAATAAAAAACACACATATAAAGCTTTTTTTCAAACGAATTCAAAGTTTGATAATATAATAAGAAAAGAGTTACATAAGTGGTTTCCTATAGGCTCTTGGGTATTAGGTGTTTCAGGATTTGGATTTAGGACACCACTAGCATCGGGGATGATAGGTTCTTGAGCTTGAGGCTCTTGAGCTTGAGGCACTTCAGAATTTGGATTTTGGGTATTATGGTCTAGGACGTTAGACTCTTGAACTTGAGGCTCTCCATTACGTTGTGAATGTTTCAATTTCTTGAAATAGTTTTCGAGCACTGTTTCAAAATGCGTACAAACCAAATTAACAAACAGATCAACAAAGCCACAGGCCATAAAACCACAACAACAAGGCGCCCCAAAACAACAAGGCCACTGGCCATAAACAAACACACAACAAGGCCACTGGCCCACAACAACAAGGCCACTGGCCATAAACAAGTAAACAAACCACACAACAAGGCCACTGGCCATCAATAAACACGCAACAAGGCAACAACTAAAAGGCCACTGGCCACACACAAACACATAATAAGATTATAGTTAAGTTTCTAACCTCCGGGACGGGGAGCCTCATTTGATTTAGAGTCAGAAGTAGACGAACCACATGATCTTTTCAAACTTCGAGGAGGAGCCATTTTTTCTGTAGAAAAAAATAAGTTCAAGTTGAAATCCCAAATGAATTTCAAGAAAAAAAAAATTAACACTGTAAAGCATAGAATCCCAACTTCCTTTTGCATTACAAATAAATCCCAAATTGAAATTCCTGTATTCTTAAAAAAGAAAAACATATTGAAAAAATTAACACTGTAATGTAAGGCATAGAATCAAAAAAAAAAAGACAAAACATTCTAGTAAGATTCTTCCTCACATAGCTATAATTATAATGTGTTCTCAAATTCTTTGCTATCAGATTGTGATTTAAAAAAAAAAAAAAAAAAAAAAAACAGAATCTTTTATGCAGGACAAATGTCGAAGGTTTTTCCTAAGATTAAATTGATCAACTCAAAAGTTAAAACAAATGGTGAGCAACTATGTCTGTGTTTCTATCAACATAACCACAACTCACAACAATCTCGAAAGATGAGTAAACTAGAAACAAAAATATCAAAATCTTGTTTCTACTCTCTTTGGGAGCAACATGAGATGAAATATTTGATTTTGTTTCATCGTCTCCTTCCTCCAGAATCCGATTGAAGAAAGGCGAAACTTGATTTTTTGGGAAATTTAGGGATTTGAGATTAGGGACGGAAGAGTAAAAAGGACGACAAAGGGGAGAACATTACCTGCGGGCTGCGGCGACCGGCGATTGGAGACCGGCGACTAGGGCTGTCGAGTGTCGACCGATTTCTTCTTGTCGGCGACGGCTTCTCTTCAATTCTTCGTCGACTCAAATAACCCTCCTGCGGCAAACAAAACTGATAAATTGGGGTAAGTTGGGTAAAAGTCTACTATATATATGTAGGGATTTGAGGGGGGGGGGTCAATTTAAATTTTTGAGGGAGGTTAAAGTTATTATTTGAATTTTTATAAGGGTGAAAATAGTATAAACGGAAAGTTCAGGGGGGTCAATTAACCCCCCCCCTCACCAACGTGCGTCCGCCCCTGGGTTCGCCTGAGGTAGGGGATGGCTCACGGTGGTGGGGGTGGAGAGAGAAAATGTTGGAAATTTGACATTTGGTCAACTTTGGATGGGTCCCATTTATGGGTCCCTTTGAGTTTGACCATGGTCAATGTTTGTATGATGTAGCATAGGAAATGGTGTTTTTTGGTGAAAGCCAAATTATAGAGTTAATCCATGGTTCTAAGACTTCAAAGATGGGCATTGAAGTGCTTTAATTCTCAAAGATGAAATGGGTTGGTTGGTATCCACATGGGATAGGAAAGCCAAACCTCCCCTTTGTTTGGGAATATAAAAGGCTTTTTGTCCCAACCCACATGGAATAGGAATGGGAAGTTGGAGTGCCATAAATTACAAGGCACTTCATAGTCTCATGTTTAAGTTACATGTGAGGTGGACTTGAACATTTCCCCACACGCGCGCTCGCTCGGCTCGGCCGGGCCGGGCTCGGGCTCGGGCTAAGGGCGTTTGGGTGAATGGTTCGGTTCGTGGGCGTATCTTTTTAGTCAAAATTCATTTGAAGTTTCCTTTTTGCTAACGGAAACAGTTAGTCTCGTCAGTTTCCTAACTGGACTCTATCTGTGCAGTTGCTTTTCCTTCAAGAATAAGCTACTGTAATTCGGGTAGGTTTTAGAGTCCTAAAAAACCCTAAACCGACTTCATACGTGTATAAAATAACAGCCCCGGTTTCAGATTTACTAACGCAAAAATATCTTCTGATTTTTGCAACCCGAAATCTGTCTTTTCCATACACTGTTTCTGTGATTGATTTGAGCGGGCGATTCAGGCGAAGTGGGATAGCAGGCGCAAGTGCATCTGTACCTGTTCGTGCGAGATTTCTTGGTACGTTTGCTGAGATCGTTTTATCCTCGGAGGATTTTGCCGTAACTCTTTGTCGCACCAGTAAGGGGGCAATAAATTCTCTTAGGAGAGTCTTCATACAGGCGACTCGATCTGATAAGTATTCTGACTCCTTTTTGTTTTCCTGTTTGCCTTTTTCCTGGTACGCGTTCTGTTGCTATTTCTGTTATGCTTTTGCCTATAATCTGTATTGCTATTGAATTCGTGATTGCCCCTTTAATTGATTAAATATGTTTAATCTGAACTGGTCGAATATTTTATTCCAACAGTCTAAGAGAATTTATTAATCATGACTTCATCTGGTAATACTGCTCCATTCAAGTCCTTTGTTGACACCTCAGATCTGCCAGAGAAGTTCGCTGGAAAGAACTTCAAGCGCTGGCAGGAGCGCATGAAGATCTGGTTGTCAATTAAGGTAATGACTGGTATGCTGACGGAGAAGTGCCCTGCCATTGATGATAAGGACCCTGAAACAGCAAAGGCTGCTGCCCAGTGGGCGGAGAGGGATGGTGTTGTTCGTGGATGCATTCTTTCGGCTCTGTCGAATGTGCTCTTTGATGTATACTATTCTGCTCCACTCACTGCTGCTTCGCTGTGGGAATCACTTAACACAAAGTATAACACTGACGATGTTGGTGTTGAAAAATACTGTGTGTCTAAGTTCCTGAAGTACCGGATGGTTGATGGGAAATCTGTTACTGATCAAGTGCATGAATTCCAGATCATATTGCAATCACTCAAGGATGGGGCTATGAAACTTCTTGAGAAGTTCGTAGTCATGTCGATCATTGAGAAGTTTCCTCGTGCTTGGGAGGAATTCGGAATGAGTCCCAAGCATCGTACAGGAAGCTTGACACTCAATGACTTGATGAATGCAATATCGATCCAGGAAGTGCATCATAGTAACGGTGTTAGTGTACATGTGGAGGCAAATGCCAATCTGATAACTGCTAGTGCTAAGAACAGAGGAAAATTTTAGTACTCTTGATGATTCATTTATTGATTATCCTGTTTCCTTTAATATTGAATCTTCAAACATTTGGCATGGTAGTTTAGGTCATATAAATTATGATTCCATAAAAAGAATGATGAATCTGGATTTAATACCTAAACATGTTATTGATAAAAAGTCTAAATGCCACACTTATGTTGAAGCTAAATCTGTAAAGAAATCGTTTCATTCTGTTGTTAGAGACTCTAAAATTCTTGATTTAGTTCATACTGACATTTGTCAATTTAATGGGCTTTTAACAAGAGATAAAAAGAAATACTTTATCACATTTATTGATGATTGCTCTAGATACTGTTATATTTATTTACTTAATAGTAAAGATGAAGCATTGGAAAAGTTTATCATTTTTAAGAACGAAGCAGAAAATCAAACTGGCAAGAAACTTAAACGGTTAAGATCTGATAGAGGTGGAGAATATGAGTCTAACCCATTTAAGTACTACTGTTAAGACAATGGCATAGTACATGAAGAGACTCCACCATATACACCTCAATCTAATGGTATTGCTGAACGTAAAAATAGAACCCTAACTGATATGATCAATAGTCTACTTATAAGTTCTGGATTGCCTAATTATATGTGGGGTGAAGCTTTGAATACAGCTTGCCATATTCTGAATAGAGTTCCTCCTAAGAATAATCAAGCAAGTCCGTTTGAACTTTGGAAAGGTAGAAAGACAAGCTTGAGTTACCTTAAAGTGTGGGGGTGCCTTGCCAAGGTACTTGTACCCGCACATAGAAGGAAAAAGCTTAGTCCAAAAACTGTTGATGCTATCTTTATAGGATATTCTGAAACTAGTTATGCATTGAGATTTCTGATTATCAAATCTGAGATTTCTGGCATAGAGGTGAACTCAATTGTTGAGTTACGTGATGCAACATTTTTTGAGGATGTGTTTCCCATGAAAACTGGACTCCCTAAGGAATCTAACACTACATCTGACTCTATTCCAACTCAAGTGGAAGAGATGACAAATGTGGGGGTTGATTCGGTTGGTTCCTTATCTAATGATGAGGAAGAACCAAGGAGGAGCAAGCGGGCTAGGATTACTAAGGATTATGGAATTGACTTCGTTACTTTCAATATCGAGGGTGATCCTAATACCTTCAAGGAAGCTATAGCATCTTCGGATGCTAAGCAATGGAAGGATGCCGTTAAAAGTGGAATTGATTCTATTGTCTCAAATGGGACATGGGAATTAGTTGACCTTCCTCATGGTTGTAATACAATAGGGTGTAAGTGGGTTTTTAAGAGGAAAATGAAACTAGATGGTACTGTTGATAAGTTTAAGGCTAGACTGGTTGCTAAAGGGTTTAAGCAAATGGAAGGAATAGACTATTTTGATACCTATTCCCCTGTTGCTAGAATGACTACAATTCATATGCTTATAGCATTGGCTTCTGTATATGATGTTCCTATCCATCAGATGGATGTTAAGACTGCCTTTCTTCATGGAGATCTTGAGGAAGAAATTTATATGGATCAACCTAAAGGATTTGTAGCTTCTGGTAATGAGAAAAAGGTTTGCAAACTGGTTAAGTCTCTTTATGGACTTAAACAAGCCCCAAAGCAATGGCATGAGAAATTTGATCAAATTGTCTTATCCCACGGTTTTGTTCCGAATGAATTTTATAAATGTGTCTATAGCAAAATAAAGGGTGATAATAGTATTGTCTTATGTCTATATGTTGATGATATTCTGTTATTTGGGAATAATATGAGGATAATTGATGAAACCAAGTCTTTCTTGAAAAGTAAGTTCGAGATGAAGGATATGGGGTTGCTGACGTGATTCTTGGACTTAAGCTGACTCGTTCAACTCAAGGCATTACTATCTCACAGTGTCGCGACCCCGACCCCGCGGGCCGGGAGCTCACGAGCTGGACGTCGACTTAATAAACAAATACCAAAATATAGAAAATAAAAATTCCTCTTTAATACCAAAAGATGATAATACACGGTTTTAGAAATCCAAATCTTGACAACATTACTAAACCGCTAGTATAAGCTCCACAAGCTTACACCAAAATACAAAATATTACAACTTATTAATGACGTCATAGTTTGGTAATACTATCCCAAAAGGTTATACATTAAAGTAATGCAAACCGAACAACAACCTGCCCAAAAAGCCTCGAACACCCTCGACGTCCTTCTCGTGATCAGCGAGTCCTATTACTTTCCTCCTGGGGGGGGGGGGGTTAAGGAAAAACAAAGATAAAAAGAAAGGGGGTGAGATAAATCTCAATAAGTTACTAATGCAACTACATGATATGCTAAGATGCAAGAAGCAATAGACAATAATAAATCTCACATAGCACGTAGTAATTAGCAGTTAACAGGTAGCAGCGGAAATAAACAAGTAACAAAGGATATTGAGCCAAGGTTTCCAAACTGATAGAACAATCGTTGCGCAGCTTGAACCAATCAACCAATCAAACCATCTTCATAGTAGCATAATAGCTGAAGAGAACAATCCCGGTACCGGAACCATAACAATGTAACATGTCACAAAGGACAGGGGAAATGACACAGAGTCATACCCAAAACGACTAGCTAGAATACTCAACAAAGGAGCTAGCTCATCCCAACCAAGGCTAATCTGGATGAGGGAAGAAGGACCAATGGGCGATGCTATACTGGACTTGGCTTGTGCCATTATAGCATTATCCATTGCCTGACTCGAACACAATTAACCAGCTGGACTTTCAAATAAATGCTAAGTAACAAATACTAGCTTAAATAAACAACCAATGATTCCAAAGTAGGGAACCATATCAAATAACCACCATAAAGTGTTCCAACATTCCCAACAATAATTGATCAAATTCCACATCACATTTGTTCACAAAGGAACCAATTCCGAACCATAAGGTGTTCCACGATGTTAACTTAAGTTAATTAGAATAGTACTCAAGGAGATCTTTAAAACGATAGTTTACACCTATAAAACGGAGTCCGGATGAGGAAGTTATGGCGTCCGAAAGATTGAGCGTAAAACGGACAACTTGGGGAACAGAAAAAGGGGGGGGGTGCGCACGCCTCCCTTAAAAGGGTACGCGCGCCTCCAAGGATCAGAATGTCTGAGTTTTGAAACACAAGAGGGAGCGCACGCCTCCCTAAAAATGGTGCGCGCGCCTCCTAGGATCAGAAGGTCTGAATTTTGAAGCAAATGAGGGAGCACATGCCTCCCTAAAAATGGTGCGCGCGCCTCCAAGAATCAGAAGGTTGAGTTTCAAAAGGGAATAAGGGTGCGCACGCCCCCTCCCAAAGGGTGCGCGCGCCTCCTTGCACGGAGGGACCAAATCCGGCCAAAATTTCTGGGTTTGAAGAAACCTTTCTCACCAATTCCAAGCCATTGAAATCCACCCTTCCAACAAGCCTAACAATGAACCAAAACGACATATAAACTTACAAGGGACCTAAATAACAACATCAATCAACCCAACTTAGATTTAACCCCAACAATAATCACAATTTAACCAAAAATCCAAATAAATTCCAAACTCAACCAAAACATCATATATATTACTAAAGCATCATTCAAACAAGTGATGCACATTTTAGCATAAAAATGGGGAAAAAGTAACTTACTTGGAATTTAAGAAAGATGACGGAATTTGAAATTTCTTAGCTCTACACGATCCTAGCGACGATCTAAACATTTTTCATAAAATGAGCAATAAGAAATAATGAGAGGAAGATGATCAAAATGAAGAGAGAAGGAGGGGGAGAAACTTACCTTTTACCAACAATGGAGAGAGAGAGATTGAGTGTGTGTGTGTGTGTGCAGGAGAGTGAGGGAGAAGGTGAGGGAGAGGGAGGGAGTAAGTAAAATTATTTCAAAATGTTACACCTAGGCCCCCTCTACTACTACTACTACTACCACTTCGATACAAAATCAGCTATTTCCCTCTTCATGTTGTTCCACCAGAAATGTTGTTTCAGATTTTGGTACATCTTCGTACTACCGGGATGAATAGTATATCTCGATTTATGACCCTCATCTAAAACTTGCCTCTTTATTCCATCAACGACGGGTACACACAAACGACCACGATAAGTCAACACTCCATTCGAACTAATAGAAAAATCCTCGAAGTTCTTCTCATTTTACCCATTATTTTCACCAACTCTGGATCTTCTTTCTGAGCTTCTTGATTCTCTGAATTAGGGTTGGAGATACCCTAATGTTCGCAAAAATAGCCCCATGTCTCGATTCACGAGGACACCAGTCTCGAACACCCTCAAGCATTTTCCACTCTCGAACCATCATCGAAGCCACATAAGATTTTCTACTAATCGCATCAGCTACAACATTTGCCTTTCCCGGATGATAAGATATCTTACAATTATAGTCCTTCAAAAGTTCCATCCATCTGCGCTGTCGGTTATTTAGTTCCTTCTGGGAGAAGAGGTACTTCAAACTCTTGTGATCCGTGAAAATCTCAAATTTTGCCCCGTAAAGGTAATGCTTCCACTTATGAAGAGCAAAAACAATAGCTGCCAATTCCATGTCGTGAGTAGGATAATTTTGTTCGCTCGGACTCAATTTCCTCGAAGCATACGCGATCACTTTCCCATTCTGCATTAAGACACAACCCAAGCCTTCCTTCGATGCATCACTATAAATCACCAAGTCACCGTTCCCATTAGGCAATGTCAATATCGGTGCGGTAGTCAACCTCTTCTTCAACTCCTCAAAACTGTTGTTACATTTTTCGATCCACTCAAACGGAACATTCTTTCGGGTCAACTGAGTCATCGGTGTAGCAATCCGTGAAAACCCTTCTATAAACCTCCTGTAGTACCCTGCTAACCCCAGAAAACTCCTGATCTCAGTCACTGTTTCTGGTTGCTTCCAATCAACAATAGCTTCAATCTTCGAAGGATCCACAGTAATCCCATCTTTCGAAATAACATGACCCAGAAATGAAACTTTTTCGAGCCAAAATTCACACTTACTAAACTTCGCGAATAACTGTTCCTTTGCGAGTACTGATAAAACTGTCCTCAAATGTTGCTCGTGCTCTTCTCGAGATTTGGAATAAACAAGTATATCATCAATGAAGACCACTACGAACATATCAATATAAGGATGGAAAATCCTGTTCATCAAGTCCATAAATACGGCAGGCGCGTTAGTCAACCCAAACGGCATAACCAAGAACTCATAATGACCATATCGGGTACGAAAAGCTGTCTTCGGAACGTCTTCCGATCGAATCTTCAACTGATGGTATCCACTCCTCAAATCAAGTTTAGAAAATACCACTGACCCTTGAAGTTGATCGAACAAATCATCAATATGCGGTAGAGGATATTTGTTCTTCACCGTTACCTGATTCAACTTCCTGTAATCAATACACAACCTCAACAAACCATCTTTCTTCCTTACGAACAAAACTGGTACTCCCCACGGTGAAACACTAGGTCGAATAAATCCTCTATCAAGAAACTCCTATAACTGAACCTTCAATTCTTTCAACTCTGCTGGAGCCATTCTATAAGGTGCTTTCGAAATCGGAGCTGTACCTGGTAATAGATCAATACAGAACTCTATCTCTCTATCGGGTGGCATACTGTACTCTGAAGAGAAAACATCAGGAAATTCTCTAACTACCTGAACACTCTCTAACCCAGGTGATTCTTTCTTGGTATCTAGCACACTAGCCAAATAACCTTCACAACCACGATGCAACAACCTCCTTGCTTTCACATAAGAAATTATACGAATATTTCTACTCAAAGGAATAGCCTAAAAAACAAACTTAGGCACATCAGGGATAGAAAATTTAATGACCTTCCTACGACAATCAACTGAAGCATGATATTTGCTCAGCCAATCCATACCCAAAATAATGTCAAAATCTTGTATCGGAAGAACTACCAAGTCCGCACACAAGACATGACCACAAATAAGCACATCACAAGCACGAAACACTTTATCAGTTACCAAGCACTCTCCCATAGGAGTTGACACCTCTAACACATAAGGTAATGACTCAGATGAAGCATTTAGCAAAGAAGAAAAGTGCACAGATATGTATGAATGCGATGATCTTGGATCTACTAATGCACGGGCGCTCACACTAGACACATAAATAATACCTCCTATCACGGAAGGATCATCGGTAGCCTGCTGCTGGTTCATAGCAAAAACTCTTCCTTGAACCTTAGGCTTCCCCGTTGCATCTCTCTTCTGACCTTGAGCAGTACCCGCTCCACTTCCCGATGGCTGACCCTTAAACCTCGGACAATCCTTCACAAAGTGCCCCAACTTACCGCAATTAATACACTTCCCTTGCTTCTTCCAACACCGATCCTCAGAATGTCCTTCCTTCTGGCAATAAGAACAAAGTCTCCTATTCTGATTCCCTTGGTTCCTCGGAGTAGTGACCAGATTCCTTAGGATCGGTTGCCCTCTGAATTGAGATTGTCCTCCCGAATTACCTCGGTTATCTGAACGCTGTTGTGGTTGCGACTTGCTCTGACCTCCTTGTTTACCTGTGTTAGCTACCTCCGTCTTTCTCTTGTGCTCTCTGATATCTTGCTCTATCAAGTAGGCACGGTCCACCGCGTCCTGAAAAAGTTGAATTCTCTGGGCTATAAGTTGAGTTCTGATAGCCGTCCTCAAGCCCCTGATAAACCTCATTGCCTTCTGTTCTTCGGTTCTTACAAGATAGTCACAATACCTAGCTAATTCTGTGAACTTAGCCGAGTATTGAGCTACCGTCAACAAGCCTTGCTCCAAGTTTAGGAACTCAATCTCCTTCCTATTCTGATCAACCAAAGGAATGAAGTGTTCGTTGAATTTCCTCACAAACAATTCCCAAGCATAAGGTACAAGAGTCGCATCCCAACTTGCCTTAAGTGCCTTCCACCAATGTTCACCAGCCCCAACTAGCTTATAAGCCGCAAACCGAACCCTATCCTCGTCCGTGCAACCAAAGACATCATAAATCTTCTCTATTGACTCGATCCACATTTCAGCCTTTTTCACATCAGGCTCACCATCGTACTCAATCGGTTTCAACTTCAAGAACTGCTCCAACCCATATCGCGGAGGTGCTACATGCTCCTCTCTCGGCCATTGATCATGAATTGCTTTCATAGCCGCTTCAAACATACCCTGAAACATCGCACGATTTTCTTCCCGTAGATCGTTATGATTCGGAGTCCCACTGGGACCTTCACCAGCTCTTCTTCTAGCCATTTTGAACAAATACCTGTATAAAACACCAACCGTTACTCACTCCGAACACTACTACCCTCCTAGGTCATTGTAGTCCACCTATACTTATACTTAGAGCTAAACCATAGCTCTGATACCAACTGTCGCGACCCCGACCCCGCGGGCCGGGACCTCGCGAGCTGGACGTCGACTTAATAAACAAATACCAAAATATAGAAAATAAAAATTCCTCTTTAATACCAAAAGATGATAATACACGGTTTTAGAAATCCAAATCTTGACAACATTACTAAACCACTAGTATAAGCTCCACAAGCTTACACCAAAATACAAAATATTACAACTTCTTAATGACGTCATAGTTTGGTAATACTATCCCAAAAGGTTATACATTTAAGTAATGCAAACCGAACAACAACCTGCCCAAAAAGCCTCGAACACCCTCGACGTCCTTCTCGTGATCAGCGAGTCCTATTACTTTCCTCCTGGAGGGGGGTTAAGGAAAAACAAAGATAAAAAGAAAGGGGGTGAGATAAATCTCAATAAGTTACTAATGCAACTACATGACATGCTAAGATGCAAGAAGCAATAGACAATAATAAATCTCACATAGCACGTAGTAATTAGCAGTTAACAGGTAGCAGCGGAAATAAACAAGTAACAAAGGATATTGAGCCAAGGTTTCCAAACTGATAGTACAATCGCTGCTCAGCTTCAACCAATCAAACCATCTTCATAGTAGCATAATAGCTGAAGAGAACAACCCCGGTACCGGAACCATAACAATGTAACATGTCACAAAGGACAGGGGAAATGACACAGAGTCATACCCAAAACGACTAGCTAGAATAATCAACAAAGGAGCTAGCTCATCCCAACCAAGGCCAATCTGCATGAGGGAAGAAGGACCAATGGGCGACGCTATACTGGACTTGGCTTGTGCCATTATAGCATTATCCATTGCCTAACTCGAACACAATTAACCAGCTGGACTTTCAAATAAATGCTAAATAACAAATACTAGCTTAAATAAACAACCAATGATTCCAAAGTAGGGAACCATATCAAATAACCACCTTAAAGGATGAATTAAACCAACAACACATCATACAAGTGTTCCAACATTCCCAACAATAATTGATCAAATTCCACATCACATTTGTTCACAAAGGAACCAATTCCGAACCATAAGGTGTTCCACGATGTTAACTTAAATTAATTAGAATAGTACTCAAGGGGATCTTTAAAACGATAGTTTACACGTCTAAAACAGAGTCCGGATGAGGAAGTTATGGTCTCCGGAAGATTGAGCGTAAAACGGACAACTTGGGGAACAGAAAAAGAGGGGGGGGGGTGCGCACGCCTCCCTTAAAAGGGTGCGCGTGCCTCCAAGGATCAGAATGTCTGAGTTTTGAAACACAAGAGGGAGCGCACGCCTCCCTAAAAATGGTGCGCGCGCCTCCTAGGATCAGAAGGTCTGAATTTTGAAGAAAATGAGGGAGCGCACGCCTCCCTAAAAATGGTGCGCGCGCCTCCAAGAATCAGAAGGTTGAGTTTCAAAAGGGAATAAGGGTGCGCGCGCCTCCTTGCCCGGAGGGACCAAATCCGGCCAAAATTTCTGGGTTTGAAGAAACCTTTCTCACCATTTCACAAGCCATTGAAATCCACCCTTCCAACAAGCATAACAATGAACCAAAACGACATATAACCTTATAAGGGAGCTAAATAACAACATCCATCAACCCAACTTAGATTCAACCCCAACAATAATCACAATTTAACCAAAAATCCAAATAAATTCCAAACTCAACCAAAACATCAGATATATTACTAAAGCATCATTCAAACAAGTGATCCACATTTTAGCATAAAAATGGGGAAAAATTAACTTACTTGGAATTTAAGAAAGATGACGGAATTCGAAATTTCTTAGCTCTACACGATCCTTGCGACGATCTAAACATTTTTCATAAAATGAGCAATAAGAAATAATGAGAGGAAGATGATCAAAATGAAGAGAGAAGGAGGGGGAGAAACTTACCTTTCACCAACAATGGAGAGAGAGAGATTGAGTGGTGTGTGTGTGCAGGGGAGTGAGGGAGAAGGTGAGGGAGAGGGAGGGAGTAAGTAAAATTATTTCAAAATGTTACACCTAGGCCCCCTCTACTACTACTACTACTACCACTACTACTACCCTTAATATCCTCTTCTCTAATAATTCCCTTACTTCATACTAGCACAAATGCTCAATTAAAATGTTAGGCATAAAAATATTTTGAGATATAAATGCACACATAAATATTTAAATAGATAAATAAATAAGAAAATAAATAAATAAATATTTACTACTAAGAAAATAGAGACGGGTTTTCGGGTCGTGACAAACAGTCTCATTATACTGAAAGTATTATTGAGAAGTTTGGTAGTAATGGTAGAATCGTTAGTACTCCGTTTGATACTTCTGTAGCACTTACTAAGAATGAGACAGGTGTACCTGTGGCTCAATTGAAGTATTCTCAGATTATTTGGAGCTTGATGTATCTTGCCAATTGTACGAGACCGGATATTTCCTACTCCGTAACAAGATTGGCTAGATACACTAAGTGTTCGAATAGAGCTCATTGGGAAGCTCTAAACCGATTACTTAGGTACTTGAAGGGAACTGTTTCCCTTGGGCTACATTACAAGAGATATCCTGCTGTTCTTGAAGGATATAATGATGCTAGCTGGATTGCCACTAACTCTGGGAGTTATGGCTATATAGGGTATGTTTTCACCCTAGGCAGTGCTGCAGTCGCCTGGAGGTCTACAAAACAAACTCTGTTGTCTAGGTATACTTTTGAGGCCGAATTAGTTGCCCTTGACACTACTGGATTGGAAGCTAAATGGCTACAAGGACTGATGTCCGAGTTACCCATGATCAGCAAGCCTATGCCTGTGATTTCGGTACATTGTGACAATACTGCCACAATTGCGAAAATCAAAAGTGTCAAGTACAACTGCAAAACAAGGAGACATATCCAAATTAGATTAAAATCTATAAGGGATCTTGTGTCTCGGAAGGTAATAGCTGTTGATTATGTTAGTACTAAAGATAACACAGCTGATCCTTTAACCAAAGGACTTGAATTAGTTCTTGTCCAAAAATCCAGGTTGGGGATGGGACTGAACCCTATATAATTCATACGCAGTAGCAACCCAACCTATCTGAGTGGAGATCCCACAAAGAAGGTTCAATGTGGTAATAACAAGCTATGGGGTGAATTGGAACACCTAAAACAAATTGACATGTTACATGTCTGAGTCTGTCCCCTGATAAACCTGGAAAGGTGTTCGTAACTGCAAGTATAGTAAGAGCTTTAAGCTTTGAATGGGATCAAGTATTTATGACGAGATGTTAGCAGTACATCTTTGGAGATGCCCAACTAAGTGAGTATTATTGTTGGCCGCAATTAGAGGAAAAGGGTTATTCCTCGAAAGCACTCATGACAGAGGATCGGGACGTATGGCTTATACGCATCAAGTTATAATGATAGAGGCTGCTGTCATAGCCTTTTGTCGTGTTGTTACCAACGGACGCCACCACATTCAAGAATCAGGTTCAAGACACCCGTTCACCTAGATTCTGTGGGGGCATAAGTTGACTGACTAGGTAGGGGTTCAAGCTGGGAGGCACCATCTATCGAAAGCATGACAATGGATAATCGTTACCCGTCTTATCACCACAGATTTGTGGGGGATTGTTGGAAATTTGACATTTGGTCAACTTTGGGTGGGTCCCATTTGTGGGTCCCTTTGAGTTTGACCATGGTCAATGTTGATATACATTGTATGATGTAGCATGAGGAAATTGTGTGTTTTGGTGAAAGCCAAATTATGGAGTTAATCCATGGTTCTACGACTTCAAAGATGGGCATTGAAGTGCTTTAATTCTCAAAGATGAAATGGGTTGGTTGGTATCCCACATGGGATAAAAAAGCCAAACCTCCCCTTTGTTTGGGAATATAAAAGGCTTTTTGTCCCAACCCACATGGAATAGGAATGGGAAGTTGGAGTGCCATAAATTCCAAGGCACTTCATAGTCTCATGTTCAAGTTACATGTGAGGTGGACTTGAACCTTTCCCCACACTTGCGCTCGCTCGGCTCGGCTCGGCCGGGCCGGGTCGGGCCGGGTCGGGTCGGGGTCGGGCACGGGCTAAGGGCGTTTGGGCGAATGGTTCGGTTCGTGGGCGTATCTTTTTAGTCAAAATTCATTTGAAGTTTCCTTTTTGCTAACGGAAACAGTTAGTCTCGTCAGTTTCCAAACTGGACTCTAACTGTGCAGTTGGTTTTCCTTCAAGAATAAGCTACTGTAATTCGGGTAGGTTTTAGAGTCCTTCTAAAAAACCCTAAACCGACTTCATACGTGTATAAAATAACAGCCCCGGTTTCAGATTTACTAACGCAAAAATACCTTCTGTTTTTTACAACCCGAAATCGGTCTTTTCCATACACTGTTTCTGTGATTGATCTGAGCGGGCGATTCAGGCGAAGTGGGACAGCAGACGCAAGTGCATCTGTACCTGTTCGTGCGAGATTTCTTGGTACGTTTGCTGAGATCGTTTTATCCTCGGAGGATTTTGCCGTAACTCTTTGTCGCACCAGTAAGGGGGCAATAAATTCTCTTAGGAGAGTCTTCATACAGGCGACTCGATCTGATAAGTATTCAGACTCCTTTTTGTTTTCCTGTTTGCCTTTTTCCTGGTACGCGTTCTGTTTCTATTTCTGTTATGCTTTTGACTATAATCTGTATTGCTATTGAATTCGTGATTGCCCCTTTAATTGATTAAATATGTTTAATCTGAACTGGTCGAATATTTTATTCCAACAGAAAAGACAGTGCTTGAGTGTGTGCACGTGCTCGTGCGTACTAAATGAGGGGAGGGGGAAGGGCGTGGTTTTATTTGGGTAAGGGGTAATTTCGGGATTTAGCTATATTAGTGGACCTTATGGTAATACATTTCCATATATTGGACTAGGTGGTAAATCAAATTATTGCATTGGATTAGGTGGTAGTTTTCATTAGGATCGGGGACGAGGTGGTAATTTTCCCTAAAATTATTTGCTTTGCTATACTCACAACAACTATCCACTTACCTTTCTTTACCCTACTTCTTTTCTCTTTCGTACTCTCAACGTTTACTTTAACTATGCTTTTCTTTAATTATTATTTCTTAAAAAAATGTGAACTTTCAAATAGGATGGATGAATGTAGTACAATTTATATATCTTATCACTAGTGGTTTAATATTAATATTATACTATTAAATGTTGGTTGTTTGATTGCTGGCCAATTTAAATTTAAACGATGTGGAACAAGTCACTTTTCCATGTAAAATATTGCATATTGACAACAACATATTATTATTATTATTATTTGATCTATTTTCATGCGTTGAAGACTACATGATAGTCCTAAAAAGTTACCACCTAAGAATTGAAGGTCGATGACGGTTAGATAGTAGCAAAATACAAAGCCATTTCCAATGAAAAATAAATAAAAAATATCCCTAATAAAAAGAATATTGACTAGTACTATATCCTATACTACACATTAGCTCGATCCAAATTAAGTTCCTTACCTCGGCTGCATTTTGTCTTCTCCATTAGCCTCCTTCCAAATTTTCTTTGAAATAATCGATTCTTACCTTCATTTTGCCTGTTTGTTTTCATCCCTTTAATCTTCTAGTTCTAGATCCACTCAGGAAAAATGAAAATGTTTCGAAAATATTTCGAAAATATTTTTGTTGTGTTTCTGAACATCAAGAAACTGGTATCAGGTATGTTCATCTGGTTTGTTTTAAATCATGGTCAATTTCAGTTCTATATACATATTCTTTATGTTAATATCTTGAAATCTATTTTGGCTAATCTTATGCTTGTGGTTTTTCTTTTCAGTGGAAACAAGAGCAGGGATTATCCATGGGATGTATACACTCTCAAAGAACTTGTCCACGCGACAAACAATTTTCATAACGACAACAAGATTGGTGAGGGAGGGTTTGGAAGTGTATATTGGGGGCGAACAAATAAAGGCATCGAGGCAATTATTAATTCTTTCTTTTTATGATTTGTTCTTTTGATTTTCCTCTCTTATTTGGAATGAGAATTCATAATAGGATCCATGCCATGATAATGGTGGATGTCATGACTTGCCTACGCAACCCTCATCCTTTATCCTTGCTTGAGAATTTATAAGAAGATTCATGTTAGCCGGCCCCAGATTATTTTGGGACTAAGGCTTTATTGTTGTATTTAAAATGGGATTATCGATCCAAAGAGTATCTTTTGGTATACCATCATAGTGTAATTATGTAGGTCAAGAACATGTATTTATACAACCCTAGATCTTATACTTTTGTTTCTTAAGAAACTTAAGGAAATATAGGAATTAATTTGTCAAAAAATGATGATCATATCATTTAATTTTGTGTTGCAGATAGCAGTTAAACGATTAAAGGCTATAAATGCGAAGGCAGAAATGGATTTTGCAGTGGAAGTGGAAATTCTTGGGAGGGTAAGACATAAAAATTTGTTGGGATTGAGAGGATTTTACGCGGGAGGTGATGAAAGGCTTATAGTCTATGACTACATGCCTAACCATAGCCTTCTCACCCATCTCCATGGCCAACTTGCTTCTGATTGTTTGTTGGATTGGCCACGTCGAATGAATATAGCCATCGGTTCAGCTGAGGGAATTGCGTAAGTACTATCTTAAATTCACTGGATCAAGCGTGACCAATACTCCATGATAATTTCCTACTTCATTTAATCGCGTAACCACTTTATTTCATAATTAAATGCTAGTTACCAAAATTTTATATATTTCTCCTACGTACTTGTTCATTTACTTTTTATTTTTTGGACATAATTAAGGTACTTGCACCATGAAGTGAATCCTCATATAATACATAGAGACATAAAGGCAAGCAATGTCCTTTTAGACCATGATTTCGAAGCAAAGGTAGCTGATTTTGGTTTCACAAAGCTGATACCGGATGGAGTGACTCATATGACAACAAGAGTGAAGGGTACCCTAGGGTATTTGGCACCTGAGTACGCCATGTGGGGAAAAGTATCCGAGAGTTGTGATGTTTATAGCTTTGGAATATTGCTTTTGGAGATAATTAGTGCTAAAAAGCCCTTAGAGAAACTACCCGGTGGTGTTAAACGCGATATCATACAATGGGTTACACCTTTTTTCCAAAAGGGTGCTTATGATCATATAGCTGACCCTAGGTTGTAGGGTAATTTGAACGTGCTCAAATGAAAGCTGCAATCACCATAGCAATGGGGTGTACGGATAGTAATTCGGAGAATAGACCTAGCATGGTTGAAGTGGTGCAATGGCTAAAGAGGGGCGTTGGGATCGAGCAAGTGAAAAGATATGTATATTGTGAAAGATAGGGTTGATGAAACTGAAGCTGAAGATGAAGATAAGACGATTTTCAAGATGACCAAGCATTTGAGATGAAAAAGACCATTGAAATGAGATGAAATTTAATTTTCATTACTTTTGAAATTAATTGTTTCTGAACATATGTATTTAATTTGTTTTCGTTTAGTTGTAATGTGATTAAGTTGCAAGTGATTTAGATTGCAAATGAATAACTTGATACATCACTACTAAAAAACATACTTGGGATATGGTCTCAAAGCAAAAAGTGGCTTTAAATAACCTCTAATACCACCGTCTTTGTTTGAGTTTAAGACAAAACAGAAGTTTAATATAGGTCTCATCATTAATCATTAAGTGAGTGTATCAAATATTTTAGAGACAGCAATAGTTGTCCCGATATAAGTATAACATGTTAAATTAGGGACAATTAGAGAAATGCCGTCCCAAAATAGAGACCAATAGAGAAATATCGTCTCAAAATAGAGATTATTATAAAAATGCCGTCCCCAAATGTTTTCAATAAGGCCTACTCCCTACGTCCCAGACTAAAGTTTTTACTTTCTTTTATAGTTTGTTCCAGATTAATTAAGGTTATTAGTTGATTTATTACCTACAATAGACAATGCGACCGACTTGTCATTCTCACAACAAAAACTCTCTAACCACTTTCTCTCTGCTGCTTTCTCCTACTTTACTTTTCATACCCACAACATATATTTTTTCTTAATCTCCTTATAAAGTCAAACTAAAAACCTTAGTATGAGACAGAGGAAATATTAAAAATTACAGTCTCAATCTCAAAAAAGGAATCTCTAAGAAAATACTCCCTCCGTCCCAGAAAGATAGTACACATTTTTTCGTCGTTACTACGAGGGAACTTTGAGCAGTTATAAATGCTACTTATAATTATGTTAATGTGAATCTAAAAATTGATATTAATAGTATTTATAATGGTGTATCAAGAATAATTTAAATTTTTTTATTAGAATAATTAAAAGTAGTCTTAATTATTACTCAAAGTTCCTTCGTAAGACCCATAAAAATAAATTAATTACATCCTTTAGATTTTTGTTTGCGAGTGTATGTTTGTGTACTCGAGTTATGGATCTAATTTCGAATAGATGTTATTGTCAAGAGTTGGTTTTGGGGGAAACTAGTTTCCCCCTAATGTTAAAAAAAGACATGTTTTGAGGAAAAGTAGGAAAAACCGGTTGTTAATGAACCGGTTTAATAGTATGGGGTTCAACTTATTAAAACTAGGGTATAAAACCTACCAAACACACAGTAGCACACACGCATCATCTTCTCATCCCAGTTTCTTCCTTCCGCCATCTCTCTCTGTGTCTGTCTCTCTCTCTCTCTCTCTCTCTCTCTCTCTCGCCATTGCAGTTGCAGATGGAAGCTTCAAAAACGATTGATCAGGTTTGAATCTAAATATTTTGTTCATCAATTTGATCTAATTGAAATTAAAATTGATATTCAAATGAGCTACTTGATCTAATTGAAATCGATCTTTTTCTTATAGATGATGGAGATGGTGGAAACAATGTCATTGAATCAGAGGATAGTGAGATTGAAAAAGACAATGAAGATGAATTTAAAGAGATGGAAATCTTCATTTGGCTAAAAAAAAACACCAAATCTACACTTAATTTGAATCCTGTAGTCGTTTGCTGCTCAAATTGAAATGGAGATGTTCAAACTGCTCAAATTGAAACAGAATGCTGAATCCATAGGTTGGCAAGAGACAACCTAGGGAACTGAAACAATTGATTTGGTGTAACTTGTTGTTTTAGTATAGGAACTTGGTGTTTTGGTATTGTAACTTTATGTTTTAGTTACAGTAACTTGGTGTTTTATTATTGCAGCCTGGTGGTTAATCAAATATGTTGTATCAAATCTATACTTGGTATTTTAGTAGTGTAACTTTGTGTTTTAATAAACAAACTTGATATTATAATAACTATGCAATTTCTATTGAAATAAGCATTTTGAACGTCTACTTATAATATAACTTGGTTTTGTTTTAGTATAGTAACTTGGTGTTTTACTATTCTAACTTGATATTGTAGTACAGTAACTTGGTGTTTTATTAGTGCAGCCTGGTGGTTAATCAAGTTATGCTGTATCAGATCTATACTTGGTGTTTTATTAGTGTAACTTCGTGTTTTAACAGATAAACTTGATATTATAATAACCATGCAATTTATTTTGAAACAAGCAGTTTGAACATGCTTTTAATACAACTTAATACACATGTTTAGGCATAAAAACATCAAGTTAATAACTTAAAACAACAAGTTTGGATTTCAAAACAACAAGTTACAATTTCACTGACTAACACCCTTTCTAGACCTAGTTTGCTGACATTTCTCCTCGTTGTCTTTGCTCCCAACAACCTTGTCAATGTGATCATGTTTGATTGCCCGAAAGTCTTCAACTTTATTCAACAAAGACTCCCTTTACTTGTTTAAATCGCTGAGTAACAAGTACCAAACTCAAAATACCTAATCAAGCATCACAAAAAACAAACAAAAAATGCTTGAAATCAACACAATAAGCGAACAAAATAGACTGAGAATCAAGCGAAAAAACTTGAAATCAACACATACCTCCATCACGCCTCTCTTATTCTTCAATACAGATCTCTTTGTTGTGGGCTTCGCTACTGATTTCATCCTCATTCTGCTTTAAATCAAACGGTAGTTTGCTTCAAATCGAGCGAAATTAACGAACGAACGACGATAATCAAAAATCGCTTCAAAATCGAGAGGAATTGACGACTGAACGACGAAATTAAGATGGTAGTTTTCACCGGTTAGGTTAGAGAGAGAGAGAGAGAGAGAGAGAGAGAGAGAGAGAGAGAGGAAGAGAGAAAGAAGAAAAGGTATAGTTGTTTTGAATGATACGTTGCATTGTAAAGAGAATATAACCTACTCACAAAAAGATGCCTGATATTGTTTGTGAACCGGTTCCTAAAGATGCCAGCTTAAATACCTAGTTCCAAAACAGGCCCAAAATTTTGTGTATTGTCAATCACTTGTAAGTCACAAATATTGTAGAGTTTTGTGTTTGAGATTAAAATGATAATTTTGAGACTATTTTTAGGTTGGATTTAGCACACAGTTGTGTTCATCAAATCTTGATTCTATATATTCCCTCCGTCCAAATCAAATTAAAACAATTTGCCATTTTGAATGTTGCACTTGATATATAAGACAACTCTAAAATGGAAATGACTCACTTTCAGACTCATAACAACATTCCACTTATTATTCCCTACCATAACTTCTCCTTCATGTATCAATTTTCATACTCACAACTCATATTCCAGTAACACTTTTTCCTTAATCCTCGTACCACTATCAACAATATTATTTCGAGTGGGAGAGAGAGTATAATTAACGCCTATAACACTATTGGTTCTCTGTTTCTGTTTATGTATCTTCCTCTATATAAAAGACAAAATTCCATTACTAACCACAGTAGGGAAAAAAAATGAGAATCTAAAGATATTTATAGTCGAGTTGGTTTTTGGGGAAACTAGTTCCTCCATAAGTTATAAAAAGTCCACTTTTTAACCCTTTAACCCTAATCCTTAAACCTTAAAGGGCCTAAACCCTAAACCTTAAACCCTAAACCCTAAACTTTAACCCCTATAAAAACAGGATTTTTTTATAAATTATGGAAAAACTAGTTTCCTCCAAAATTTTCTCTTTATAGTCAACTCACCAGAAATGGAGCTCTAACGCCCCGAAATCCGGATTTTTTTTTTGGTCACTAATCTCGAGCCCGTTGCTCTTCTCAAATAAAAACATCATTAAGACAACCTCAAAATGATCATAATTTAAATACTTAAACATTACAAATCTCAAATCCTAACTATCTAGGGTTACATCTCATCTGTCATAACTGTCACTTTCTAAAATAATCCAAAACGTAATCTAAAGATCGTTATGTACTAAAAATAAACACAAATCAAAATATGTCAAACTCTCAGTCTAGCCTTCATCCTTATTGCTTACCTGGAAGGAAAGATAATAAGAAAAGGGTGAGCGAACAATGCCCAGTAAGTTCATATACGGACCCCTTCGAATGCTAAGAAGAGGTGACCAACAAAAGAATATACTTTCTAAAATAGTTTTAACAATTCGAGTACAATCAATGGAAAGAGATTTTAATCTTTTGAAGGTAGAAACGAATAATCAAACAATATGATTTTATCTTTCAAAATCGAAAATTCATGGATTCATGATCACATAAGCGGTCTAATGACCTTAACAAACCAAAAGCTCACAAGGAGTACAATACAAAACAGTGATTCCGGAACACCCCACTACTAATCATCAGTAGTGAAAATGCCTAAAAAGGCCAATACAATTTTACCCCGTTAATACGAGTTGTTTAACTTAAGTGATCATGCGGGTCAAAAGGTCATTTCATGTTGAAGGAAAATATTCGGTTACTCAAAACGAACGAATATCATTTCACGTATAAGTGAACTTTAACGTGAAACAAACAAAGGTGCGATGTCAAAATATGGATTTTTATCAAAGAACGTAATACGATGGAGTCAAAGCAATAATCAACTCAAGGTTGATTTTAGGGTTTTTGAAAGACGGACATTTCCAATAAATTTAACGAAAACCTAACAATTGAAACGGAACATCAAATACCTAATTAGAGGTATAATCCCTTACCTCAAACGAACGTCTTTTCTAAAATCTCAAAATACAGTAAAACCTTCAAGGACACATTCCAAAAAAAAAATTCCTTTCTTCTTGCTCTATCAGCCGAGATTCTTCTCCCTCAAAATTCTATTTTTGTCTATGTAAGAATCCTCCACCAACCCTTCTAACATACCAAAAATTGTAACGTTAAAAATAGTTAATACAATAATTTATTTTCGTATTAAAACTGTATTATTATTACTCATAATTACTAATTTAAACCTACATCATTATTACCTTGGTTAATACGTATTAAATATAAATTTTAAAACTAATTTATTACTATACAATTATCACTTATTAATATGTAATGAATACATTATTATATTATATTATTTTGTTTATTGTAATTGTTTATTTTTTTCTTGGGATATTACATACTTACCCCCTTAAAAGAAGTTTAGTCCTCTAAACTTATTGTACTTACCACCTTTCAACTATTATCCTAGTTAACTTTAAATCACCATTGCTATTGCTCTGACCCAAATTCAATAACACATTACAACACCTCTTGTTATTTAATTTAGAGAGAAACCTTCAATGATTCATCTCACAATATAATTTCTCACTTTTATTAGCCACCGAAGAGCTATTAGGTGTCCACCTAAAGTATTTTTCTCTCCATCACTAGACAATTACTCAAACGATTTGACACCAAATAATCCGTGTTTTCTATCCCATTTATACTCTTTCCAAAAGTATAACTCACACAATATTTATTTTTCCTCTTAAAATTCACATATAATATCCAATTGATTTTTTTTAAAAAAATTCTAACCCCCAATTCAATACTCTCTTAATGTAACACCATAAATAATATTTTTATCGACATTTAATTACTCATATAAATATCCATTAATATGATAATTATAGTTAAATTAAATAATTTTATCTAATTCATTTTTAGGAATATTACATACTTACCCCTTACAAATGAATTTGGTCCTCCAAATTATTACATATTATACCTCAAAATATTCATCATATTTACGATGCAACTCTAATATCACAAAGGTAACTACATTCATATTTGATACTAATCATACTAATACCCAAATCATAAAAAATATTTTCTTCCTATTGGAATTCATCTTCAAAAGTTTCAGATCAATAGCTAATTTCTTAATTAGGATATGAACTCACCCACACACACAGTGCACACACTGACACATAAACTAGTACACACATTTCATTCACACTCCTTCTGCACATTAAAATTGAAATATTTGACCTATTTTGAATTTACGCCATTATTTCCATTTTTTTATTTGGACTATATTATATCTATTACCAAACTATCTTGAATATAACAACAATAAAAATACATCTAAATTAAGAATTAACTTTTCCTCCTCTCTTTCTACTACAAATGGAATTTCTTTTCTCTCGCATTTCTAACTTCTTACACTTTATTTCCTTGACATTTTCTTTCAAGACATGTAGTTTATAAATTATTCCCACAATAGTTACCTAAAACCTCATTATTCCTCAGGATTTATATTTTTTTTAACTCATAATTTATGACAATTATGATTATCTTATAATTAGAGATTTAAATGTATCCAATAAATACATTTTTATTGCATATTAATGACATACTTTAAACAAAAATTCATCATAACTGTTTTTTAATATTTTATTAAACAGATAATAGTATTATTTAGGGATATTACATTACATCCTCTTAAAGAGAGTTTGGTCCTCCAAACTTAAAGCACTTTATCAAGTCAATAATTAATATTAATTTTTCCATATATATATATATATTTTTAGCTCGCCTCCTCAATTTTGAACCACACAGTCCATAATTCATAATTTCTTAAAAATTAAACCAGTACAAAATGTCATAATCAAGTCTTTAAAGCCCAATTAAATTAATCAATAATAATTTTTTTTAATTAAAAATTTCTTAGTGATTACACTCTTCTCCACTTCAAATAATTTGGTCCACCAAATTTTTATTGACACCCAAGTTTAAGAAAATTTATCACCATAACTTTTGGTGTACACTATAATAACCCTTTTTTTTTCGAATAAACCATCAAATATTAATTATTTGAAGATAATGTATAAAAGAGGCACTAATTCTAACCTCATAATATCATTCCGAAATCAATTCTTTTAAAACCTTTAATCCATCATAAAATCAATTCACTTAATAAGACCAAACCTATTAAACAAAAGATAAACCTAATTTTGGTAAATTTCTAAACTCAAATTTGAAACAATTTTGAAAAGACTTGTTATAATGAACTACATATCTTAAATTTATAGTCTAAATGATAGGCCAAACCATATCAACTCTTCAAATTCTATGCAACCTCAAAACCCCCAAATATTGCTGTTATACTGTTATACTGCCCGAATAAAAAAAATTATCTTTACCATCCTACCCAAATTAACATAGTAACATGAATGTTTAACTAAAAGAACTATTTTTTTTATAGACCCAAAATATACTTAAAATCTTGAAATAAAAATTGGTAAATCTTTATGTTATTATATTCTTACCCCATAAAAAATATTAATCTTTTACACTTAAAGTGCCTTACATCCTTCATCAAAATCCTTGAGTCCACATTTAAGTGTCTTGACATTTTAACAAAATCATTTAGTCCACAAAAAAAAAAAAAATCAACCATAAATGATGCTTCTCAAGTCGAAATTCATTAACGCCAAAATAACACTTCCGAGCACCTAATGTATAAAGAAAAATCTCTTCTTTGTCCCAAATAAAAATTATATAAGCTAAAATAAGAAGTAGAATCATTAAATCTTTCACCACCTACATAAATTTGGTCCACTATTTTTTAAATAAAGAATACTTGTCTAAAAGATGTAACACCATCACACTTCCGTTCCGCAGCACACTCTTATACTAATCTTATTACTTATGAGTGAGTCGTTAAGTATCAAAACTAACTAATGATGATTAGCTAAAACATATTATTTAAATATATACAAAATAGTCCACCAAATTTCTAAGATGGGCACTTCTGACATTATAAAACCACACCCTAGTACTAATCACTTTGAGACCTTGGATTAATCATAATTTCGTTCATCCAATAAAATAATATAGTCAAGGATTCTAACTCAAAAGTCACAAACAAAATATATCAAATTTCTTAAAATCTCAATTTAATCACATTGACAAAATCCATAAATAATATTATCAAAAAAAAATAAAAAAATTATTAGACTAAACCCAACAATATCACAATAATTGTACATGATAGTTAACTTCACAATTACTCAATTATCATAAGACAGTAAACTTAATCATATAGTCATTGTTCTATTAGAGTCCACCCAAAATTCGCCAAATTCCTTATTCTCTGGCCAAAATTTTGAACGCCACAGATATCGTCTCAAATATTTAATTAGACTGCACCCAATAACACCTTAATATTCAGTTTTTAACAGTTAATGTAACATCCCCAAACACTCAATACGTCTAAAACTCAAATATTTAAAATTCTATAATCCTCAAAGCCTAATTCCCTTCAATATCTAAATCCCAAAGCTCTGATACCACTCTGTAACGCCCTGAAATCCGGACTTTTTTTTTTGGTCACTAATCTCGATCCCGTCACTCTTTTCAAATAAAAGCTTCATTAAGACAACCTCAAAATGATCATAATTTAAATACTTAAACATTACAAATCTCAAATCCTAACTATCTAGGGTTACATCTCATCTGTCATAACTGTCACTTTCTAAAATAATCCAAAACGTAAACTAAAGATCGTTCTGTACTAAAAATAATCACAAATCAAAATATGTCAAACTCTCAGTCTAGCCTTCATCCTTATAGCTTACCTGGAAGGAAAGATAATAAGAAAAGGGTGAGCGAACAATGCCCAGTAAGTTCATATACGGACCCCTTCGAATGCTAAGAAGAGGTGACCAACAAAAGAATATACATTCTAAAACAGTTTTGACAATTCGAGTACAATCAATGGAAAGAGATTTTAATCTTTTGAAGGTAGAAACGAATAATCAAACAATATGATTTTATCTTTCAAAATCGAACATTCATGGATTCATGATCACATAAGCGGTCTAATGACCTTAACAAACCAAAAGCTCACAAGGAGCACAATACAAAACAGTGATTCCGGAACACCCCACTACTAATCATCAGTAGTGAAAATGCCTAAAAAGGCCAATACAATTTTACCCCGTTAATACGAGTTGTTTAACTTAAGTGATCATGCGGGTCAAAAGGTCATTTCATGTTGAAGGAAAATATTCGGTTACTCAAAACGAACGAATATCATTTCACGTATAAGTGAACTTTAACGTGAAACAAACAAAGGTGCGATGTCAAAATATGGATTTTTATCAAAGAACGTAATACGATGGAGTCAAAGCAATAATCAACTCAAGGTTGATTTTAGGGTTTTTGAAAGACGGACATTTCCAATAAATTTAACGAAAACCTAACAATTGAAACGGAACATCAAATACCTAATTAGAGGTATAATCCCTTACCTCAAACGAACGTCTTTTCTAAAATCTCAAAATACAGTAAAACCTTCAAGGACACATTCCAAAAAAAAAATTCCTTTCTTCTTCCTCTATCAGCCGAGATTCTTCTCCCTCAAATTCTATTTTTGTCTATGTAAGAATCCTCCACCAACCCTTCTATTTATAGACATACCAAAAATTGTAACGTTAAAAATAATTAATACAATAATTTATTTTCGTATTAAAACTCTATTATTATTACTCATAATTACTAATTTAAACCTACATCATTATTACTTTGGTTAATACGTATTACATACAAATTTTAAAACTAATTTATTACTATACAATTATCACTCATTAATATGTAATGAATACATTATTATATTATATTATTTTGTTTATTGTAATTGTTTATTTTTTTCTTGGGATATTACAGGAGCTGTGTCTTTGATTAGAACCTTGTTTCCACCTAAACAAACTACGTAAATACAGACAAGGATGTTCCATTCATTAACCTAGATAGAATTAAGGGCAATGCTATGGTTACAAAAAGAAGTCCACAAAAAGATGGATACAAAATGAGGTGACGATATTAAGTGCTGAAAAGAGAAGATCAAATGACGTCCTAACCACATAGTTTGCGAAAATTACAAAAATGTCACGCGTCCGTTGGAGCTTCAGCATCAACTGCCCAAATCCGAGCCGCTCACTCCTTTCTAATCTAATGGCCGTAAATGGTTCTCATTGGAGGACCTTCATATATATATATATATATATATATATATATATATATATATATATATATATATATATATATATATAAATTGAGTGTAGGCATCATTAACCAATGAAAATTTAAATTAACCTCTTCCCATTTCATAACATTTTGATTCTATATTGAGTGTAAGTACATCTAATAAATTTTCATCGGTTAATGATACAAGAAAATCAGGGAAACAATTAAAATATACTGGTCCATTACAAAGACTTGTTTCAATAAGTCCTTATAGTGATGCATCAAATTTTAGATGCCTACAATCTCTTGAGTCCAGATCTCCTGTGCCCTTCCATGTGTCCCTCCCTGTGCCCCTATAATCTCAACCGTTTACATGCTTGGATAATATCAACATAAATGGTCGAGATTAGAGGGGCACATGGATGGGCACGTGGAGGGGCACAAGAGATCTGGACTCCAATCTCTTACTGCAACCAATAAACATGAATTTAATCCTTATCATGTTAAAGGTTTTAGTAAAACTTGTACTAATCCAATATGTAAAAAAATTATATTTATCATTATCAAATAGGTGTATTACTTCATAATGGTCCTTTATAGGAATAGTTCTTTCAACTGTCTTAATGACTTTTTTAGAATGAAATCAAAAGTGTCTATTTGCCAAAACAATCAGGAGGGAAATGGCATTTCCCAAGCTTTAAGCTTTTCTTATGTTTCTGCATATTCTAATTCAGAGATATTTTTTAAATAATATTTTTTATTTTGTTTAGATAATAAGTGTTTAAACATGAGTTAAAATAAGTTTAGTACTAGTATGTTAATTTCATAACTTTGTTACCAAAGCCAAAGGTTTATAGATTAATGAGCCAATGAAACTTTTTTCAAAAGAAAGGCTCAATCTTACTCGGCTAAAGTATAACGAAATTATGAAATTCTTATATATATATATATATATATATATAGATAGGTGCTTAAATGAGAACCTAAATATCGTGAGAACCGTGAGAACCAATCATAACCATTAGATTAGAAAAAAAATCAAGGGTCCATATGTTAGATACAATTGATACACTTAGATACATTACAAAAAATTCGATATTACACTTGGATACAATAGGTTAATAAGTATTGTATCTAAGTGTGCACTTGGATACACTATGTTAAAAACTAATGTATCCAATTGTTTTTTGAAAATTAACTAATGTATCTGTTAGGATTTAGGTCCCAAACACAATTGCTTAATTGATAAAGATGAAAGCACAAAATAACAAAATAGTAAGAACGGAACAAAATTGAAAAATAGATGAACACACGAGATTTTACGTGGTTCACCAACTTGGCTACATCCACAGGCGACGGAGAATCAATTCACTATACTGAAGAAGAGTACAAGGAGAATCAAGGTGAAAACCTTTCACACAATCTCACAATCTCTCACAATAGTGAATAACCTAGCTTTTCTATCAATCTCTCTCAAGGATCTATACAAAGTCACTCTAGGTCACAAGAATAGGTCTGGAGGCTTGTTTATATTTATACACAAGATATAAACCCAACCCTAGAAGAATAGGAGTCCAAAACCCGTCCAAAATCTATTTCCAAATTGGATCAGGAAACCCAGTCCCGACAACACTGTGCGGTCGCCCAAACCAGGGTGTGCGGTCGCCCAAACCATCAGGAACAAATCTGGTACAATCCGAGCCAAACTTGTGCGATCGCCCAATATCATCTGGGCGGTCGCCCACTGCTACAGTTCTCCGTTTTCTTCTTTGTTGCAAGACCAATTCAATTCAAGCCCAAATTGAGAGTCACACTCAACAATTCTCCACCTTGACGATCAATTCCCGAAAAGCTAGTATATCAAGAGAACATCTCTATCTCTGTCGCCCCGCCCCTACGGGTATCAATGACTACTAACACCAACTAAGTCCAAGAACTTCTTGAACTTAGCAATCAACTTTGTCATAACCATATTTTCAGTCTCGGTAGTCAACAACTCCGTGACATCCAGCAATCCAGATTTCCAAATAACCGCGGAACCAACAAGACAAAATACATACTCTAATGTAGATTTTCTGTCAACAAGATTCCGCCCCAATCTGAATTACCATTCCCAACATAACCATTACTGTTATTTCCATACACAATGCACACACAAGCATTTGAATATAGAACAAGTGACATATCATCTTTAGACTTGGGACTATCTAAAGAAGACAACCATTTCACCTGGTAAGCATCATTGATATCTATTGCAGCCACAAGTATGCCATCGACATAAACAAGATAACTCAATGTGCCATCACTACAAACCATCAAGTAAACACAACAATCATATCCACTCCTAGCATAACCATGGGTAACAATAAAAGTGCCGAACCTTTTATAACACTGTCGAGTCGACTGCTCCAAATCATCCAAGGACCTCTCTAACAGGCAAACATGATCCTTACCCTCGACAATAAACCCTTCAGGCCGGCGCATGTAGATCTCCACCTCAAGCACTAAATCTCGCATCACCACAATGCTCAACAAGTTGTGAATAGATAAGTGTCTAACAACTGGTGAAATAATATCATTGTAGTCTACCCCAAACCTTGGAGTACTATATTTGAACTTGTAGATCCACTTGTGACTGACTAACACCTTCTTTGGTGGTGATCTAACAAATTCCCATGTCTGACTTTCAATAAGAGATACCATCTCTTTTTTAACAACGACCGACCACATAGCAGATTTATCACACGATATATCTTCATTGAAAGAAATTAATTTATGCATACTTACTGTTTTCGCAGCGGACAATGCATAAGCCACCATCTCCTCCAAACCATATCGAACTCTACCAAAAACAATGGTAGTCTCCTCCTGCTTGTTGGTCTCCTCCTCTTGAACTGGAGCATCAATTAGAGTCGCTTCATCAGACACATTATTGACATCTATGTCAAGTTCCACCAATTCTTTATCATCTCCGAATAACTCCACCTGTTTGTATATCCGTCCTGCAGGACTACCTTTTCCACGGAGAAGTAGAGCAACATCTCTACATGTCAGGAACTTAGATGCCACTGGATCCCATGACCGGAATCCTTTCACTCCAGTAGTTTCACACACAAAGGAACATCCTTTGGCCCTTGGTTCCAATTTGTTGTTCACATAAGTATACAAGGGACACCCACAAATATACAATCTTGAGTATTCTCCTAGAGATCCTGACCACATCTCCAACAGAGCCTTCATCACAATGCCAGAATTTAGAGTACGATTAACTAAGTGAGTAGTCATCCTAATCGCCTCCACACAAAATTCTGTACCTAACAATGCTTGTGACAACAAATACCAAGACTTTTCTGTCATTCCATTCAAGCCAATGTGACCCAATGTCATGTCCCATGATTGAGTAACCTCCGCGACCATTGACTCCGTTGCAATAGACACACCACCAACAACCGTAGACCCAAGAAGCTTGTACAATGTTCCCACCTTCATTCCCTTCAATGCCACCAAGTCACCTTTAATAGCCGATAATTCGCCATTCGAAATGGACAAACTATACCCAAGGCCATCCAAAGTGCCTAGAGAAATCAGGTTCTTCTTCAGTTCAGGAACATACCTGACATTCTGGAATTTCCAAACTACTCCATCAAACATCTTAACCTTAATAGCCCCAATACCAACAACCTTGCATGTAGTATTATTCCCCAACAAAACTACTCCACCGGCAGCCTTATATGAACAAAACCATGCCCGGTTGGGACTAATATGATAAGAACAACCCAAATCCAAAATCCAACTATAACGAATTTCGGTACCCGAATCACAAGCAGTAAGTGCATCACAGTCACTGTCATCACTAGTGTCTCAAACACCACACCAGCTTCACCCTTTGTCTTCATGGTTGTATCCCCTTGGTTTGGACAAAACCTTCTGATGTGTCCCTTCTCCTTGCAACCATGACATATCACATTCTTTTGCCATTCACTTGAACCGGATTGACCCTTCCTTGACTTTTTTCCGCTTCTAGCTACTAACCCATCACCTTGAGATTCAGCACTTGTTGAGGTCAAGTGCGTCTCAATGACTTCCCGTTGTAGTAGAGCGTTCTTGATCTCTTCCATAGAGATCTCATCCTTGCCATACAACACTGTCTCTCTAAAGTGCATGTATTCCGGAGGTAGAGAACAAAGTAATTTTACTGCCAATTGCTCATCATCAATCAAGACATCTACATTCTTCAAGCCCATAACCAAACCATCAAACTCATCAAGATGATTTTTTAAGGACTCACCTATTTTGAGCTTGCACTCCTTGAGTTTCTTCATCAGTAGCAACCTGTTACTAATGCTCTTGGTCATGTATAATTGCTCAAGCCTAAGCCAAAGCTCTGCTGCAGTCTTCTCACTCACAACCTCCCTCAATACCTCATCTTTGAGACTCAAGTGTAAGAGAGATAAAGCCTTCTCATCCATATCATCAAATTGTTCATCCGTCAAGCTTGCCGGTTTCCTCGCCTTCCCAAGCAAAGCCTTGACACAATTTTTACCCACCAAGATTGCTCGCATCTTCACTTGCCATAAACCGAAATTGACCTTGCGATCGAATTTCCCAATTTCATACTTCCCTGCCATCGTTACCAATAAGCAATAAAAGATCCACAAACCGGAGCTCTAGATACCAATTGTTATGATTTAGGTCTAAAACACAATTGCTTAATTGATAAAGAAGAAAGCACAAAATAACAAAATAGCAAGAACGGAACAAAATTGAAAAATAGATGAACACAAGCGATTTTACGTGGTTCACCAACTTGGCTACATCCACAGGCGACGGAGAATCAATTCTGTCGCGACCCCGGACCCCGCGGGCCCCGGGACCGCGAGCTGGACGTCAACTCTAAAACCAAAACTCAGAAATACTGAAGTTAAAAATTTCATTTAATACCAAAAGGTGATAATCCAAAGTTTTACAAAACCAAGATTGACAAAAACCAATTACAACTATCATAAACTTCCACAAGTTTATGCTCAATAAAATACAAATATAAAATTCTTAACGACGTCATTGTTTGGTACAAATACCCCAAAAGGTTACACATTTATATAATGTAAACCAACCTATACAACTTTCCCCAAAAGAATGGATCCACACTCGACGTCCTCTTTCTCGTGATCAGCGAGACTATTCCTTAGCACCTGGGGGGGGGGGGTTAAGGAAAAACAAGGATAAAAGAAAAGGGGTGAGATAAATCTCAATAAGTTACTAATGCAACTACATGACATGCTATGATGCAATATACAATAATAAATCAGAGATAGCACATAGCAGTTATCACATAACAGATAGCAGCGGAAATAAACACATAACAAAGGATATAGCCAAGGTTTTCCAAACCGGAACATCCAAATAAAGGATCGCTGCGCAGCTTCAATAATCAACCAATCAACATCTTCATAATAGCATGAGAGCTGAAGAGAAAACCCCCGGTACCGGAACCAATAACCAAATAGATGTCACAAGGGACGGGAGACATGCCACAAAGTCATGCTCCAAGAAGCTAAAATGCACACAAAGGAGCTAGCTCTTCTCACATCCAAGGCCAATCTGGAGGAGGGTAATAATGGGGCAAAACAATGGTCAACATCACAATGGACTTGGCCGTGCCATCATAATGTTTCGCATCGCCCAAACACACAAAAAATACCAGCTGGGTTTTCACGTAAAGGCTAAGTAATAAAATACTAGCACGATAAACAACAAAGGATTCCAAAGTAGGGAATCAAGCCAAATAATCACCAAGAAGATGACATGAACCAACAATACACAATAAGGGTGCTCCAAAATTCCAATTAACAATCAATGAATTTCAAACACAAATTTGATCATAAGGACCCAATTCTAACACTAAGGTGTACTACAATGTTCACTAAGGTCAACTAAAAGGACACCCAAGACTTAGATCAAAGCACGTTCTTCAATCTCACAAATTAACAAAATGTAAAGTTTCAGGGGTTCTGTGCGGCCGCCCAAAGTGGGTTGTGCGGTCGCCCAAAAAGCCTCAAAACTAGAACAAAAGCTTTCAGAAAGATGCGCGGTCGCCCAGGAAGTTTTGTGCGGCCGCCCAACCTTCCGGATTGCCAGAAATCGGGAAGAACAACATGGGTTCTTCCATTTTCAACCCAAAACACATTTAACCAAAATCCAACATTCCAACTAGCATACTAATAATGTACCAAAACAACTTATAAGTCTAAAAAGACTCCTAAAACAACATTTAACAACCAAAATCATGAATCAAACCCAACATTCAAGATTTCACCATTTTTGATCAAAAACCCAAATAAATTCCAAACAAATTCGAAACTCATCCAAACTTCAAATGTAACACATCAAACAATATCTAAACATGGTATGAACATTTTAGCATTAAAATGGGGGAAAAGCAACTTACTTGAAAATAATGAAAGTTGACGGAATTCAATTCTTTTTGGCTCTACGCGATCCTATCGACGATCTAAACAAGGTTCACGTTTTAAGAAATGAGAGAAGATGAGAGGAAGAAGGAGAAAATGAAGAGAGAAGAAGAAGGAAGAAACTTACCTTTCTATGGGAGGAGGGAGAGAGAGTGCAGGGAAAATGGAGTGGAGTGAGGGAGAAGATGAGGAGTAGGGAGGGAGTAGTTAGAAAATGATTTGAAAAACTTACACTTAGGCCCCCTCTCTCACACTACACACAATACCACACTCCCTACTAACAATTAAGACTCAACACTCCCACACTAGCCCAAATAACTCGAATAAAATGCTAGGCATAATTATTATAACACATAATAGGCAAACACCTATTGTATCCAACAACAATGTTGACACATATTGGATATAGTAGATTTGTAGCTACTGTATCTAAGTGTAATAGTGATAAATTTTCACTGTCAATACACTTCGGATACAACAGCTATGTTAGGTTATGTATCCAAATGTATCTAATTGTATTTCTTTTGAGCAATGCAGTTGGATACAATAGTTATTTGTTTACTGTATCTAAGTGTATGATATTAACACATTTATGTTTTTGTTGTTGTTGTTGTTGTAGCTGTTGGAAGCAATCATATTGGCGTTGCAAGTGATAATAATGTTGGATATTACTCTGCTGATAGTGATGATGCTTGCTCGAAGTTGATTGTAACACCAAAACAAAGTCGGTATTGGGTTCCTGTGTGTGATGATGTTTATAAGCCGGTTATTGGTCAGTCTTTTGGAAGTTATGATGATTGTTTCAGTTTTTACGAAGCATATGGTCGTGTGTGTGGTTTTGATGTCACAACCCGAAATATAGGCTCTATTTTATTAGTAATTAAATGATTTTTATTTAATTATTTGCTTATTATTTATTTAAATTATTATTTATTTAAATATTAATGTGTGCAATTTATGTGTTATAATAATTTGTGCCTAGCATTTTACTTGAGTTATTTGGGCTAGTGTAGAAGTGTTGGGTCTTAATTGTTAGTATGGAGTAGTGTGTGTGTGTAGTGTGAGAGAGGGGGCCTAAGTGTAATATTTTGAATTATTTCCCCTACTTCCCCTCACCTCCCTCACCATCTCCCTCACCCTCATTCTTCTCCTCCCAGCACTCTTCTCTCTCTCCCTCTCAAAAGGGTAAACATTCTCTTCTCCTTCTTCTCTCTTCATTTTCTCCTTCTTCCTCTCATCTTCTCTCATTTCTTAAAACGTGAAACGTGTTTAGATCGTCGCTAGGATCGCGTAGACTCAAAAAGATTTGAAATCCATCAACTTTGAGAATTTGCAAGTAAGTTACTTTTCCCCCATTTAAATGCTAAAATGTTCATATCATGTTTATATGATGATTTATGTGTTATATTTGAAGTTTGGTTGAGTTTGCAATTTATTTGAAATTTATTTGGGTTTTTGATCAAAAATGGTGATTTTGGAATGTTGGGTTTGATTCTTTGTTTTGGGTTGATGAATGGTATATTGGAGTCCCCACCCTAGTTATAAATGGTTTTGGTACATTAGTATATGAGTTGGGAGTTGAGATTTTGGTTAAATATGTTTTGGGTTGAAAATGGAAGAACCCATGTTGTTCTTCCCGATTTCTGGCGATTCCGGCATGTTGGGCGACCGCACAAAACTTCCTGGGCGGCCGCGCATCTTTCTGAAGGCTTTTGTTCTTGTTTTGAGGCACTTTGGGCGACCGCACAACCCATCGTGGGCGGCCGCACAGATCTCTGAAAAATGCACATTTTGTTAAATTGTGTGACTAAAGAATGCGTTGTGATCCAATTCTTGGGTGTCCTCCTAGTTGACCTTAGTGAACATGGTAGTGCATTCTAGTGATAGAATTGAGTCCTTTGTGATCAAGTTTGTGTTTGAAATTAAGTAAGTGTTAAGTGTCATTGTTGGAACACTTTATTGATTGGGTTTGATTCCTTTGTGAATAAATACGAGATGGAATTTGATTAAGTATCATTTTGGGAATGTGGTTCATCTTTGATGCACGGTTTGTATTGGTTTACCTTTGTGGTGATTTAATTGGAATGGTTCCCTACTTTGGAACCTTAAGTTGTTCATTCATGCTAAATTATTATTACTTAGCATTTATTTGGAAGCCCAGCTGGCATATTTGTTGCATCGGGCGATGGGAAAGATTATAATGGCAAGGCCAAGTCCATTATAATGTTGACCATTGTTTTGCCCTTACTATACCCCTTCTCCAGATTGGCCTTGGAAAGGATAAGTCAGCGTTCCTTTGTGAATGCATCTGGCTAGCGGGCATGACTTTGTGTCATGGTCCTTGTCCCTTGTGACACTTTTATGTTATTGGTTCCAGTACCGGGGGTTTCTCTTCGGCTTTCATGCTATTACGAAGATGATGATTGTTGATTATTGAAGCTGCGCAGCGATCCTTTATTTGGATGTTCCGGTTTGGAAAACCTTGGCTATATCCTTTGTTATGTGTTTATTTCCGCTGCTGTCTGTTATGTGATAAATGCTATATGCTATATGATATTTATTATTGCTTATTGTATATTGCATCATACCATGTCATGTAGTTGCATTAGTAACTTATTGAGATTTATCTCACCCCCTTTCCTTTTATCTTTGTTTTTCCTTAACCCCCCCCCCCAGGTGCTAAGGAATAGTCTCGCTGATCACGAGAAAGAGGACGTCGAGTGTGGAAACATTCTTTGGGGAAAGTTGTATAGGTTGGTTTACATTATATAAATGTGTAACCTTTTGGGGTATTTGTACCGAACAATGGCGTCGTTAAGAATTTTATATTTGTATTTTTATTGAGCATAAACTTGTGGAAGTTTGTGATAGTTGTAATTGGGTTTTGTCAAACTCGGTTTTGTAAAACTTTGAATTATCACCTTTTGGTATTAAATGAAATTTTTAACTTCGGTATTTTGGAGTTTATTGTTAGAGTCGACGTCCAGATCGCGGTCCCGGGGCCCGCGGGGTCCGGGGTCGCGACAGTTGGTATCAGAGCTATGGCATTAGCTCTATGTATAAGTCTAGGTGGATTAGTATGACCTAGGTGGGTAGTCGTGTGCGGAGTGATTAACGGTTGATGTCTTATATAGGTAATTACTCGCAATGTCTGGAAGAAGAAACAGAGGAGGTGCTAGTGGGGCACAGAATCAGAATGATACAAGGGATGAAGCCCGTGCCATGTTTCAAGGCATGTTTGAGGCGGCCATGAAGGCCATACATGATCAAGGCCCGAGGGTAGAACAAGCACCACCCCGTTATGGTTTGGAGCAATTTCTGAAGCTGAAGCCGGTTGAATTCAATGGGGAACCCGATGTAAGGAAGGCCGAGTTGTGGATTGAGTCTATGGAGAAGATTTATGATGTATTTGGGTGTTCGGATGAGGACAAGGTCCGGTTCGCGGCTTACAAGCTTGTGGGAGCCGCCGAGCATTGGTGGAAGGGCATTAAAGCTACTTGGGATGATACTCGCACGGTGTATGCGTGGGAGTTGTTTGTGCGCAAATTCAAGGAGCATTTCATTCCGGTTGTTGATCAAAACCGAAAGGAGATCGAGCTACTCAACTTGGAGCAAGGATTGTTGACTATAGCACAATACTCGGCTAAGTTCATAGAATTAGCCCGATATTGTGACTATTTGGTGAGGACCGAGGAATAAAAAGCTATGAGATTTGTTCGGGGATTGAAGACCTCCATCCGTACTCAACTGATTGCTCAACGGATTGTGACATTCCAAGATGCGGTGGACCGAGCCTATTTGATAGAGCAAGATATTGGGGAGCATAAAAGGAAGACCGAGGTAGCTAACCCGAGTAAGCAAGGAGCGCAGAGCAACCCACAACCAAGGATTGAAAATCGAGGTAACTTTGGGGGACAATCTCAATCCTGAGGGCAACCGAACCCAAGGAACCCGGGTACCACTTCCGGGAACCAAGGGAGCCAAATTAGGAAGCCTTGTACCTTTTGTCAAAAGGTAGGCCATTCGGAGGATAGGTGTTGGAAAAAGCAAGGCAAGTGCATCAATTGTGGTGAAATGGGGCACTTTGCGAGAGATTGCACGAGGCACCGAGGTCAGTCATCCGGGTCAGGGGTTAGTATTAATCAGGGTCAGAAAAGGGATGCCGCCGGGAAGCCCAAGATCCAAGGGAAAGTGTTTGCAATGAATCAACAACAAGCTACCGATGATCCATCCGTTATTGGAGGTATTGTTTTTGTGTCTAATGTGAGCGCACGAGCGTTAGTAGATCCAGGATCATCTCATTCATACATTTCTGTGCAATTTGCTTCCATGTTAAATGCTGCATTCGAGTCCTTACCGTACGTGCTAGAGGTGTCGACTCCTATAAGAGAATGCTTGATTTCTGATCGAGTCTTTCGTGCTTGTGATGTGGTTATTTGTGGTCGAGTCCTTTGTGCGGATTTGGTAGTTCTTCCTATCCAAGACTTTGATGTCATTTTGGGTATGGATTGGTTGAGCAAGTTTCATGCTTCTGTTGATTGCCGTAAGAAAACTGTTACTTTTTCTATTCCCGATGTGCCTAAATTTGTGTTTGAGGCTTGTCCTCTGAGTAGGAAGGTTCGCTTAATTTCTTTTATGAAAGCGAGACAATTATTGCATAGTGGTTGTGAGGGGTATTTGGCTAGTGTTCTTGATACTAGGAAAGAATCCCCTAGTTTTGATAGTGTTCGGGTAGTTCGGGAATTTCCCGATGTTTTCTCTACCGAGTATGTTATGCCTCCCGATCGTGAGATTGAGTTTTGTATAGACCTTTTGCCGGGTACGGCTCCGATTTCGAAAGCGCCTTATAGGTTAGCTCCCGCTGAGTTGAAGAATTAAAGGTTCAGTTGCAAGAGTTGCTTGATCGAGGGTTTATCCGCCTAGTGCGTTTCCCATGGGGAGCACCGGTTTTTTGTTCGTGCGGAAGAAAGATGGTTCGTTGAGATTGTGCATCGATTACCGGAAGTTGAATCAGGTTACGGTGAAGAACAAGTATCCTCTACCGCACATTGATGATTTATTTGATCAGCTTCAAGGATCCGTGGTTTTCTCTAAGCTTGATTTGAGGAGTGGGTACCATCAGTTGAAAGTTCGATCGGAGGATATTCCGAAGACTGCTTTTCGCACTCGTTATGGTCATTATGAGTTCTTGTTATGCCGTTTGGGTTGACTAACGCGCCGGGCCGTATTTATGGATTTGATGAACCGGATTTTCCATCCTATCTTGATTCGTTCGTGGTGGTTTTCATCGACGACATTCTTGTTTATTCGAAATCTCGAGATGAGCACGAGCAACATTTGAGGACAGTTTTATCCGTTCTTGCGAGGGAGAAATTATTTGCGAAGTTTCAGTAAATGCGAATTTTGGCTCGAGAAGGTGTCATTTCTGGGTCATGTGATTTCTAAAGATGGGATTTCTGTGGATCCGTCTAAGATTGAGCTATAGTGGATTGGAAGAGACCCGAGTCAGTGACCGAGATTCGTAGTTTTCTGGGTTTAGCCGGTTATTACCGAAGGTTTATTGAGGGTTTTCGAGGATTGCTACTCCGATGACTCAGTTGACCCGAAAGAACGTTCCGTTTGTGTGGACCGAGAAATGTGGCAAGAGTTTCGAGGAATTGAAGAAGAGGTTGACTACAGCACCGATCTTGACTTTGCCTAATGGGAGCGATGGCCTAGTGATTTACAGTGATGCTTCGAAAGAGGGTTTGGGTTGTGTGTTGATGCAGAATGGGAAGTAATTGCGTATGCTTCGAGGAAGTTGACCCCGAGTGAACAGAATTACCCGACTCATGATATGGAGTTAGCGGCGTAGTATTTGCGTTGCACAAAATGGAAGCACTACCTTTATGGGGCGAAGTTTGAGATTTTTTCGGATCACAAGAGTTTGAAGTACCTTTTCTCCCAGAAGGAATTGAATAACCGACAGCGCCGATGGATGGAATTGTTGAAGGATTATGATTGTACGATTTCTTATCATCCGGGGAAGGCGAATGTGGTAGCCGATGCGATTAGTAGAAAGTCTTATGTGGCTTCGATGATGGTTCGAGAATGGAAAATGCTTGAGGATGTTCGAGATTGGTCTCCTCGTGAATCGAGACATGGGGCTATTTTTGCGAATATTAGGGTGTCTCCGACCCTAATTCAGAGGATAAAAGAGGCTCAGAAAGAGGATCCCGAGTTGATGAAGATAATGGGTAAATTGAAGGAAAAGAACTTCGAGGATTTTTCCTTGAGCTCGAGTGGAGTTTTGACTTTCCGTGGTCGTTTGTGTGTTCCGATGTTGATGGAATTAAACAGAGAGTTCTTGATGAGGGCCAAATCGAGGTATACTATTCATCCGGGTAGTACGAAGATGTATCAGGATTTGAAGCAACAATTTTGGTGGATTAATATGAAAAGGGAAATAGCCGAGTATGTTTCGAGTGTTTAACGTGTCAGCAGGTCAAAGCCGAGCATCAGAGACCCGCGGGATTGCTTCAGCCGTTAGAGATTCCCGAGTGGAAATGGGAGCATGTGACTATGGATTTCGTTACGGGACTGCCTCGTACCCTAGGAAGTATGACAGTGTTTGGGTAATAGTGGATAGATTGACCAAGAGTGCCCATTTCTTGCCTATTGATATCAGATATTCGATGGAGAAGCTTGCGACCCTTTATATCGATGAGATTGTTAGATTGCATGGGGTTCCGTTAGCATTGTGTCAGATCGAGACCCGAGGTTTACTTCTAGATTCTGGAAGGCGTTTCAGGAAGCTTTGGGTACAGATTTGCGATTCAGTACAGCTTTTCATCCTCAGACCGACGGTCAATCCGAGAGGACTATTCAGATTTTGGAGGATATGTTGCGAGCGTGTGCGATAGACTTTTCCGATTCTTGGGATTCGCACCTACCGTTAGTGGAATTCTCTTACAACAACAGTTATCAGGCTAGTATCGAGATGGCACCGTTTGAGGCCTTGTATGGAAGGAAATGTAGATCGCCTATTTGTTGGGATGAGTTGGTGAAGCGAAAGTTTTGGGTATTGATTTGCTTCGGGATTCGGTTGAGAAGGTTAAAGTTATCCGGGATAGATTGAAGACAGCCCAGAGTCGACATAAGAGCTACGCAGATAACCGAAGGCGAGATCTTAGTTTTCAGACCGTGATTGGGTTTTGTTTTCTTGAAAGTGTCTCCAAAGGTGGGTATCCGTGTTTTGGGAAGAAAGGCAAGTTGGCTCCGAGGTTTATTGGTCCGTTTGAGATTTTGGGAAAGGTTGGACTTCTTGCGTATCGTCTTGCGTTACGCCATCTTTGGGACCGGTTGCACAACGTGTTTCCACGTTTCTATGCTTCGGAAGTATGTTCATGATCCGTCTCACGTGTTACCGAGGATACCGGAGGATATTGAGCCCGATATGACTTATGAGGAACGACCGGTTCGGATCTAGATTCCAAAGTCCAAGAGTTGAGGAGCAAGAGCATTGCGTTGGTTCGAGTTCTTTGGAGGAATCCAATATCGAGGAGTCGACGTGGGAGCTTCGTGATGAGATCGAGAGGAAATTTCCGTGGCTTTTTGTTTAAGGTAAGTCTCGTTAAAATTCGGGTCGAATTTTCTTTAAGGGGGAGTGAATGTCACGACCCGAAATATAGGCTCTATTTATTAGTAATTAAATGATTTTATTTAATTATTTGCTTATTATTTTTTAAATTATTATTTATTTAAATATTATGTGTGCAATTTATGTGTTATAATAATTTGTGCCTAGCATTTTACTTG
>JAOWBW010001830.1:55369-184716 GCA_026119855.1 Campanula takesimana
AGCCCTGCATGTCAACTTCTAAGTGCCTCAAATGCTACATATGGATCTATTTGGCCCCACAACTACAGCAAGTATCGGGGGAAGTAGATACACCTTGGTTGTAGTAGATGATTTCTCTAGATATACTTGGGTGGAAACTTTCAGTCACAAAGATGACACCTATGCTGTTGCCACCAAGTTATTCAGACTACTACAAACTCAGAAAGAAAGCGATATCATCAGTATGAGATCAGACAACGGCACTGAATTCAAGAACAATGGTATTGCTCAGTACTGTGATGATCATGGTATAGACCACAACTTCTCAGCTGCCGGTACACCACAACAAAATGGTGTTGTTGAGAGGAAGAACAGAACTCTCATTGAAGCTGGTAAGACCATGATTGCCGAAGCCAGGCTGCCGAAGTACTTTTGGGCTGAAGCAATCAATACAGCCTGCTTCACCCAGAACAGATCTCTAATCAACAAATTCCTTAACAAGACTCCTTATGAACTCTGGAGAGGCAGAATTCCCAACATTGGATTCTTCAAGATATTCGGCTGCAAATGTTACGTGCTATACAATGGAAAAGAGCACAGAGGTAAATTTGATGAGAAAGCCGATGAAGGAATCTTTGTTGGATACGCTAAACACAGTAAGGCCTTTCGAGTTTTCAATAAGAAACTTTTGATAATTGTTGAATCTGTTCATGTAACCTTTGATGAATTTGATTTGTTAGAGTCTGACAAGGCTCCAAATAGTACTAATGTGTCTAGTGCTCATGAGACAGGTGAATCCAGTAATACTAATCCTGCAGATCAAGTACCAGTTGCTGATCCAGTCATTTCAGCAGAAGAATCAGCAGATGCTCCGTATTTTCCTTCATCAGCAGAACCAATACCTGCTGATGAATTTCATAATCCGTTTGCCGATGCAAACTCTGCTGATCATCCTGAAGACAGATCTAGCCCTCAACCAATTTCTGTTATAAGACCTAATCCTCCAAGCTTTCATCCACCTCTCACTCAAAGTTCTTCTCCTACACCTTCTGCTGATCTTGATCCTCCTCTAGAATCCTTACAACAAGAATCAGTAAGACAAGATGTGCCGAGAGAAGTCAGAACAGTTCGTGATCATCCATTAGAAAATGTGATTGGTGATGTCTTTGGTCCCAGATTAACAAGGAACCTTAGTAGAGCATTTGCTGAAAGCCTTTTCTCATCTGCTATGGTCTCCGATATAGAACCAAAGAAGACTGAAGAAGCTCTTGCCGATCTGGTTGGGTTGAAGCCATGCAAGAGGAACTGAATCAGTTTGAAAGATGCAAAGTATGGGAACTTGTGCCAAGACCAACTTCTCAGCAAGTTATTGGTACTAAGTGGGTTTACAGGAACAAATTGGATGAAGCTGGGAAAATCATTAGAAACAAAGCAAGGTTAGTTGCTAAAGGCTACCGTCAAGAGGAAGGAATCGACTACGATGAGACATTTGCTCCTGTTGCAAGATTGGAAGCTATAAGACTCTTCTTAGCCTATGCTGCCTTCAAGGAATTCAAGCTATATCAAATGGACGTGAAAAGTGCCTTCCTGAATGGAGAACTCCAAGAACTAGTCTATGTTGAACAACCACCAGGTTTGAGGACTCCAAGAAGCCTGATCATGTCTACCGATTGAAGAAAGCACTCTATGGCTTAAAGCAAGATCCAAGAGCATGGTATGAAACCCTTTCTAAGTTCTTACTTAGCGATGGCTTAGGCTTCACTCGAGGTAAAATCGATACTACTTTATTTGTTGCCAAGCATAAGGGTCATCATTGTTTTGTTCAAATTTATGTCGATGATATTATTTTTGTTCCACTAACGAATCACTTTGCAAGAGATTTGAGAAACTGATGCAGAGCAAGTTCGAGATGAGCATGATGGGTGAACTAACATATTTCCTTGGACTTCAAGTCAAACAAACCCATGAAGGAATATTCATCAGTCAAGCCAAGTATGCCAAAGAACTTATCAAGAAGTTTGGCTTTGACAATGCTCACTCTCAAAGCACACCGATGGGCACTAACATTCAATTAGATAAGGATGAGTCTGGTAAGAAAGTAGACATGACTGTCTACCGAGGTATGATCGGCTCACTCCTCTATCTTACTGCCAGTAGACCAGATATTATGTTTGCTGTTTGTGTTTGTGCCAGGTTTCAAGCTGACCCTAGGGAATCCCATTTGCAGGCTGTAAAACGTATTATTAAATATTTATGTGGCACTGCTAACCTTGGATTATGGTATGCAAGAGATTCATCTTTCAATCTTATAGGTTATTCAGATGTAGACTTTGCAGCTTGTAGGGTGACCAGAAAGAGTACAAGTGGAACTTGCAATTTCTTGGTGATAGATTGGTGTCTTGGTCCTGTAAGAAGCAAGCATCAATTTCCACTTCCACTACTGAAGCTGAGTACATAGCTGCAGGCAGTTGCTGTTCACAGATTCTATGGATGAAGCAGCAGCTGGTTGACTATGAAGTTCCATCTCAAATTTGTCCCATCTATTGTGACAACCAATCAGCAATTTCAGTATCAAACAATCCGGTCATGCATTCCAAAACCAAGCACATAGACATCAAATACCACTTCCTGAAGGAACATGTTGAAAAAGGGAATGTTGTGCTGCTCAAAGTCCATACCGATTTCCAAAGAGCAGACATACTAACAAAGCCCTTGGATCAGAAAAGATTTGAATTCCTCAGAGGTGAATTAGGTATGATTGATTTTTATGGTTAAAATTGTGCTAACTTTGCTACTTTGTGTTAGTCTGCCGATCAAATCAGCAGAGCATCAAATTATCTTGCCGACTACGAACATGCCGACAAAATCTTGCCGATCGAAAATTTTGTCAAAATCATCTTGCCGATTCTATCTATATATCTTGCCGATTCAATATCTTTGCCGATTCAATATCTTGCCGATTCAATCATTTTGCCGATTCAAGCTATCTTGCCGATTAATGAAATCAAATCAGCACGTCTCTGCAAAAGTTAAGATTCCTGACACATGACGTAAGCAATCAATCAAAGGTACATCGGTCACACCATCTCCCTGACACGTGTGTGTACCTTTCTTATCCAAAATCGTGTCAAGATGTATTCCATTTAATGCGATACATCAGCAGGTAAACAGGTCATCATCACTTCTATTTTATTTTGACTAATTTACCCTTTCTCCCTCTTACTTTTAACTGTTCACCTTACCGATTTGTGTGCGCATTAATTTTTGCGTGCGCACGGTCTCCTAGACTATAGGTACAGTTATTTCTCTCCCTTGCCCTCTCATATTCTCTCTCTCCCCCATAACATATATAACGCCTTTCAAATTCCATTAAGCTTTTTCTCCGCCATTTTTCTCTCTGCTCTCTATTCTCTCTATCTCTCCTCTTTCCAGATTATCAATTCATCGTTTTATTTGTTCATCTATTCATAATCTGGTAAGTGTTAATGTTTATTCTCTGCTCATTTCTAATCATCTATGGTTTGATTTGTCTTTATTTCTAACATTGAGAGTTGTTTGAGTAATTTTGCAGACAATGTCCGGCGAAAAAGATATCTACGGAGGCTATGTTGACTCCGACTACTTCAACGACGAAGCCGACGGGGTTTTCTTGAAGAATCTTCTTATTGGGTCCTTGCTTGATTCGTTCATCACCCCATCAGGAGTTAGTTCAGTATTTGTGGATCTTGTCTAAGAATTCTTCACCAACTCTTCAGTTGTCCGCACTCGTGCTGATTCCTCCGTTATCGTCTCCATCATTCTACTGTTTGGGCGTGCAGATCTCTATTACTCCCTCTTCTATCTCTGAAGTTTTTCCCAATCTTGGGAATGAAGGGTTGAGTGCTCTAGTTGATGAGCAGGAACTGGATAGGGCTTGGATTATCATGAGAGGTGCTGGCACAAGGCTTAGTGGCACTAATCATCTGAAGATTCACTATCCCCGAAGATACTATGCTTTGGCTGAGATAGTTGATAGATGTCTCATTGCCGATCTGGATCCCACAGCAATATTACTGATGTGCAATTTGAAGCTATGGCCGCCATTGTTCTGCAGATTGAGTTCAACTGGTGTGCCTACATATTCAGGATTATCGCTACGGCTGCTGATAAGTGGGCTTCTGACAGATTGAAGAACAAGGCCAATCCTGGAAAAGGATGCCATTATCTGTTGATAAGTATGATTCTGAGGATAAATGCCAATGTAGTGGCTGCCGATCGCTTTCCATCCAGCTTGCCTTTCAATAGGTTGAAGTTCTTTGATGCTAAGGATTGGAAAAGGATTTCAAAGAATGCTTCCAGTGCCGATGCCCCTTCTGTTGCTCCTGCACCTGTTGTTTCTAAAAGGAAGAAAAAGGCAAAGACCATTCCTTCAGTTGCTTCTCAATCAGCAGCAGTCTCTACTCCTGCTACTTCAACAGATAGGATTCTTGCCGATTCTACTCCTGGTGCTCCAAAGAAAAGGAAACTGATAAAGGTTGCCGATCAAGTAGTGACAAAGAAGGTGAAGCTTGCCGATGAAGTTCCTTCTTCCACTATTCCTCCTGCTGATCCCAGAGCTAAGCTAATTAGGTTTGCCCCTGCTCATCTTGCCGTGCTTCCCTATCTACCGATCCTGCTGTCAAGGTTGAAATTCCTGATGAAGAATTCACTGATGACTTTGCCGATGGCAAAAGTATTGAGGATGTCATTGAGAAGCTCAAGTCTCAGACTCCTAGGAAATGCGCTCCAATCAGAAACCCAACCTTCCACACCTTCTACAAGAATCCTTGGTCCTTCACCAACAAGGTCTTGAACAAGAAATGGGTCTTTCCGATTGACCATCTGCCTCCCTTTATTCGTCGTCTTCTTCAGTTTCATGAAGAGATGAAAGACACTGTCACTCCCGGAAATCCTGCTGATTATGTTGATCAAAGGAGTTTGGACAGACGCACTGATATGTGGAAAGAGAAGTTTGTACCTCTATCAAAGTTCAAGCAGTTGAAAGAGGCTGAACTAAAGCTCAATTTGGTCGGTATTTTGAATTTCTACCACTTTCCTGGAACCAGATCTATCTCTTTCAAGACAGAATTAGACAAGATATGATGGTTCAGGATGTATGGATTATCTACGCCAGGACTTTCAATCAGCTCTCTCAATTCACAGAGTTTGATCCTTATCAGATAGGCAGAATGGAGAATAATGAAGATCTTCTGACCTACAATGATGACGAGGCTCCTGCTGACAGTCCTCTCAATGCTCACTTCTTCAGATCAGTCAAGAAAGTCACTATGGACTTGATTGACAAATCCAATGAATTTCTGCTGAAGCAAGATGCCGATCGCCTAGCTGCCGAAAATCTTGCCGATTCATCTGCTCAAGCTCCTTCTCCCAGCAGCAGCAAGACTTTATCTGATGCCGATGTTCATTCTGCCGATGATGTAGATGCTGCTGATAATTCTTTTATTGCCGATGGTGACTCTGCTGACAGTGATTCTGATGCTGATAATGATGATGGTGCTGATTTGCTTGGTGATTTGGTCTGTGCTCACAAAAACACTGCTGACTCTCCTTCCACTTCAGTTACAACAGATAGTGACAAGATGCCAATCAGAACTGTCATGGCTAAAGCTTCCACTGCTGAAGTCTATGCAGAATCTGTACTTGAGGGTGATAGTAGTATTGAAGGAAGGCATTCCGGTGATTCTATAGTGGAATTTCATGTTGAGCAAACTTCAGACACTCAACCTCTGATGGGTCTATCTGCCGACCTTCCTTCTCCAGTTGAGACAACTATGGACACTCAACAGTTGGATGTATCTGTTTCAGGAGGAGAACTTGCTGAAAAAGTGACTACTGAGACAACTGCTGACACTCAATTAATATCTGTCACCCCTGAAATTCAGATTGTTCCTCCTACTGGAATCAAGGAGGTTGTGGAGTTGGGAGGAGGTGCTGATGATAGTACTCCTAATATGGATGCTGACATTGCTGCTAGTTTACAGTTTGAAGAGATTCTTATACAACCTTTGTTCAGCTTGCCGCCCGTTATCATCCCTCTCTTACCGGCTCCTGCTGCTGCTCTTCCCGATATAGATCATGCTGATGAAGCTGATCTTGTTGCTTCTCTTGCCGATGTAGATCATGCTGATGAAGCTGATCCTGTTGCTGCTCGTGCCGATGTAATTCATGCCGATGAGATAGATCCTGCTGATTACATGGTGGTTGGAGAACAAGCCTTTGTTGATCCTAATGTTGTTAATACTTCTCCACCACCCAGCTATGATTATTTTCTCAATGGGAAGGATATGATGTGCTCCAACTGGTACACTTCCAATGCATCTATCCCCTCCAACAAATTTGGACAGCCTCTCTTCACTGTTCATCCAAGGTTATCCTTCAAGTATACCTTAGGCAAATGTCCACTCCCATTCGGCAAAGACCACCCTCATGTAACCAAGCATAAATTCTCTCCAGGAGGTTCTACCAGTGATAGTCCAATCTATCTTCCCTGGATTCTCAATGATGATGACATTGTTCGTACAAAGGGAAAGACTCCTCGGATTTCTAGACTTAAGAAGAAAGTGGTCTATGACCCAATTCGATCTAGACCAGGACAGATAAAGATTAGAGGTGAATCTACCCTTCCCGGTCCTTCTCCAACTGAAGTGTGCATTACTACAAATGGATGGATGAGAAGCTGCTTGATGATCAATGATCTGCTGACTGACATCATTGAAGTTAGGCATACCAATCCTCGTGGCCTTCTTTATTTAATCAAGTCTGCCGCTTTGGCTATGACTCTGCCATTATTCCATCCTCGTCAGCGTGCCGATCATCTAGTCTATACCTCAAGGCTGATGAATGCCGGGTTAATGACTATGATTCTTGAAGGTCGTGCTTACTTGAACTTAATCTTGGCTACCTTCCTTTCACTTGAAGACAGTGGTATGTTTCTGCTGCCGACTGATCGTGCCGTTATAGTTCATCCTGCTTTTCCTTTGCCGATCTGTCGTGCCGATGATTCTGATGATCTCATTGTCTCAACTTTTGTCCCTGCCGATTTCTTCTCTTCTGCTGATGATGCTGCCCTTCAATGGTTCTTACTTATTCCGGCTGCTCCTGTTCCTCCCTCTCCATCTCAGCCGATCTTGATCTCCTCTGATGATGAGATGATGACTGATGATGTGCTTATTGAAGATGCTGATCTGAATAATGAAGATTTTATCCCTTCAATAGTGCTCCCGTCGTCTGCCAGTATTTTCCAGCCGACCATCGTCAACAGTCTGTATGAGTATTTGAAGTTTAGTGAAGGCGATTTCACAAATCAGCAAGTGCCTGCCACTCGTTCTGATGTTGGTGATATGGCTCTTTCTGTTGGTGACCTGGTTAAGGATGTTCATAAAGACCTGGTTAAGCGTCTACGTAAGTCCAATCAGGAGGAGGAGAATACTCTGGTTAAAGAATTGAAAGCTCTCCTTGCTGACAGAGACGAGCGTATTATGGCTCTTTCTGAATCCTTGGGGACAACTCATAACATTCAACAGAATCTTGTTGATAATCAGAGGCTGCAGATAAGAGATATGGGAAGACTTGAAGCAGAATTGTCTAAGACCAAAGCTGCCCTTGCCGAAGCTAATCTGAAGATAGCTGCTCTTGAAGCCAACAACAAGATGCTGTCTGAAAGATTGGAAAGTGCGCAGAGAAGACAGAGCAAAGCAAAGAGGAAAGCTGAAAGAAAAGAAGAAAGAGCAAGGAAGAAGGCTAGGAAGACTGAATCTACAAAGTACTCAACTCCAGCAGCAGATCCCAAGATTTCTGATCCTTGAGTCACATAGCCTATGATGTAGATATCTTATTGAAGACCTTCGCAGACAAATTTCTTTGCTTATAAAATTTTTATTGTGCTAATATGTTTTTCTTATATTTGTGTTGTTATCTGCATTATTCTGTGCTATTTCCTTTTGCAGATCCTTGAACTGGCTTCACCATTTATTTTGGTGAATCCACCTTTTGCATTAGACATCTAGTGTGACTTACCTTAGGATTTGGTTATACCTAGATATCCTTAGAAATCTTTTCCCTAAGATAAGTGATGTCCTTAGCTTTAAGGGTGATTGGACTTAAGTAATTAGGAGGAGATTGTTGTTCAAATAGATACCTAGGTCCTAGAATTACTTAATCCCAATCATGTCTACACTTAGGGTCCCCCAATTTTATTAGAACCTTTTTAAGGTGCCCTTAGGATCCTTTGTGATCAGCACAGGTGTATATCAACTCTTCATTCAAGACATACCAGCAAGAGGAAGCAAATCAGCAGACCAGTAAACAAGTTGCCGATCAACTTGCTACAGAAGTTGCCGATCAACTTATTAAAGAAGTTGCCGATCAACTCGATTCACAACATGCCGATATAATAGATAGTCTACACTGTCAGTCAGGTGACATCATTTCATTAAAGTCAACCTTGCTGATTGTCTCTATACTGTTTTATTATAAAGTAGTTTACCTGCTCTGTAATGATTTCTACGCCGTCTGACACATAGCTACTTTTAGCTATACTCTGTCTCTACTTGCTTTTGCAGGTAACCGGTTGAGACAAAGGGGTCTTTACCCATCAGACTTTTAAGGCACGCGTATCTTCGCCATTAATGCCAAGGATACTGCATTAAATGCTCCTCACCTACCCAGCTGGAAATTCAAATGTTATCCTTCTTCAACAAGCTAAGACATTAACTCCTCCTATATATAGAGGACTCAGTGCATTGAAGAAGGTTGGTGATTTTAGTGCATTGAAGAGAGTTGGTTGTTTGCAGCATTCATTGAAGCTCAAACATTCCTTGTCCAGATAATCATTAGATCATTTAATAGGACATACACTTGTGCACAAACTCTACAACACTGTTAGTATTCCCGAACTAGATTATTTTAAGGAATACGTTGTCTGAGTTTTCACACACCCACCTGAGTGAGATAAGTTCTTTTGAACTTGCCGCTCAAATACACTTGGTCAGATATTTGCTTTACGATTCATTAAACTTTCTCTAGAATTTAGTCTTTGTATCCGGCAAAGCCGCTCTTGTAATAGACTAGGGATATTTAATAGTGCTCTTAACCCAAATCCAAGTTCTGACCAAACTTGGTAGAGGACGTAGCAGTATTTACACTGTGAACCTCTCCAAATCTCTGTGTCCTCTGTTACTTACTGTCCTTGCCGGTTGGAACTCTATCACCGGCAAATCATCACTGTTCTTGCTGACTCATCATCATTTCCATTGACCAATCTCTTGAAACTGCATTGAACTATTAGAAACTACTTTGTGTTTAAACCAAGCTCTCAAACCTTTTTATAAACTGATTTTGTGTGAGTTAAAACAAGTCATATCTTCTCCGCTGCGCTTACTGATAATAGTTTGCAATCTGATAAGTGACTTTGCATTTATAAAAGTGTTTCTTTGAAAAAGTTTTAATTAGGCTATTCACCCCCCCTCTAGCCTATTTTCCTACCAATTGGGCCTAACAGGGCACATGAGCATTCGAGGGATGCAAGAGTTGGCCAAGAGGGATCTTCTATGTGGCCATAAGATCGATGATCTTAAATTTTGTGAGCATTGCGTGCTAGGGAAGATGAAGCGTAATAGTTTTCCCAAGGGAATACATAACACAAAAGGCGTTCTGGACTACATCCACGCAGATTGTTGGGGGCCTTCTCATCAGGAATCTCTAAGGGGGCACAGGTATTTCTTGTCTATCGTTGATGACTATTCGAGGAGGACTTGGGTGATCATCATGAAGCACAAGAATGAGTCTCTAAGAAATTTCAAGGACTGGAAGACAGTAGTGGAGAAGCAGACAGAGAGGAAGATCAAGAAGCTTCGAACAGATAATGGTTTGGAGTTCTGCAGCACTGAGTTCGATTCGTTTTGCAAAGAGGTGGGGATTTCTAGACATCTCACCATTAGAGGTACGCCACACCAGAATGGTGTAGCAGAGCGGATGAATCAGACATTGCTTGCGAGAGTGAGGTGCATGCTCTCCAATGCAGGGTTGTCTAAGCGGTTCTGGGCATAAGCGGTTAGTACAGCATGTTACTTGATTAATCGTGGACCTCAAGCTGGTATTGGCCTCAGAGTTCCCAATGAGGTGTAGACTGGTAAACCTGTTGATTATTCTATTTTAAGAGCTTTTGGGTGTACTGCTTATTATCATGTAGATGATGGGAAGTTAGAACCTAGAGCTAGAAAGGGAGTATTCATGGGGTATGGGGACGGTGTCAAGGGATACCGTATTTGGTCTCCATCAGAAAATAGGGTAATTATCAGTAGGAACGTCGTTTTTTGATGAAAAATCTGTTATTAACCCTATTATGAGATCTACGATTGTTTCGAGTGTTGGCGGTGTTGATAAACAGGTGGAGCAACAAGATACTGAAGAGTTAGTTGTCCCACAGTCAGATGTTGATCAGGATCCACCGACAGAAACAGAGACTGAAGCACCAGAAAGTTCAAGTTCAGTTCCCGAAGAACATGGGTTAGCACAAGGAAGGTCTAGAAGAGCTAATTTCGGGAAGCCTCCGGAGATGTATGGATTTGAAGACATGGTGTCTTATGCACTGCAAGTTGCTGAGGAAGTGGAGCCCGATCTTTCGGAACCTTCTACTTTCAAAGAAGCAGTTATATGTTCAGAGTCATCTCAGTGGTATGCGGCTATGGGTGATGAGATGGAGTCTCTTCACAAGACTCAGACTTGGTATTTGACCAAAAGGCCAGAAGGCAGAAAGATTGTGACTGTAGATACCCCGAGGGAACCACGGCTTGGCTAGAGCGGTGAATTATCCTAGGATGTCTACTTGATTTTAAGATCGCCACCCACGTTTTAGAGGAACGAGAGAAAACCTAAGAAAAGCCAATTTTTTATGTACGAAAACCAGAGATTCGGGAAGAGAAGGGTTCGGGGGTTAGGTGACGGAGTGGGAAGTACTTAAACATCCACTCCGCCCCGCTTACGCGGGTCTTGCTACTTTTGGTGTTCTAATGTTAAATGTCCTTCAATTTAATAATAAGAGAAATGTGCTAACAATTATAATGAAAAAAAGGGGAAAATTATAGAGGAAAAATAAAGGAGAATTGTTTATTTATTGATTTATGCTAAAGATTACATGTCGAATTATCGCTAGGTAATTACATTAAGAAATGAGAATGTAAATTAAAGTGGAATTAAAATGTTAGGATGTAACCTTGACCAAACTTCAATAGTGAAATGGCCTTTTGGTTGTATCCCTTTTTATGGAGATTGCATACATTGACTAGACATGAATAAAATAAGAAGAAGAAAAAGGGAAGTTGTACCTTAAGAAGAAGGACTTTAAACCTTGACTTGAAGATGGTGTTGTTGTAGAGAAAATGTTGTGCAACACTTTGTGTAGTGTTTTGTAGAGAAATCTTGTTGAGAGGATTTGTGTATAGTGTATGTGTAGAGAAAATTCAAGTCAAAAAAGAAGGTCCCTTTCCAAGGTCGGAGATGATGGTTTTTATAGGTAAAATTAGGAGGGAAAGGTTGGAGGGAAATTGGTCAATCCATGTGAAATGGAATTGACCAATCAAGAAAAAGATAAATAAAAGAATTAATGAAAGAAATAAAAGAAAATCAAATAATAATAAAATGAAATATTTTGTTTTTATGAAGAATGGCTAGAATAAAGGATTTGGGAGTTAGGAAATAAGGGGAAATGAATGTGGATGTAAAAAGGAGGTGTTTGTGATCAAGAAGAGATTTTCTAAATAAGAAAAGGGAGGGGAAAATGGTGTTATCCGTTACTGCCAAAGCGGGAAGCGCGCAGGTCCGGCCGATTGGACCAAACGCGCGCGCGACCCATTGACGGTGCCGGAAGCGCCCGCGGGCTAAAACGACAGAATGACAGAAATGACTCTAAAAGTTAACTCTGTTATGCAGTTTAGTCCAAAACTAACGGAATCGGTTAGGAACTTAACGGAAATAACAGAAATTAACAAAATCAAGTTAAATAAAAATACTATGTATGCAATCGGGGTGAGAGGTCCAAAGCGGGGTGTCTACAGAGCCCCTCGGCGACATGTATTGCGAAGCAAAACGCGTCGACGAAAGAAAGACAACCGCCGAGGACATCGACAAGAGAAAACAAAAACTCGATAAAGCAGGAATTTGAAATTACAAAGGATAGGAGTTAGGGATGGCAATTTGACCGAACCCGCTCCGTATCCGTGACAGTCCGCACCGCAGCGGGGTGGGTTTGGTAACCTTTTTTCGATACCCAGCGGGTCACGGGGCGGGTACGGTTGCATCCGTATACTAGTATATGCATTTAATTACTATAATGTCCCTAACACATTTCAATTATTACCTCAATAAATGCTCCATTGGCTTAGAAAAAGTAGTAAGAATGGGCTCTTGCCTTCCTGGGCTTTTTAAAGATTGGGCCAAAACCCAAATTTAGTAAGATTTTACTGCATACGGGGGGGGCGGCAGCGGGTTTGGCGGTTGGCGGGGCGGGTTCGGTACAAGGGGGCTTGGTTGAGGGGCGGGTTTGGTAATGAGCGAACCCGCTCCGTATCCGCCCCGTTGCCATCCCTAATAGGAGTGCGCTCCCTGTGTGAGCGGCTTTCGCGGATAGAAAGGGTGTGGTGGCTTGAGGCGGCCCACCAAGGCCACAAATTTTTTTAAAAAGGTGTGGTGGCTTGAGGCGGCCCACCACGGCCACAAAATTTTTAAAAAGGTGTGGTGGCTTGAGGCAGCCCACCACGGCCACAAAAATTTAAAAAGGTGTGGTGGCTTGAGGCGGCCCACCATGGCCACAAAATTTTTAAAAAGGTGTGGTGGCTTGAGGCGGCCCACCACGGCCACAAAATTTTTAATTTTTAAAAAGGTGTGGTGGCTTGAGGCGGCCCACCACGGCCACAAAATTTTTAAAAAGGTGTGGTGGCTTGAGGCAGCCCACCACGGCCACAAAATTTTAAAAAGGTGTGGTGGCTTGAGGCAGCCCACCACGGCCACCAAAATTTAAAAAGGTGTGGTGGCTTGAGGCGGCCCACCACGGCCGCAATTTAAAGAAAGAGGGGAATTTTGAAATTGTGAAAGATGGGGGTGCGCTCCCTGTGTGAGCGGCTTTATTGATATAGAAAGGATATGGCGGGATCCGTCTTGCTGTAGCGGGATCCGTTTGCTGATGCAGGGTCCGTTTGCTGGTGCGGGATCCGTTTGCTGGTGCGGGATCCGTTTGCTGGTGCGGGATCCGTTTGCTGGTGCGGGATCCGTTTGCTGAGGCGGGACCCGTTTGCTGAGGCGGGACCCGTTTGCTGATGCGGGATCCGTTTGCTGAGGCGGGATCCGTTTGCTGATGCGGGATCCGTTTGCTGAAGCGGGATCCGTTTGCTGATGCGAGATCCGTTTGCTAAGGCGGGATCCGTTTGCTGATTGCGGGATCACCGTGGACCAAATTGCTGTCTAGAGCTGCAGTTGCTGTTGACTTTATCGTGGGGATGCGGGCATGGTTGACTGTGGACCATTTTCTGCTGGGGATGAAATGCATTGAGTAGCGGATGCTGTTGACTTCGTGGTGGTACCTGTTATGTGTCTGCTTGGCAGGTATATGTGTTTGTGCAAGAAGATGCATGAAGTGTGAAATGAAGAGAGAAATAGTGCTTGCGGTGCAATGTGATTTGAAAGCAGTTTGTATGAGAGAGAAGTAAAGTGATTCTGTGTGTGAAGTGATTTTAGGAAAGCCTCGGATGTATTAATACCTTCACTTACCTTTGTCGCTTAATTGGAGATGGATTGCTGAAGGATGTTGATGCTTTTGATGAAGAGTATCCATGCTTTGGTTGGAGAATGATGATGTTGGTGATGATGAATTGTTCTTGCCTTTGATGGAGTGTCGGCGAGATGGTATTCTGGATGATGGGTTGGTCGTGCCGAAAGGCTGCCTACGTATCCCTTTAAGAGAATCAGACCAGCGTAGTTCAAGGATGATGGAGAATGCTGGAGGAGAAGCTAGGAGCAAAGCAAAGTAGAGCACATACTTTTGCACAAGAAAAGAAAAAATATTTTTTTTTTTTTTTTTTAGTTCGTGGGTGAACCATTTTAACCATTGTGTGTTTGTAAAGCCAACCCAAGATCAAGTCATGTTCAATCGAAGTCCGAATTGTCTCGCTTGAATGTTGTCGCCGCGGTGTCCGACGAAAATTGATGTCTAGCCCCAAGAGATTTGTCGTTTATGGGGTTTCAAAAGACTTTCGATGCCTAGATAAGGGGTTGTTGATTGAAAATCCCCTATAATGCCCTTGATGCCAATCTTGCATAGCCCTATGATAAATCACCTTTTGATGTTGACGAGAGCAAGCCCCAAGAGAATATTATTAATACCAAGCTTCGGGAGATTGCTAAGCCCCAAATGTCATGGGCTTATCAAGTTTGTAGATGGCGGGATGTGGAGACCTTTCGGTGTGAAGCCTCAAATTTTCTTGGAATCGGCCTAGCATTATGTTGGGAGCGGATGGTGCTATTGGGAAGAACTCTTGAAGGCGATCTCCTTCTTTCTCTTGTTTGGAGATGGATGGCCCTTTTTTGTGGTTGATACCCAAATGGCGGAAGGTCCATGTTGAAAATATAGTATGGTCTTCGGGAGACGTCTCGTGGGAGATGGTGATGTTGTTGCAGATGATAAGGTCTTGGTGTGATAAAGTCTCGAACGGTATGTTTGCTCGAGTCCTCTTGAGTTGAACCGACGGCGGATCTTCGGATGCAGCCTGTGATTTTGATCTTGGAGAAGGGGGTGCTGTATTGCAGAAACATTGGGATTGGCCGTAACTCTGTCTCTAGAGTTAACATGTTGGCATTGCCCGCTATAACTCAGCCGGGTGAGTCTAGCATATTAAATCTTTTTCCTTTTCTCTAAGACTTCTTTCAGAATCTCACTGTGAGTTCTAACAAGAATCATCAAATTCATTCATATCATCGGAGCCTTCATTTAAAACCAAGAGGCCTTTTGACTGGAAGTGTTGAGAGACCCTTGAAGCTTGATCTATTTCATGGAGACTACTCCCAAATTGCATTGCCCGAGTATTGTTGCCCAAAAGACTGTCGATTGCGAAGCCCCAATATTTCCCTTTGCTTGTATCACTGTAATGTCGTATCCCAAAAGATTGTAGATTGTGAAGCCCCTTGAGACCTTTTGGTATGAAGCTTCAAATGTTGCTGGGGACATTGAAGTGAATTGCTTCTTGCTGAGGGAGCCTTTAAGACTTGACCGTAGCCCCTAGAGTGCCATCATTGATTGCAAGAAAGGTCCATCCTTGATCGGGGGAACGAGCACGGGCACACATGACAAGAGGGATTTTTGACATCCATTTTGAGAGACTTTAAGGATAGTCTCACACATCTTTCTCGAGCATAGCCCCTAGGGCTTATTGATTGTCAAATGAAGCAAAAGAAGCCCTTGTTCTTGAGTCACATAGCCCCTAGGGTGTCACCATTTGTTGAGCAAAGCAAGAGTGACTCATCCTCGTGCGAGGGAACAAACATGAGAGGACATGGCAAGAGCTACTCCATTTCTCGGGAGCCTTTCGGCGTACTTTAGAAGCACATACTTGCAGAAGCTTTGAAAACTGAGACACATGTTGTTGCTATTTGCTGCCCAAGCCAATTGACTAGCTAGGGATTATTTGTGCAACCTCGTGCCCTTTTATGATGGGCTCGTTCTCAGATGGGTCATGGTTACCACGGGCCTTCTTTTCATGAACCAAAAAATGCACACTGCTGGAGAATGATGCCGATAACCCAAGACAACCTTTGATGGTGCCATATCTTGTCGAGCCTTTTGCAATCCCAAAGTTGACTTGGTGGGGAATTGATTTGTTGAGGAGATCCAATGTAGAACTTGTGCAGTTGTCTTCCTTAAAGGCCGGAGATCTCCATTTCTCTTTCCCTTCTCTCTCTCACTCTCTCATTTTTTTTATGACGCACCCTGTTTTTTGCCTAGACCGCCCTTTCGGGTTTTCAATATAGCGGGCATCTCTTTTGCGTCTTTTTTTTTTACTCGATTAATGAGGAAGTGTGCATTGACTCTGGCTGAGGAGATAAGACATGTGATTTTACGGTGAAGACCTCTTGTCACTAAAGATGAGTGACATTGACTCGACTAGGGAAGTGTCCCTAGTATTGACTTCATGTATGTATATTTTTTGAATGACTCACGAAGGCAGGTAAGTCATTAAGAGAGAAGAGAAAGAAAGCCCCAGTTTGATTGCAAAAAACTGGGAGTATCGCAAAAAGAATAGAAACCCCTAGACTCGACAAGGAACGTGAAGTGATTCCAAATCTAGGAAAGTTGTTCAATCTTGAGGTGATTAATTCATTGGCAAATGAATCGTACAAAGATGTCATGACAAGTTCGAGAGGAAGGCCGATCACCATAACGCGCTAGGGCTAAAACATATCTTCTTTTTTGCATGAGACCGGACCCGAAGGTTGCCTACGTTCCTACAGTGTAGAGGCTCAGGTCACCGTAGTTCTTGTTGATGCTCCATTCGCAGTGATGGTTGTTGCTTCGTCCTTCATCGGTGGAATGATGTTGATCTTGTATTTCTTTGATTGAGGGGGATTTTTTTTTTTTTTTTTTTTTTTTTTTTTTGTGCTCTAACTTTTGCCTAGGTTGATTCGAGGATTTCAACCTAGCGAGCTCTCTTTTTTTTTTTTTTTTTTTTTTTTATCCCCTTTTGAAAACTTTACTTCATGATTGTTGCTCCACCTTTCTTTGTCTTGATTTCGTCGTTGTTGATGTCTTCGTTGTTGATGCCGTCGTCGATGTTTAGCCCCTAGGCGTTCAAGCGATGGCCTTCATTCCAAAACTTGTTTAGACACCTTTTCATCATTTTGCCAAGAATTAGATTGAACAACTTGGAAGAGTGTATGAGGAAAAGAACGACATTAATTTGATAATTGACTCAAACATTCACACAAGTGGGACGAAAGAAAACTTTAATGCACACTTAAGAGGACTTTTGACTCTTTTTTTTTTTTTTATATATATATATCCTATTTCTAGGTAGAGAAAGAGAAACGGAGATTGTTGTTGTAGTCACCATTGTCGTTGTAGTCTTCTTTGTGGCATGATCTCTTGTTGAGGCCCCATTTCAAATCTGAGCCCCTTCCTTGATGAGTTCTTGCATGTTCTCACTCTCTGACTGTTGTTCTTCACCCACGGTAAATTCACCATTGTCAATCGAATCTTGGATGATGTCGCGGAGGGAGAAGCAATCCTCGGTGAGATGACCGCTGCATTGGTGATAGTCACACCACTTGTGGTGGGCATGGTTGCGACGTAACGGTTGTGGTTGCTTGTACCCTTGGAGAGGAGAAACTTGTCCCTTGGTTTTGAGAGCTTCGTAGGCTTCGGTGATGGTCATGCCATTGAGAGGGGTATAGACACGGTCCTTGGTAGAACCTTTGTGACTTTTGAGGGATGAGCCATTTGAGCGTGCTTTACCGTGGACCTTTGCCTTGCTGTCGGTGAGCTCTTGCAAACGAGCCTTAAGTTCGGACACTTCTTCCTCGTGAATTTTCCTCTCGAGATCAAGACGGTCTTGCCACAAATCATCCTTGCGGCGGGCATCCTCGACAAGTCTATCCATTTGTTCCCCCACGGCTCTTATTATGTTGAAGAGCCTTTCGTTGGACACGGAGATGTTCTCACCCTTGTTGTTGTTGCCGTTGGAAGCCATTGGACCTATGGAGAGAACACGGTCGATCTTAGGATGGCCCCACAAACACCTTTTGAGTAAAATAATTAACCCACAAACAAAGGAAAAGGCCCAACCACATAAGAAAAATGACTCTTTTTTTATTTATTTATTTACAAAAGTCGGAAGGACGTGGTCCTTTTTGGGGTTTCTAGAAAAATAGTGGAATCGTCACACTAGTATATAGACCTTCTCGTGGTCCCATATACTCATCGGATTCCACCACGCTTGTGAATCCTACATGTGTCAGGATTAAACTAAATTAATGTAGTAAAGCATACATGCAGGGACGGATTTTTATTTTCGTCCATAATAACCACTTGGGGACGGAGTTTTATTTCGTCCAAAACAACGAGTGGCATGTATGATTTGAAGACATTAGTTTAGGGAAATCTCGGCACATGGAAACCGACTTGAGTCACGGAGTGTTAGACCCTAACTAGAATTGTGTGGTTTGTGCTCGGCTAAAGAGAGGCTTAAAGGTCACCCCCCGGCATGTAGTCGTGAACTACGCCACGGGCTGATGTTTACCGCTTCGGAAGAGTCAAGGTCGGGTGGAGCTTGAAACTTCCTAGGACGGGCCTCGACGGGTTTGGGGTTGGACTTGTGCGACTCGATAGTGAGCAGTTGATAAGAATATGTGCATGTAGTGTGAGGTCAAGCCAGTGACAAAATATTTTTTTTTTTCAAAAGAAAAGAAAAGCAAATATGTGCAAGTAAAGAGAGGAGGGAGGAGAATTAAGGTCCTAAATTATTACAACTTCCGATTCAACCAATGACCGGTCAAAGCAAAGAAGGGAGAGGGCGAAACTGCAATTTTCTGAACTCCAGGGGCTGTTCTGAAACTTTCTAAAATCTGAGGATCAAACTGTAATTTCCTGAAACCCAGGGACTGTTCTGCACTGTTCTGAAACCCAGGGACTGTTCTGCAGTTTCTGAAACCCAAGGACTGTTCTGCAGTTTTTTGAGATCCAGTGACTGTTCTGCAGTTTTAAGGGTCCAGCGACCATTCTGTAATTTCCAGGAACTTCAGTGACCAATCTGTAATTTCTGAATCCAGCCCCTTTTTTTTTTTTTAAGTCAAAAGATTTTGGGAATACAAAAGGAAGGGAGAAAAATATGTACAAAAGTTTTTGTCCCAAAATAAAAATGTAACTCCTTCTTATTTACTTGTAACAAATTTTGGAAAAACTAAAAGTATGGAATAAAAATAGCTTCCCTCCCCCCCCCCCTTTTTTTTTGAAGCAAAAAGAAATAGAACACAAAGAGTCAAAAAGACAAAACACAATACACACACTAAAACAGGCGCCTGTTATGGCCTGTTTTTTTTTTTGTTTCTTTTATAAGTGAGGTAAGTAAAAAGAAAAGAAGAATGAAAAAGAAAAAAAAAACTCACACACACTTCAACACACACACTGTACATAGGCACACACACACTGGCGCTGTTATGGCTGCCCCCCCCCCCTTTTTTTTTTTTTTATTCTTCTTCATTCTGGGAAAGAACGGCATGCGCGCGCTTTTGAGATACAGAGCGGGGGCGCGCGCATTTGAGACTGTTGGACAAAGACGCCCGATTCTGGGCATACCTGCAAACTGACGGGTTCTAGGGATTGCCTTGACCCTAAAAAATTGTACTTTCCCCTACAAGAATTGTTAACAAAAATAACATGCAATTGAAGGACATAATGCAAAGCGGGCTATTCTGGTGTATTGGGTCGGAGGCGCGCGCCTTAGGCCAAGAAGGCCAAAAGCGCACGCTTCCCACCTTTTACACCAGAACGCCCAGAAAATAAATAAAAGAACACCAAAAGTAAGAAACGCAAGTTTAACCCTCTAAATTCTCTCCAGCGGAGTCGCCACTGTAGATACCCCGGGGAACCACGGCTTGGCTAGAGAGGTGAATTATCCTAGGATGTCTACTTGATTTTAAGAGTCGCCACCCACGTTTTAGAGGAACGCGAGAAAACCTAAGAAAAGCCATTTTTTTATGTACGAAAACCAGAGATTCGGGAAGAGAAGGGTTCGGGGGTTAGGTGACGGAGTGGGAAGTACTTAAACACCCACTCCGCCCCGCTTACGCGGGTCTTGCTACTTTTGGTGTTTTAATGTTAAATGTCCTTCAATTTAATAATAAGAGAAATGTGCTAACAATTATAATGAAAAAAAGGGGAAATTTATAGATGAAAAATAAAGGAGAATTGTTTATTTATTGATTTATGCTAAAGATTACATGTCGAATTATTGCTAGGTAATTACATTAAGAAATGAGAATGTAAATTAAAGTGGAATTAAAATGTTGGGATGTAACCTTGACCAAACTTCAATAGTGAAGTGGCCTTTTGGTTGTATCCATTTTTATGAAGATTGCATACATTGACTAGACATGAATAAAATAAGAAGAAGAAAAAGGGAAGTTGTACCTTAAGAAGAATGACTTTAAACCTTGACTTGAAGATGGTGTTGTTGTAGAGAAAATATTGTGCAACACTTTGTGTAGTGTTTTGTAGAGAAATCTTGTTGAGAGGATTTGTGTATAGTGTATCTGTAGAAAAAATTCAAGTAAAAAAAGAAGGCCCCTTTCCAAGGTAGGAGATGATGGTTTTTATAGGTAAAATTAGGAGGGAAAGGTTGGAGGGAAATTGGTCAATCCATGTGAAATTGAATTGACCAATCAAGAAAAAGATAAATAACAGAATTAATGAAAGAAATAAAAGAAAATCAAATAATAATAAAATGAAATATTTTATTTTTATGAAGAATGGCTAGAATAAAGGATTTGGGAGTTATGAAATAAGGGGGAATGAATGTGGATGTAAAAAGGAGGTGTTTGTGATCAAGAAGAGATTTTCTAAATAAGAAAAGGGAGGGAAAAATGGTGTTATCCGTTACTGCCAAAGCGGGAAGCGCGCGGGTCCGGCCTATTTGACCAAACGCGCGCGCGACCCATTGACGGTGCCGGAAGCGCCCGCGGGCTAAAACGACAGAATGACAGAAATGACTCTAAAAGTTAACTCTGTTATGCAGTTTAGTCCAAAACTAACGGAATCAGTTAGGAATTTAACGGAAATAACAGAAATTAACAAAATCAAGTTAAATAAAAATACTATGTATGCAATCGGGGTGAGAGGTCCAAAGCGGGGTGTCTACAGTGACTTGGAAGTGGATCTTCAAGAAAAAGGAAGGGATGTCACTGGCAGAAGGGATCAAGTATAAAGCTCGCGTTGTTGCAAGGGGTTTCACACAAAGAGAAGGGGTGGACTATAATGAGATCTTCTCACCAGTGGTCAGACACACTTCGATCAGAGTGTTGCTAGAAATAGTAGCACAAAGGGATTTGGAGCTTGAGCAACTAGACGTCAAGACAGCTTTCTTGCATGGAGAGTTGGAGGAAGAGATATACATGACACAGCCGGAAGGATTCCAAGTTCCTGGTAAGGAATATTATGTTTGTAGGTTGAAGAAGTCCTTGTATGGACTTAAGCAGTCGCCTAGGCAGTGGTACAAGAGGTTTGACAGTTATATGATAGAGATCGGATACACGAGGAGCCCGTATGATTGTTGTGTGTATCACAATAAGTTGGTAGATGGTTCGTACATCTATTTGGTGCTCTATGTAGATGATATGTTGATAGCAGCAGTCAAGAAGTCAGAGATTCAGAAGCTGAAAGGCTTATTGTCCGCAGAGTTTGAGATGAAGGATTTGGGTAGCGCGAAGAAAATTCTGGGTATGGAGATTTATAGAGACAGATCCAAACGAAAACTGTTCTTATCCCAGAAAGGTTACATCAAGAAAGTTTTAGAGAGGTTTGGTATGTCAACAGCTAAGGCTATAGATACTCCGAGTGCAGCGAATGCACGGTTGTCAGTCGCGTTTGGGCCCAAGTCGGTTGAGGAGAAAGAGTATATGGCTCGAGTACCCTATGCTAGTGCAATTGGTAGTTTGATGTATGCTATGGTGTGCACTAGGCCGGATCTTGCACAGGCAGTTAGTGTTGTTAGTCGGTTCATGGGTAATCCGGGTAAGGAACATTGGCAGGCTGTGAAGCAGATCTTGAGGTATCTTAGAGGTACCAGTGATGTCGGTCTCATCTATGGAGGTGGAGCAGAATGTGCAGTAGAGGGGTTCTCATATTCGGACTATTCGGGTGATGTTGATACAAGAAGATAGATGACCGGATATGTATTCACGCTTGGTGGGTCAGTTGTCAGTTGGAAGGATACATTGCAGGCGACAGTGACGTTGTCTACAACAGAAGTAGAATACATGGCATTGATAGAGTCCGCTAAGGAAGGAATATGGTTGAAGGGATTGATCAGCGATCTTGGGATACATCAGGATCAGGCTATTATTTATTGCGATAGTTTGAGCGCGATTTGTTTGGCCAAGGATCAAGTTCATCATGAGAGGACCAAGCACATTGATGTCAGATATCATTTCCTAAGGGATGAGAAACGGGTAAAGGTGAAGAAGGTAGGGACGGCGGACAATCCTGCAGATATGTTCATGAAACCCGTGACGGGGAGCAAGTTCCAACATTGTTTGGACTTGCTTAATGTTCGCAGCTATTAGATAGCAGAAGAGGTGAGGGGGAGGAAAGATTTGTTATTTGGGAGATTCAAAGTCAAGGTGGAGATTTGTTAAGTTTAATGCCTTTGAAATTGGGGACGCCTAATTTAATGGGTTAAATTATCAAATTCGTAATTCCGAGACAGAAGAAGTATAATGAGGCGGAGTAAAAGAAAAAAAAAACGAATGGTTTATGCGGCCCCTTGAGGGGCTCGCATATATTCTCTGTAATTCCATGCCAAAGAAGGGAGATATGCTGAAGTGGGCCACGCAGTTGATGATTGTTTTGTTTGGTTTTTGATAAAGATCTACCTAACGAAGATCTCCCTCCGTGACTTGGAGTGCACGTCACTCTCGTGACCTAGGCTACAAGCATGAGAGTTATAGTTATTCTGTATTCCTTCTTTAGACTAGTTTCCTAATTGTATTCAATAATTATTTCTCTCCTCCTGTGTATAAAAAGGAGCAACATATGTGAATAAAAGTTTGAGATGTCTTTTGTCACGACCCGAAATATAGGCTCTATTTTATTAGTAATTAAATGATTTTTATTTAATTATTTGCTTATTTATTTATTTAAATTATTATTTATTTAAATATTTTTGTGTGCATTTTATGTGTCATAATAAATTGTGCCTAGCATTTTATTGGTTTGTGCTAGTGTAGAATATTGGGTCTTAGTTGTTAGTGGGAAGTTTTGAGTTGGGTAGTATTAGAGGAGGGGGTCTTTGTGTAAATTTTAATTTACTCCCCCCACCTCCCTACACCTCCTTCTCCCTCTTACACTCCATCTCCCTCACCCTACTCCCTCCCTTCTCAGCATCTCTCTCTCTCTCTAAGTAGAAAAGGGTAAGTTTTCTTCATCTTTCCTTCTCTCCTCATTTACTCCTTCTTCCTCTCATTATTATTCATTTCTTAAAACGTGAACATTGTTTAGATCGTCGATAGGATCGCGGAGAATCAAAAAGATTTGAAATCCATCAACTTTGAGAAAATTCAAGTAAGTTGCTTTTCCCCCATTTTAAGGCTAAAATGTTCATATCATGTTTAGATATTGTTTGATGTGTTACATTTGAAGTTTGGATGAGTTTTAAATTTGTTTGGAATTTATTTGGGTTTTTGATAAAAAATGGTGAAATCTTGAATGTTGGGTTTGATTCTTGATTTTGGTTGTTAAATGTTGTTTTAGGAGTCTTTTTAGACTTATAAGTTGTTTTGGCACTTTAGTATATGAGTTGGAAGGTTGGATTTTGGTTGAATGTGTTTTGGGTATAAAAATGGAAGAACCCATGTTGTTCTTCCCGATTTCTGGAAATTCAGAAGCTTGGGCGGCCGCACAAAATGTCCTGGGCGACCGCGCATCTTTCTGAAAGCTTTTGTTCTTGTTTTGAGGCTTTTTGGGCGACCGCACATCCCACTTTGGGTGGCCGCACAGAACCCCTGAAACTTTACATTTTGTTAATTTGTGTGATTGAAGAACGTGATTTGGTCTAAGTCTTGGGTGTCCTTTTAGTTGACCTTAGTGAACATTGTTGTACACTTTAGTGATAGAATTGGGTCCTTTGTGATCAAGTTTGTGTTTGAAATTCATTAATGGTGAATTGGGATTTTGAAGCACCTTTATTGTGCATTGTTTGTTCATTTCATCTTCTTGGTGATTAATTGGCATGATTCCCTACTTTGGAATCCTTTGTTGTTTATCGTGCTAGTATTTTATTACTTAGCCTTTACGTGAAAGTCCAGCTGGTATTTTGTGTGTGTTTCGGGCGATGCGAAATATTATGATGGCACAAGCCAAGTCCATTATGATATTGACCATTGTTTTGCCCAATCATTACCCTCCTCCAGATTGGCCTTGGATGTGAGAAGAGCTAGCTCCTTTGTGTGCATTTTAGCTTCTTGGAGCATGACTTTGTGGCATGTCTCCCGTCCTTTGTGACACTTTATTGGTTATTGGTTCCGGTACCGGGGTTTTCTCTTCGGCTTTCATGCTATTATGAAGATGATGATTGGTTGATTATTGAAGCTGCGCAGCGATCCTTTATTTGGATGTTCCGGTTTGGAAAACCTTGGTTATATCCTTTGTTATGTGTTTATTTCCGCTGCTATCTGTCATGTGATAAATGCTATGTGAGATTTATTATTGCTTATTGCTTATTGCATCTTAGCATGTCATGTAGTTGCATTAGTAACTTATTGAGATTTATCTCACCCCCTTTTCTTTTATCTTTGTTTTTCCTTAACCCCCCCCAGGTGCTAAGGATTAGTCTCGCTGATCACGAGAAAGAGGACGTCGAGTGTGGATCCGTTCTTTTGGGGAAAGTTGTATAGGTTGGTTTACATTATATCAATGTGTAACCTTTTGGGGATATTTGTACCAAACATTGACGTCATTAGGATTTTGTACATTTGTATTTTGTTGGGCATAAACTTGTGGAAGTTTATGATAGTTGTAATTGGTTTTTATTAAACTTGGTTTTGTAAAACTTTGGATTATCACCTTTTGGTATTAAATGGAATTTTTAACCTTGGTATTTCATAGTTTTGGTTTTAGAGTCGACGTCCAGATCGCGGTCTCGGGCCCGCGGGGTCCGGGGTCGCGACAGTTGGTATCAGAGCTATGGCATTAGCTCTAAGTATAAGTCTAGGTGGATTAGTATGACCTAGGTGGGTAGTAGTGTGCGGAGTGATTAACGGTTGATGTTTTATGCAGGTAATTGTTCTCAATGTCTGGAAGAAGAAACAGAGGAGGTACTAGTGGGGCACAGAATCAGAATGATACAAGGGAAGAAGCCCGTGCTATGTTTCAAGGCATGTTTGAGGCGGCCATGAAGGCCATACATGATCAAGGTCCGAGGGTAGAACAAGCACCACCCCGTTATGGATTGGAGCAATTTTTGAAGTTGAAACCGGTTGAATTCGATGGGGAACCCGATGTTCGGAAAGCTGAGTTATGAATTGAGTCTATGGAGAAGATTTATGATGTATTTGGGTGTTCGGATGAGGACAAGGTTCGGTTCGCGGCTTACAAGCTTGTGGGAGCCGCCGAGCATTGGTGGAAAGGTATTAAAGCTACTTGGGATGATACTCACACGGTGTATGCGTGGGAGTTGTTTGTGCGCAAATTCAAGGAGCATTTCATTCCGGTTGTTGATCAAAACCAAAAGGAGATCGAGCTACTCAACCTGGAGCAAGGTGTGTTGTCTATAGCACAATACTCGGCGAAGTTCATAGAATTAGCCCGGTATTGCGACTATTTGGTGAGGACCGAGGAACAAAAGGCTATGAGATTCATTCGGGGATTGAAGACCTCCATCCGCACTCAACTGATTGCTCAACGGATTGTGACTTTCCAAGATGCGGTGGACCGAGCCTATTTGATAGAGCAAGATATTGGGGAGCATAAGCGGAAGACCGAGTTAGCCAACCCGAGTAAGCAAGGAGCGCAGAGCAAGTCACAACCAAGGATCGAAAATCGAGGTAACTTTGGGGGACAATCTCAGTCCCGAGGACAACCGATCCCAAGGAACCCGGGTACCACTTCCAGGAACCAAGGGAGCCAAATTAGGAGGCTTTGTTCGTATTGTCAAAGGGAAGGTCATTCTGAAGACCGTTGTTGGAAGAAGCAAGGAAGGTGTACCAATTGTGGTCAAATGGGGCACTTCGCAAGGGATTGTACTAGAGGTAAAGGACAAGCATCCGGTTCAGGAGTTGGTACTAATCAGGGTCAGAAAAGGGATGCTATTGGGAAGCCCAAAGTCCAAGGGAAGGTTTATGCTATGAATCAACAACAAGCTACCGATGATCCATCCGTTATTGGAGGTATTGTTTCTGTGTCTAATGTGAGCGCACGAGCGTTAGTAGATCCAGGATCATCTCATTCATACATTTCTGTGCAATTCGCTTCCATGTTAAATGTTGCATTCGAGTCTTTACCGTACGTGCTAGAGGTGTCGACCCCTATAGGAGAATGCTTGGTTTCCGATCGAGTCTTTCGTGCTTGTGATGTGGTTATTTGTGGTCGAGTCCTTTGTGCGGATTTGGTAGTTCTTCCTATCCAAGACTTTGATGTCATTTTGGGTATGGATTGGTTGAGCAAGTTTCATGCTTCTGTTGATTGCCGTAAGAAAACTGTTACTTTTTCTATTCCCGATGTGCCTAAGTTTGTTTTTGAGGCTAGTCCTCTGAGTAGAAAGGTTCGCTTAATTTCTTTTATGAAAGCGAGAAAGTTATTGCATAGTGGTTGTGAAGGGTATTTGGCTAGTGTTCTTGATACTAGGAAGGAATCCCCTAGTTTGGATAGTGTTCGGGTAGTTCGGGAATTTTCCGATGTTTTCTCTACCGAGTATGATATGCCTCCCGATCGTGAGATTGAGTTTTGTATAGACCTTTTGCCGGGTACGGCTCTGATTTCGAAAGCGCCTTATAGGTTAGCTCCCACAGAGTTGAAGGAATTAAAGGTTCAGTTGCAAGAGTTGCTTGATCGAGGGTTTATCCGCCCTAGTGTTTCCCCGTGGGGAGCACCGGATTTGTTTGTGCGGAAGAAAGATGGTTCGTTGAGATTGTGCATCGATTACCGAAAGTTGAATCAGGTTACGGTGAAGAATAAGTATCCCCTACCGCATATTGATGATTTGTTTGATCAGCTTCAAGGGTCCGTGGTTTTCTCTAAGCTTGATTTGAGGAGTGGGTACCATCAGTTGAAGGTTCGATCGGAGGATATTCCGAAGACTGCTTTTCGCACTCGGTATGGTCATTACGAGTTCTTGGTTATGCCGTTTGGGTTGACGAACGCGCCGGCCGTATTTATGGATTTGATGAACCGAGTTTTCCATCCCTATCTTGATTCGTTTGTGGTGGTTTTCATCGACGACATTCTTGTTTATTCGAAATCTCGAGAGGAGCACGAGCAACACTTGAGGACAGTTTTATCCGTTCTTGCTAGGGAGAAATTATTTGCGAAGTTTAGTAAATGCGAATTTTGGCTCGAGAAGGTGTCATTTCTGGGTCATGATATTTCAAAAGATGGGATTTAGATGGATCCTTCAAAGATAGAGGCAATAGTGGATTGGAAGAGACCCGAGTCAGTGACCGAGATCCGTAGTTTTCTGGGTTTAGCCGGTTATTACAGAAGGTTTATTGAAGGGTTTTCGAGGATTGCTACTCCGATGACTCAGTTGACCCAGAAGAATGTTCCGTTTGTGTGGACCGAGAAATGTGACAAGAGTTTCGAGGAATTGAAGAAGAGGTTGACTACAGCACCGATCTTGACCTTGCCTAATGGGAGCGATGGCCTAGTGATTTACAGTGATGCTTCGAAAGAGGGTTTGGGTTGCGTGTTGATGCAGAATGGGAAAGTAATTGCTTATGCTTCGAGGAAGTTGACCCTTAGTGAACAGAATTACCCGACTCATGATATGGAGTTAGCGGCGATAGTCTTTGCGTTGCACAAGTGGAAGCACTACCTTTATGGGGCGAAGTTTGAGATTTTTACCGATCACAAGAGTTTGAAGTACCTTTTCTCCCAGAAAGAGTTGAATAATAGACAGCGCCGATGGATGGAATTGTTGAAGGATTATGATTGTACGATTTCTTATCACCCGGGAAAGGCGAATGTGGTAGCCGATGCGATTAGTAGAAAGTCTTATGTGGCTTCGATGATGGTTCGTGAATGGAAAATGCTTGAGGATGTTCGAGATTGGTCTCCTCGTGAATCGAGACATGGGGCTATTTTTGCGAATATTAGGGTGTCTCCGACCCTAATTCAAAGGGTAAAGGAAGCTCAGAAAGAAGATCCCGAGTTGGTGAAGATAATGGGTAAATTGAAGGAAAAGAATTTCGAGGATTTTTCATTGAGCTCGAGTGGAGTTTTGACTTTCCGTGGTCGTTTGTGTGTTCCGGATGTTGATGAAATTAAACAGAGAGTTCTTGATGAGGGTCACAAATCGAGGTATACTATTCATCCGGGTAGTACGAAGATGTATCAGGATTTGAAGCAACAGTTTTGGTGGATTAATATGAAAAGGGAAATAGCCGAGTACGTATCGAAGTGTTTAACTTGTCAGCAGGTCAAAGCCGAGCATCAGAGACCCGCGGGATTACTTCAGCCGTTAGAGATTCCCGAGTGGAAATGGGAGCATGTGACTATGGATTTCGTTACGGGACTGCCTCGTACCCGTAGGAAGTATGACAGTGTTTGGGTAATAGTGGATAGATTGACCAAGAGTGCCCATTTCTTGCCTATTGACATCAGGTATTCGATGGAGAAGCTTGCGACCCTTTATATCGATGAGATCGTTAGATTGCATGGGGTTCCGGTTAGTATCGTGTCAGATCGAGACCCGAGGTTTACTTCTAGATTCTGGAAGGCGTTTCAGGAAGCGTTGGGTACAGATTTGCGATTCAGTACGGCTTTTCATCCTCAGACCGACGGTCAGTCCGAGAGAACTATTCAGATTCTTGAGGATATGTTGCGAGCTTGTTCGATAGACTTTTCTGATTCTTGGGATTCGCACCTACCGTTAGTGGAATTTTCCTACAACAACAGTTATCAGGCTAGTATCGAGATGGCACCGTTTGAGGCCTTGTATGGAAGAAAATGTAGATCGCCTATTTGTTGGGATGAGGTTGGTGAAGTGAAGATAGTGGGTATTGATTTGCTTCGGGATTCAGTTGAAAAGGTTAGAGTTATCCGGGATAGATTGAAAACAGCCCAGAGTCGACATAAGAGCTACGCAGATAACCGAAGGCGAGATCTTAGTTTTCAGATTGGTGATTTGGTATTCTTGAAGGTATCTCCGAAGGTGGGTATTCGTCGTTTTGGGAAGAAAGGCAAATTGGCTCCGAGGTTTATTGGTCCGTTTGAGATTTTGGGAAAGGTTGGACTTCTTGCGTATCGTCTTGCGTTACCGTCATCTTTGGACCGGTTGCATAACGTCTTTCACGTTTCTATGCTTCGGAAGTATGTTCATGATCCATCTCACGTGTTACCGAGGATACCGGAGGATATTGAGCCCGATATGTCTTATGAGGAACGACCGGTTCGGATCCTAGATTCTAAAGTCCAAGAGTTGAGGAGCAAAAGCATTGCGTTGGTTAGAGTCCTTTGGAGGAATCATAATATCGAGGAGTCGACGTGGGAGCTTCGTGATGAGATCGAGAGGAAATTTCCGTGGCTTTTTGTTTAAGGTGAGTCTCGTTAAAATTCGGGTCGAATTTTCTTTAAGGGGGAGTGAATGTCACGACCCGAAATATAGGCTCTATTTTATTAGTAATTAAATGATTTTTATTTAATTATTTGCTTATTTATTTATTTAAATTATTATTTATTTAAATATTTTTGTGTGCATTTTATGTGTCATAATAAATTGTGCCTAGCATTTTATTGGGTCATTTGTGCTAGTGTAGAATATTGGGTCTTAGTTGTTAGTGGGAAGTTTTGAGTTGGGTAGTATTAGAGGAGGGGGTCTTTGTGTAAATTTTAAATTACTCCCCCCACCTCCCTACACCTCCTTCTCCCTCTTACACTCCATCTCCCTCACCCTACTCCCTCCCTTCTCAGCATCTCTCTCTCTCTCTCCAAGTAGAAAAGGGTAAGTTTTCTTCATCTTTCCTTCTCTCCTCATTTACTCCTTCTTCCTCTCATTATTATTCATTTCTTAAAACGTGAACATTGTTTAGATCGTCGATAGGATCGCGTAGAATCAAAAAGATTTGAAATCCATCAACTTTGAGAAAATTCAAGTAAGTTGCTTTTCCCCCATTTTAAGGCTAAAATGTTCATATCATGTTTAGATATTGTTTGATGTGTTACATTTGAAGTTTGGATGAGTTTTAAATTTGTTTGGAATTTATTTGGGTTTTTGATCAAAAATGGTGAAATCTTGAATGTTGGGTTTGATTCTTGATTTTGGTTGTTAAATGTTGTTTTAGGAGTCTTTTTAGACTTATAAGTTGTTTTGGCACTTTAGTATATGAGTTGGAAGGTTGGATTTTGGTTGAATGTGTTTTGGGTATAAAAATGGAAGAACCCATGTTGTTCTTCCCGATTTCTGGAAATTCAGAAGCTTGGGCGGCCGCACAAAATGTCCTGGGCAACCGCGCATCTTTCTGAAAGCTTTTGTTCTTGTTTTGAGGCTTTTTGGGCGACCGCACATCCCACTTTGGGCGGCCGCACAGAACCCCTGAAACTTTACATTTTGTTAATTTGTGTGATTGAAGAACGTGATTTGGTCTAAGTCTTGGGTGTCCTTTTAATTGACCTTAGTGAACATTGTTGTACACTTTAGTGATAGAATTGGGTCCTTTGTGATCAAGTTTGTGTTTGAAATTCATTAATGGTGAATTGGGATTTTGAAGCACCTTTATTGTGCATTGTTTGTTCATTTCATCTTCTTGGTGATTAATTGGCATGATTCCCTACTTTGGAATCATTTGTTGTTTATCGTGCTAGTATTTTATTACTTAGCCTTTACGTGAAAGTCCAGCTGGTATTTTGTGTGTGTTTCGGGCGATGCGAAATATTATGATGGCACAAGCCAAGTCCATTATGATATTGACCATTGTTTTGCCCAATTATTACCCTCCTCCAGATTGGCCTTGGATGTGAGAAGAGCTAGCTCCTTTGTGTGCATTTTAGCTTCTTGGAGCATGACTTTGTGGCATGTCTCCCGTCCTTTGTGACACTTCATTGGTTATTGGTTCCGGTACCGGGGTTTTCTCTTCGGCTTTCATGCTATTATGAAGATGATGATTGGTTGATTATTGAAGCTGCGCAGCGATCCTTTATTTGGATGTTCCGGTTTGGAAAACCTTGGCTATATCCTTTGTTATGTGTTTATTTCCACTGCTATCTGTCATGTGATAAATGCTATGTGCTATGTGAGATTTATTATTGCTTATTGCTTATTGCATCTTAGCATGTCATGTAGTTGCATTAGTAACTTATTGAGATTTATCTCACCCCCTTTTCTTTTATCTTTGTTTTTCCTTAACCCCCCCCCCAGGTGCTAAGGATTAGTCTCGCTGATCACGAGAAAGAGGACGTCGAGTGTGGATCCGTTCTTTTGGGGAAAGTTGTATAGGTTGGTTTACATTATATCAATGTGTAACATTTTGGGGATATTTGTACCAAACATTGACGTCATTAGGATTTTGTACATTTGTATTTTGTTGGGCATAAACTTGTGGAAGTTTATGATAGTTGTAATTGGTTTTTATTAAACTTGGTTTTGTAAAACTTTGGATTATCACCTTTTGGTATTAAATGGAATTTTTAACCTTGGTATTTCATAGTTTTGGTTTTAGAGTCGACGTCCAGATCGCGGTCTCGGGCCCGCGGGGTCCGGGGTCGCGACATCTTTACACAAAATATTATTGTTTCTTATGGTATCTAGAGCATAGATCCAATTTTTTTTTCCTAGCTTCCATGGCCGAATCCTACCTTCTTCCCAACCCAGCCGAACCGGACAAACAACTCATCGCCATCTCCCTTTCCCATATACTTAAACTTACACCCACTAACTACATCGCCTGGAAAATCCAACTCGAGGCTACGCTTCTCGGTCATGGCCTCTACCAATACATTGATGGCACCCTCACCGCACCACCAGAAAACCTAGACACAAAAACCAACACCACCCCCGAGGAGACCCCTAAAACACCTGCCACCACCTCTAAACCTACCCCGAATCCAGCCTATATTACATGGTTCCGCCAAGACAAATTACTCCTTGGTGCTCTTGCTGGAACAATATCCGCCCCACTTGTCTCCCTCATTTCCCAATGCCAAACCACCTATGAAGCTTGGCGTACCCTAGCAAAAACCTATGCCAATCCCTCCAAAAGCCACATTAAACAAATAAAAGACCGCCTTCGCCACATAACCAAAGGTACTCGCTCCATAACCGAGTACATGCAAGACCTAAAATCCTGCGCCGACCAACTCACTGCCCTTGGCCGCCCCCTTGATCCGGAAGATCTAGTTGATCGAATCCTTGAACAACTGAACGACCCCGACTATGATAGTGTTATCAATGTTGTTCATAGTCGTGAAACCCCAATCACCTTCGACGAACTCCATGAAAAACTCCTTAACAAATAACTCTCTCTCAAACACCGTGCTCCCACCAACCCTTCCTTCCCTGCCTCCGTCTCTTATGCAGCCAAACCTAACTCCTCCAACCGACCCTCCAACCCAAAACAGCCCGCCACCCACAACTCACCAACCACCGGCTCTAACCCAACCCCTACAAATCCACGTGAATCCTACAAGGGCCGTTGCCAGTGGTGCCGTAATGTCGGCCACTACCTTGCCCAATGCCACTCCTTCCGCCAACTTTACCCCAACACCACTTTCCTTAATCCTAGCCGCCCTCCTGCTCAATCCAGTAACACCGCCCGTCCCCAAAACCGTGGACCACAGCCTTCTCACCCCAGCGCCTACTCGGCCTCAACGTCCAACTATTCCCCACCTGCATGGCTCTTTGACTGTGGAGCTACAAATTATTTTAGCCATGACCTCAACAATCTTGCTCTCTACTCCCCATACAATGGCACTGATGAACTGCTCATAGGTGATGGCTCGGGTGTCAGCATCTCAAATATTGGTTCTACCTCTCTCCTTACTTCTTCTTCTACTTTACTTCTTAATCATGTTCTTCATGTCCCCCTTATTTCCCGCAATATTATCTCCATCTCTAAACTGTGTCTTGACAATAATGCCTATGTTATTTTCTTACCCGACTCCTTTGTTGTGAAGGACCTTCGCACGGGGGCCACTATTCTTCAAGGCAAAACTAACTCTGGCGTTTATGAATGGCTTCCACCAACTCCTGCTGTTCACTCGTCCTCTCAGTCCTCCGTCACCAATTGGCATCATAGATTAGGGCATCCTTCTTATTCTGTTTTATATTTTCTTAGTCAGTCTTATAATCTAGCTATTCCTAGGTCATCCACTTTCAATTGCAACTCTTGTGATTGTAATAAAAGTCATAAATTACCATTTTTTGAGAATTCTATGTCTTCCAATGGCCCTCTTGATTTACTTTATAGTGATGTTTGGACCTCTCCTCTTTTATCTTATGATGGCTACAAATATTACATTATTTTTGTTGACCACTTCACAAAATACACTTGGCTATATCCTCTTAAACACAAAAATGATGCCACACAGGTTTTCACCAACTTCAAAAATCTTGTTGAAAAATTCTTCAATCGCTCTATCATCACCGTCTTCAGTGATAATGGTGGCGAATACATAGGACTCCGTCCTCTTCTCACATCTCTTGGCATTAATCACCTCACTTCTCCTCCCCACACTCCTGAACATAATGGTTATTCCGAACGGCGACATCGTCACATTATCGAAACAGGTCTCTCTCTTCTCACTCATGCTCATATGCCTCGCAAGTATTGGCCTCTCGCCTTTGTTACGGCATGCTACCTCATAAATCGCATGCCCACTCCCACTCTCCACAACCAATCTCCCTTTCTTAAGCTCTTTGGCCGTCCCCCTAACTACTCCAAACTTCGCAGTTTTGGTTGTCTCTGCTATCCTTGGCTTCGTCCCTACACACACAACAAACTTGATCCAAAGTCCTCACCATGTGTCTTCGTTGGTTATTCTCCTACCCAAAGTGCCTACTACTGTCTTGATCCCACCACCTCAAAAATATTTGTCTCTCGACATGTTAAATTCATCGAACATGAATTTCCTTTTTCCTCCCCATCCGACAACCCCTCCTCTTCAACCAACAACTCATTAGATGAATGGTGTGTTTTACGCCTTCCTGTGATCTCTCCACCTCCGTTCACCACCCCCCTTCCTCGGCTGACCCCTCTCCTCTATAACCCATTACACCCGTGACTCCTATCGCTTCCGCACCCTCTGCAGCCCTGCCAACTCCACCCTCACATACCCAGCACACACCAGCAGCCTCCCCCGACAGTTCACCACCTCCTGTTATCACAAAACCAGTCACCCGCCTTCAAAATAACATTCGCAAACCTATTGATCGCCTTAATCTCCATGTCTCCCTTACCAACCCTAACTCCGAACCCACCACCTTCACCCAGGCCTTAAAAATTCCCGTGTGGCGTGATGCCATGCAATCTGAATACAATGCCCTTGTCCACAACCATACCTGGGACCTTGTTCCTCCCTCTCCCTCTCAAAATTTGGTCGGGTGCAAATGGATATTCCGCACAAAATATAACTCTGATGGCTCCATTGACAAATACAAAGCTCGTCTTGTTGCCAAAGGTTTCCACCAACGGCCGGGCATTGACTACTCTGAAACCTTTAGCCCATTTGTTAAACCTGCCACAATTCGTACCATTCTCTCCTTAGCCATCACAAACAAATGGCCCCTCCGTCAAGTTGACATCAACAATGCTTTTCTCCAAGGCTCTCTCAGTGACAATGTTTACATGACACAACCGCATGGCTTTGTCAGCACCTCTTATCCTTCCCATGTCTGCAAATTACGACAGGTTCTTTATGGCCTGAAGCAAGCCCCTCGCGCATGGTACAATGAGCTCAAACACTATCTTCTTTCTGTTGGTTTCAAAACCTGTGTGTCGGATGCCTCCCTCTTTACCTTTCATCATTCTCTTGGTATAATTTATCTCCTTGTCTATGTCGATGATATCATCATCACCGGTTCCAACTCAGGCTTTCTTCAGTTTTTTATCACCTCCTTCTCCAACAGGTTCTCACTTAAAGATCTTGGCAATTTATCTTACTTTCTTGGTGTCGAGGTCTTTCCTCATCCTCGTGGTCTTTTCCTAAGCCAACAAAAATATATCTATGATCTTCTCTCTCGCACCAACATGCTCGATGCCAAACCTGTTCCCACTCCGATGACACCAGACTCGTCTCTCTCTGCCAGTGTTGGCTCCCCAATCTCTAACCCGACTGAATTTCGTAACATCATTGGTACTCTACAATATCTCTCTCTTACCAGGGTTGACATATCATTTGCGGTAAACCGCCTCTCTCAGTTTATGCAAAACCCGACCGAGAATCACTGGGGTGCTCTCAAGAGACTACTTCGGTACCTGGTTGGTACTATGTCCCATGGTTTATTGCTTCGCCATGACTCACCCTCCACTCTTCATGCATTCACTGATGCCGACTGGGCTGGTGACAAAGACACTTATATCTCCACTACTGGTTACTTGGTATATCTTGGTTCTAATCTTATTTCTTGGAGTTCCAGAAAGCAAAAGACACTCGCTAGATCCTCAACTGAGCAGAATATCGAGCTGTTGCTGCAACAGTTGCCGAGGTATTATGGGTTCAAAACTTGCTTCGTGAACTCAAGGTCTCAGTTACTATCACTCCTACAGTTTATTGTGACAATCTTGGGGCTACTTACGTTGCTGCAAATCCAAAATTTCACTCACGTATGAAACACCTAGCGCTTGACTATCATTTTGTTCGTGAACAAGTTCAGTCCCAACACTTGCGGGTAGCTCACATTGCCAGTTCGGACCAGTTGGCTGATGCACTTACCAAACCCCTTGCTCGTGACCGCTATCAACTCATCATGTCCAAGATTGGTCTTTCCCTTCGGCCGTCCATCTTGCGGGAGCCTGATAAAGATCTACCTAACGAAGATCTCCCTCCGTGACTTGGAGTGCACGTCACTCTCGTGACCTAGGCTACAAGCATGAGAGTTATAGTTATTCTGTATTCCTTCTTTAGACTAGTTTCCTAATTGTATTCAATAATTATTTCTCTCCTCCTGTGTATATAAAGGAGCAACATATGTGAATAAAAGTTTGAGATGTCTTTACACAAAATATTATTGTTTCTTAGTTTTGACTTGGCCTAGTCAATTAGGATTAGGAATCCTAGTTAAAAATTCAATGAGGACTCTTTTGGTTGACCGAATTAACAAGGCAATTTTGGAGTTTACGTGATATACTCCCTCCGTCCTAATTTAATTCAGCAGCTCAGTTTGCTCAGTTTACACAGAGAGATCAATAATTCTATATCTAGGGTTTGCACAGTCAGGAATTTTGTGATTAAAATTCGTGCAAAGTAGATTAGTATGATCTTGTGTAATTGTTTCTCCAGATTGATAATAATATTCTCTCCCCTCCCCGTGGACGTAGCCAAGTTGGTGAACCACGTATATCTGTGTTCTTGTGATCGCTCTATTTTCACATCAAGTTGCGTTCAATAACTCTAACAACTATAATGACAATGAAGAATAGAGGAGGTCGGTCGGAGGTGTTGGTCTTGGTCGGAGACGGGAATGGGGGTGGTTTACGCGATTTGACGAAGAATGCGTACAATACGTTACGGAGTATTTGTTTTTCCTTTTTTTTTTTTTTTTTTTTTTTAAATCTCTCCCAGCCAAACGCCACCGTTTCACGTTATGTTTCAAAGAAAAATAACCCAAACCAAAAGGACGAAAATACCCCTCACGTGAGACGGCACGTGCTATTTAACGTCAGATTTCTAACGTCAGTTTGCGCTGGGGGGTAAAGTGGGAAAAATTGGAAACTTAGGTACCAAAGAGACCGACTTTTCAAACGGGGGTGCAAAGTGGGAATCGGTGGATACTTTGGGGGGTAAAATGTAATTTGGCCTTAAAGTAATGTGATATGCACATGTCTTTTAAAGAGTATACTGTATTGGTCATTTTACATTCATTCTTGTTGATTATATAAAAAAAATCATATCAACTCCCCCAACACCTCCACACGTACACCACCACCATCCTTATCAAACAACTTCACGGAGCTGGCGATCAAAGGGCTCCGGCTTGAGGTGCTTCGACATGAGTTGAGCTTTTCATCGCCGTCAAATAGACATGAGTTGGGTTGCTGCTGAGTGAGCCCATTAAAATTCTCTAACCACAAATGAAATATGAAAACACGTCTGGCTGCATACACATTTCATGATTACATTTATTAAAAGTAAAAATATTGTAAACAATTTTTAATATAAAAATTCTACTCCCTCTTGCTAATTTCTATTTACATTATCTTTTTAACTTTTTTCGTAAAACTGAAAAAGAAAACTGTGAATTACTTATAAATATAACTTAAATATTAATGGTTCGCATATTTTTATATTTCATCCCAAGTTATAATAGAGTGATGTGTTTCAAAAAAGAAAAGGGGTAGGTTTTAAAAAGAAGGGAATAAAATTTTGTTCATATATACTGATAATTTTCCATGCATTGACCATGGAGACTTGGAGTTACTGCATGGGCAGAGCATTTGATGCCAAAGCATTTGAACGTTTTCTTTTTAATCTTAATGCGCATTGTGGAACAGTTCAAAGACCGAGATCTTGTGCAAGCGATATCCGGTGTTAGTTTTTCAAGTCATGAGTTCGAAAATCAATTTAAAAGAAATGTGGAATGTTAAGCTTCATGTTTGTCCCACATCAACTTGGAGAAAATAATTGATTGACTATATAGATTGGCTAACCTCACCCCTTAACAATTAAGGGGATGAAGACAAATTCTGATACGGTATCAGAGCCGGCCCAAGTTGATGTCGGGTTTGAGCTTAACCTGTTAAGCTTCATATTTGTCCCACGTCAATTTTTAACGGGATGAAGACCAAATTCTGATAGAAGAGTTTAAGGGGGGTAATTGTCAGTTGATTAATGGAATTCCACTTGCTTTCATATCTTTATAGTTATATCTCATACACAATTGTACCCAGGACGAAGCCGGAAATTAAAACGTGGGATCAAAATGTAAATGATTATACAATATTTCATATGTTTTATATAAATTATTTGATTTTGAAAAATTAAAATGAGACAATCTTACTCATGAGACGGGTCTCAATAAGAGACGAAATTGGCTTGCCTCACTCAGCCCATAAAGAGGGCAAACCATTTACTCTCTTAACGAGACCCGTTTCATGTGTCAGACGGTTTCACAAGTTTTTGTCTTTCTTTTAATCCATTCATGAATTTTCATATTTCAATTTATATTTGAAAAAAATATTATAGGTATAAATTGGCTAGTGAAGGTTTAAAATCAATTATTGTATTTTTTTTTTCATAAAATATTCTACCACTATCCCTAAATGAATGTTCATTTTCAAGAAATTTCTATACCAAGCTGAAGGTCTTTTTTGGAAAAAAAAATATCTTTTAATATTTTTATCCCTTTTTTTATTAGTCTCATTACCATAGTTATTAATCCCGTTCCGTACCAGCCGGTACGCACCGTTCCGGTGGGAAACCGGTGCAGAACCATTGAAATTCCGTTCCGGCTTACGTCTCGCTCTAAACCGTCCCATACCGGTCTGAACCGGACGAGATGCGAATTCCGGTCGGGATGAAGAAAGAAGTTAACACGGGCAAGGAATTCGTCTAACCAAAGAAGGAGGCGGATGCAGATAAGACAGTGGACGGAGCTTGAGTGGCTGGTGGCCAAAGGTGAAGGAGGAGACGGAGCGGGCGGGATGCAGTTGGGAGTGGTCAGAAGTAGAGATGGACGGACGAGGTTATTTACACTAGGTGGGGAGCTTGACTGCTTGGTGCAGTTTTAAACCATCCGAGCTGGTGAACAAGGAGGAAGGAGCCATGCCACTCACTCTCTATAAACTGTGGATGTGGAAATGAAAAACAAAATGAGAAAAGAGGTTGGACTGATGTTTGTGGGGAAAAATGATGAGTTAACCAAAGGGTAATAGGATTAAATGGTGGGTAAATAGAGAGGAGGTCTCCTGTACCCCTCCATGTGCCCCTTTAATCTGAATCGTTTACAATATCAACATAAACAGTCCAGATTAGAGGGGCACCTCCCTGTGCCCTTTTAATCTGGACCGTTTACAATATCAACATAAACAGTCTAGATTAGAGGGGCATATAAAGGGGCACATGGAGGGGCACAGGAGATTTGGACTCGGGTAAATAATACTAGTACTACTATGGGTGATTTACAGCTGTTAGAGTAATTTTCAAAACCTATTCCTCAAAGTGTTAGAACTTGGAATTCGTGTGATGTTGCCCTTTGATGACTGTGGAAGTATTGCAGTCCAAGAGCTTTATTTATTTATTTATTTTTTCGAAAGGCCAAGAGCTTTATTTTTAGGTTTAAAATATGCAATTATAATACTCACTCCGTCTCATTTTAAGAGTCAAAAAATTGGTGGACTCAAAAATCAAGGAAAAGGTGATGCGTTATGAATCAGTTATGTTATACTATTATCATTCCGATAAGTGTACAAATTTAAAGCTATTATTTTAATTAATTTATATTAAAAAATCACATTAAAATTATAAGTTTATTTAGAATAAAAGATATTTTTGAAGATAGATGAGACTATTTTATCAGAATCATATAAAGTAAATAAATATATGAAAAAAAAAAAGTGCGGTAAACCCGGTACGGTACGCCGGTACGTTCCGGTACCGGTACGTCCCATCCCAATGACAAAACCGGTACACTTGCCGGGACGGTATTTATAACTATGCTCATTACACTTGTAAACAGTAAGTGTTTGAAATAAGAGTACAAGAAAATATATGAATATTTGTCACAAAATGTATTAAAAGTATCGATTTTCAAAATGTTCCTTAAAAATCACAAAATTAAAATGGACATTTTTTTCCATTGTAAGTTAAACCTTAAAAATAAATAAATTGCATAAGAATCTTGTACATAATTTCTTGTAACAATTTAAACATTTTTCCAGTTAGCTAGTAAAAAGTAGTTTAGAAAAATTCACTTTCACTTCTTATAATCCTAATTTCTAGTGTTTCTCTAAAGGTCAACTTTTAAAGATTTTTTAATCTTTTACCAAAAAAAAAAAAGAAGGAAAGTAAAACTCACATGAATACTTAAATAAATGCATGTGTTAATCTTAACATCACATATGCTAACATAGATTTCACATTTTAACATATGTTTTAAATATTTTTTTCACATATTTCCTAAAACATTTAACACAAATTTAACATATTTCCTTAATCATTTTGTTACACATTTAGTTAAATTCGCTCTAAATGAGTTAAATATTTTCCAAATCATTGTGTTATAAAAAATACACTTTTACTTGTGTCTACTTTCTTACTCCCACTTTTAGAATGATTATAAGCAAGTATAAATATTTGGTATCCCAAAATGATAGTCCCACTTTTTTTAGTAATTAATTTTATTAAAATTTTACAAAAATTGTAGCAATAGATATTTATTCTAATGAAACAATAAAAAATATCATTATTATTTTTAAAAGTGTATAATAACAAGTTTTAAAATTTTATTGGAATAGTTAACTACTGAAATTATAGTTTTATAACAAAAGGAGTATTTTAAAAAAACAAGTTGTTCAAAATGAGTTTTTTTCAATAAAATATTGATGATAATATTAACTTAAAAGGTTAAACTCATGTGAAAGAAGTAAATTATTGTAAGTTATATGATTAAAATCTATTAAATATTAGTCATTGTTTTAAAAATAAAGATTTAAAAAAATCAAGTGAAGTATAAATTACTCAATATGCATACAATAATTATTTTTTAAATACTACTCCCTCCGTCCCGCTCGAAATAGGATTTTTGGTCAAGAAAATTATACTTTGACTAATAATTTGAAGAAAACTAATGATGCTAATAAAAATTTAAAAATTGTTATTGTATCACGATTAATAATAAACTAAATAACTATTTTTAGATTTTTTATTAAGATAATTATTTTTCTTCAAATTGTTGGTCAAAGTATAAATTCCTTGACTAAGAATCCTAATTCGAGCGAGACGGAGGGAGTATATGTTAGTGTAAATAAAATATGTTATCGATGCTAGCATTTTTAGCGTTTAGATTAACACAAACATTTTATTTAAGTATTCATGTAAATTACATTCTTATTTTTCTTTGGTTAAAGATTAAAAAATACTCAAAAATTGAGCTTTAAAGAAACACTAAAAATTGAATTAATTATAGGCGGTGAAATTATAATTTTCTTGATTAATTTTAACTAGCTACTTGGAAGACTGTTTAGATTGCAACAAAAATTTGTTTAGATTGCAACAAAAATTTATATACAAGATTATTTATGCAATTTATTTTTTGTTAAAGATTTAAATTGTAACTGAAAAACTTGCATATGTTTGTTTTACAATTATCTCAAGTTTAGATTTTTTATGAGTAAAAAAAGTATGTTTTTTTGCTAATTAAGCGTCTCAATGGAGAGTTTTCGATCGGAGTTTTCAAAAAAATTGCCCCATTTTAGCCGCTCAAAATAGTAGCGTAAAAAAAATATTGTATTCATTTTAAAAAATACCCCCTCCGTCCCACCACAAGTGAGACTAATTTCTTTTTTAGTCCGTCCCATCACAAGTAAGACTACCCAAAATGGAAATGTTTTACTCCCTCCGTCCCAGAGTAAGAGTCCTATTTTCCTTTTTAGTCCGTCCCAGAGTAAGAGTCCTATTCCTAAAATGGCAAAATTTGAATAGTGTCTTTTATACATGTGTCATTATAAAGTTGATATATTTACAGAAAAACCTCTCCTTGTGTCTTGGCCTATAGGAGTAGAATGTAATTTTACACACTCTCTCTCCTGATTTCTACCCACTTGCAATTGTTTATTCATCTTTAAGCACTTTTCTTAATAAGCGTGAGATTTGGGGGTAGGACTCTTACTCTGGAACGGAGGGAGTAATATATTTATAATCAACCAACCCCACCATTTAACCCCACTCATTACATCTCTTCATTTTTCACCACTCATTTTATTCAACCAACACTACTATTTACCCCACCTACTCTCTCTTCATTTTCTACCATACATACACTACATTTTTCTTAATTATTGTGCCCCACAAATTGATCTAACTTGTGGTGGGACGGTGGGAGTATTTGTTTCTAAAACTATTAGTCAATCAATCAGAATTGGAGATGGGCATAAGGGCATACCCGCCCGGTCCGGACCTTATTTTTCACTAACCCGCGGGTTAACGGGCTTGGGCCCACCCGTGGCGTGTGAGCCCGCGGGCTGGACCCGGCCCGGCCCGCTTCTTCAATGTGACTTAGGCCCGCCCGTCGGCCCTTGGGTTTAACCCAAAGGGCTTGAACGGGTTTTCTTTTTTTTTTTTTTTTTTTTTTTTTAAACTGGAAAAATACAGATGTTTATAAAAAAAATGTTTAAAAATATTAAAGACTTTAAAATTTAATTTATAATTTAGTAAAAATATAAGTAGCCTTTATTCCTTTAATAATATTAGTATGTTATTAAAGAAAATAAAAATAGTGAAAAAAGTTTATAATTGTAATGAATAAATTTTTTAAGATATAAACATACTCCATTTTGAAAAATTATAATAATTAAGTATATACTATAAATAATAAATATACAAATCTTGATAAAAGATTAAAAAAATATAATAATTAAGTAATAATACAAATGCATAAATAAATTAATGTAGTTACTTTTTATAAATAATATAAACTATTTTCAGAAATTCAAATAAATAAATTAATTAATTAATTTTGAAATTTCAAGGGCTACGAGCGCGGGCTGTTTCACGGGTTTGAGCCCGCGGGCTCAAGCCCGGCCCGTTGGATATATTGAAGGTCCGGCCCGCCTGTTAAATGCAAGGGCCAAGGGCTGGGTTCAGGAGGCGGGCTCACGGGTTAAGGGTTTGATGGGCGCGGGTTGACGGGCCGCCCACGGGCTTGGACCTGAAATGCCCTTCTCCAATCAGAATGATGAATTTTAATAAATTCTAATGGGAAAGAAACTAGGCCTTGTTGAAATAATTGAGAAGGTGAAAACTAGAAATGGATTTTGGGTGCTTATTCAACTAAAATCAATTCTTTTTGACGTCTTGTGCACTAAGTTACCGTTGACTAGTTGACCTTATTTTGAAGCCGCTTTGACCCGTTGTATAATCCAAAAGCCAAGCCGTATCAGCCGCCTCTAACACTCTAAATAAAAGCTGCCTAAAAAGTTCTCGTGTGTTTCACACCCCACCAACAAAAGTAGTCACGCGCCTTATCTGACCGTCCAGATCTCCCATCCCCACCTCCAATCTGACGCCTAGATTTATCCCCACGTCATCCCTGGCTTATCGATAAACAAACGGTCTTAAATTATCCACGTGTCACAGCGGATTCAATATTAGAGCATCAATCCAACGGACCCAATCACACTCTCCCTTCTCTCTCAAACCCTCACTCCCTTCATCGGCCCTCCGGCACCTTCCCGACGCCCGATTTCAGGCCGGAGTCTAATCAATTTTCCCGCCAATTAGTTATCTAATTAATTGGAATCGTAATTGAGCGACGGTTGCGTCGAATTGTCGTCGTTAATGGCGGATTCCGACAACGAATCCGGGGGACACGGGAACGACGCGTCGGCAAGGGAGCAGGACAGGTTCCTTCCGATAGCTAACGTGAGCCGGATCATGAAGAAGGCGTTGCCGGCGAACGCGAAGATCTCGAAGGACGCGAAGGAGACGGTGCAGGAGTGCGTGTCGGAATTCATCAGCTTCATCACCGGCGAGGCTTCGGATAAGTGCCAGAGAGAGAAACGGAAGACGATCAACGGCGACGACCTACTGTGGGCCATGACCACGCTAGGGTTCGAGGAGTACGTGGAGCCGTTGAAGGTCTACTTGGCCAAGTACCGAGAAATGGAGGGCGAGAAGACCACTCTAGGAGGAGGACGGCAAGGGGAGAAGGATGGGTCGGGAGGTGGTGGAGCCGCTGCCGGAGGAGGAGGGAGTGGCGGTGGCGTGAACTCAGGTGGAGGGTATAACGGCGGTGGAGGGATGTATGGGGGAATGCAAAGTTCGATGATGATGATGCATCATCAACATCAAGGACAGATCTACGGTTCTGGTTCGTTTAATCATATGGGAGTGGGTGGTGGCGGCGGCGGTGGTGGTAGTAGTGGGAAGGGTAGTACGGGCAGATCGGGCAGCATTGCTGGTGGAGGTTCCACTATGAAGCCAAGATAGGTAAATTTAAGAAGGTAATGCTTTTGGAGGTGGGAGTAATTATTTTTAACTGTTTTCGGCCCACTTTACCTTTTTTCTCTTTCTTTTTTTTCTTTTTGGGCCCTAGTATTTGCTATTTTTAATTATTGACATGTGGAGTTCTAGAAATAATAATTTGCTTATGTGATTTTCTTTATTTATTTTTTTTGTAAATTGTTTTCTCATGTGTAATATGTGGAAAAGATTTCATGTATAATGCTCATAATGTGGCTGAGAAAAATGTCGCCTCTAATTTGTATTCTAGAAAAGAAGCAAAGTTGAGTTTTGGTTGTCAATCATTGTTTGATTAAATGTGAGTTTTTCACTATTCAATGATCAAAAATCTCCCTCCTAGCATCCTAGTGTTTGGAGGTCAAAACTAATTCTGATTTTAAGCTATCAAAACGCAAAAATAACGTTTTGACAGAAGAAACTACGACTCAGCTTTGGCTAGAAGTGATTCTGAAAAGCTGTTTTTGTATAATGTTTTACATTGATAACTTTCCTTTTATCTATGATTTACTATGTTGATATGTACATAGAGTAAGAAAATTTTTAGAACTTATTTTTTATATTTAATTTCGGACATGTGATATCCAAACATATTCATAACTATTAAATTAATGATTAATAATCATTGTTTTTATAATCACTTTTAACGAAATGAAAATCTTGAGAAAAACTTGTTTTACACTCGTTTTAGTGTAAAATATGTTTTCATCCCTTAATGTGAAACAGAATCTTTTAATGTAAAACTAGTCTAACACCCGTGCGTTAAACGCACGGCCAATTTTTTTTATATAAATAACAGAAAATAAATTTATATAGTCACTATAATTGTCTCATTTTATTTGAATAACTATTAAAATGTTGTTTTGTCTTTAATTTTTTTTTTTATCTAATTGCCTTTAAAAAAATAATAATAATAATAAAAGAAACCGGTTGTTTATTGTTTTAGCTATAAATAAATAATTTATCACCAAAAAAAATTTCAACTTAAATTTCAATATAAATTAATTATCTTAGTTTTTGTAACTACTTTCTCATGATTTTTATTTACCAATTTTTTATGATAAAAACATGTGTGGGACGTTCTCACACATGAGACGGGTTTTGTTGAGAGACAAAATGGTTTGACCCCCTATGAGCGAGGCGGTGTAAACCTGTTTTCTCTCTCATCAAGACCCATCTCATGTGTGAGACCGTCTCACATAAGAGTTACTCTTTTTTTTATTTGTGAAAAATCACCTAAATAGCACTCATTGAAACTTAAACTTATAGTATTACTCTTAAAAAAGATGGTCACTAAAGTTTCGGCTTTTAAGAAAAAAGTTCGGAGGGAAAATAAAAAGTGCTCTATCCATTTGAGCTTTTATTTATATACAAAAATCAATCAAACTTTCCCAAAATATACCATTTACTCTTTCCTCCGACTTATTGTTATTTGAAAAAAAAAGGTTGTAGTATTCAAAATTCATCTAATTATTATTTTAAAATAGCATAGTATAAATTATAATTATGTTTTTTCAATAAACAAAACTATAATTCTGTTAAAGAAGATCGAGAAGGGTGGATGAGATGAGATCGATAGAAAATCTTGGGGTAGGAGGAATGAGAAGAGGCAAAAAGGGATTCATTAATTAGATATTGTCTCCCAATTTTAAATTTTCAAATAGTTAAAGTTACTATAATAACGATATGCTTAAAAAACATTAATGACCCATTTAGAAGGGAAAAAAATGCTCCTGCATCAATATTGTTGTAGATTAGTGGTAGAACAGTGTAAAAAATGATTAGATATACATTTTTAACAAAATGACTATTTTGCATATTCGTTTGTACAATTAGGAAATGTAATGTTTTGACTTGACTTTTTTATGCTAGCAATCGGTTGATCCAGTAATATTTAAAAAATAAAAGCCAGAGGAAAATCAATAAAAACAAATGATGTTTATGTAACTACCTTTTCATAATTAATTGGTTATTTAAACTTAGGTTTTTACACAATTTCATAATAAAAAAATATGTGCAAATAGTAGAACCCAATGTAAATGTATCAATTAATTTGTCTATTAAACTATTAATGCTGATGTTTGTTATGCTGAAAGTTATTAATGACAAAAAGAGAAATCGAGAAATGGGTCTTTTTGAGATTTATAATATTTATATCTGACAATTAAAATTGGAGGTAATGTACCTAGCCAACATACTCCCTCCGTCCCAGCACAAGTAGGACTAGAGGAGTTTGCACACTAATTAAGACAGATTAGTAAATGTGTGGTAAAAAATGAAGGGAGAGAATGAGTGAAGTAAATAGTAGTGTTAGTTTGATAAATTAAGTGGTGGAAAATGAAGAGAGTGAATGAGTGAGATAAATAGTAGTGTTGGTTGGATAAATTGAGTGGTGGAAAATGAAGAGAGAGAATAAGTGAGTTGAAACATTTCCATTTTAGGCAGTATCACTTTTAGTGGGACGACCTAAAAGAGAAAAAAATCTCACTTGTACTAGGACGGAGGGAGTATATAAATGTATCAATTAATTTGTCTGTTAAACTATTAATGCTGATGTTCGTTATGCTGGGAGTTATTAATGACACAAAGAGAAATCGAGAAAGGAGTCTTTTTGAGATTTATAATATTTATATTTGTGGCAATTAAAATTGGAAGTAATGTGCCTAGCCAACATATAGTCCAGGTTAGAGTTTTGGAGAGAAACTGAAATAGAAAGGGGCTCTAATGACTTGAGCCTTAAAATTATTATGGGACGGATGGAGTAGCGTGAAAGGATGCATGGTCATGCAAATTAAAATTAGTTGGGAACCCCTATGTTTTGCACATCTTCATTTACACGGATTACTTGTTCTGGAAGTAAGTTGATGAGTTTAGCAATTATTAAATTTAAATGTCCAAAACAAAATTTCATAGCATTTCGATAAACCTGAACTTATATATTTTGGGAAAGAAATGTTAAGATTGTATATATGTTTGGTTATTTGTCGTTGTATTGATATGGCGCGCGCTCAGTAGGGAAAGAGATGTTTGGTTGTTTTTTCTATGGATAAGGTTGTACTCCCTCCGACCCAAAATGATCTTCTCATTTGGTATTTTTTTATTATCCCAAAAAATTCTTCACATTTCTACAACCTAGGCTAAAAAGTGCCCAAACAAAACATGACTAGTGAATCAAGTGTTCATATCCTTAAAAATTTTGAATAGTCAAATGTGAAGATCATTTTGGGACGGAGGGAGTATATAAAATCATTCCAGCATTTTTACAAGTTAGGATTACTATTTTAATCCTATGTTCCATGTTAGGTACATAAAGTAGTTTCACATTTATTGTTTCCTTAGCTATGCCAAGGAAATCAACATGATCAGTGCCTTTTATGTGTTATGTCCCTAAATAAATGTTTGATTTAAATTTTGAGACACATTTCAAAAGTTGTAATTTAAATATTTTTAGTTGGATTAGTACAAAAAATCATTAATGATATCACCATATTGCATCATAATTCATGCTGTAAAGCGTGAGTTAGAATTTATTCGATACTTTCTTAAAGAATAAAAAATATAATAAACGCTCATTTTTAGATTTGAAATTTTAGAATTGATATTCATTTTTGGGAGAGGATGAAATATCATTTTACTCCTCTTTCAGAACCGTTCCAAAATTGTCCTCAAAATAAATGAGTGTTTTATTTTAAATTTGAGAGAAATTTACGAAAGATGAGATTTAAGTAGTTTTGGTCGCTAACATGAATACATAAAAATTTATAAAGATCTTACTAATTTCTACTCCCTCTTCCTCAGAAAGTTTGTGATTTTTTTATATTTTATGGTAAAAATAAATAAACTTTGACCGAGCATGGATGTTGATGCTGCCAAAAACGTGTCGGATCAGCCCTCCGTCTAGTGGTTCGGATAAATCCAACAAAGAGATCTCCCCGTTCGGATCTGCGCACAATGAACAAATGTAAACTGCGCCGGGGCTTTACCGGCAAAGGCCCTCCGGCGTGAGAGTAAGAATACGGGTGATATGAAATAGAGAAATCAATTGACTAGTTTAGAGCCAAAGAGTTCATTACCCGTCTCCTGTTGTGAGGACCTGTTTTTATAGGCGCGGGTGAATGAGTCCTAACTTGTTAGAGAAGCTAGGGAGCCCGTATCACTGTGGGACTCGTATTCCTTGGAGATAGATTCCGGATAAGGATGATTGGCATCCAAGTTATCTTGTAGAAGAGATATCCTAGTTCAGATAAGGATCTTCACTGTTAGAGTTGTAATCAAACTCCGTAAGTGGACTCCCTGTGATAATGGGAGGTCTCTGATATAACTCGGCCCGTCATCCAACTCGGCTCGTCCTGGAGGCCGGCTAGGGATTAGGCCTCTTGTACTCGGCCTAGGCAAGAGCTGCCTGCTCGGCCTACTTGATGTCGGCATATGAGATTATGGGCTTCAGGTGAATGGTCCTCTTGGTATAGTCCTCCTAGGTGTATGGGCCCAGAGCATATGGGTCCCGCTTACCCAAGTCGGTTTATGTCGTTCAGATGTTAATTTAATTAATGATCACAATGAAATTTTAAAAATTGTTATTGCTAAATCACTTAATGATTTGTTAGGTACATTAAAAAAAAAAAAAAAAAAAAAAAAAAACTCACTAGAATGATTACCTAGACATCAATGTTTGGTTAAGTTAATTTACGTTGACTATAAAAAATCAAAATGAGAAGACTTTCCACGGCAAAGAGAGTATATTGCATTATTACTTTTATTGCGAAATAGAATTTGCTGTTTAGATGAATAATTTAGTAACTTTTTCAAATTTTGAACACTGGGAGTAGATTTTGAAGGTATAAACATTTATTTCGGGAGTGAAGGAGTAACAATTTTAGTCATTAAACTTAAAAAGGCCACCTTAAAAAGGTTTTATAAAAAAAAAAACAAGCGGATTTGGCACTGCTTTAATATGGCTTTTGATGAACCCTGGCCTTTTGGGTATATTTATACATATCCTTATACCCCTCTTATACACTCCAGATACACAAAATATACAAGCCTATATACTCATACCTTATACTAAAGAAGGAACCCCCCAAAAGGACAAATATAACCTTTATCCATTATATATATAACCCTCCTTATCTAAGGTGAAAGGTATCTTCTACATTTCCTACACTCTCTTGAGTGTTCTCTCTCTCCCTCTCTCTACAAAATCACACACCCAAGCAGTGGCGGATCTAGGCCTTTTGAGGAGGGTACGTACTTCGACCCCCCTGACTTCTGTAATTTTTACAAATTTACCTTTTACAATTTTTGAATTTACTATATTGACCCGCCTGAAAAGAAAATTTCAGGGGGGTCTAGATTCGCCACTGCACCCAATGCATTCAAGGCTTTGTTCTTAGTTCCCTCAGAAATCTCATTCTCACACCCGAGAACCTAAGCCGAAGTCAAACACGGCTTTGGTTCTAACTGTTCGATGATTATGGGAGCGCTTTCTGATACTCTAGCCGCCCCCCAAGGAGACCAAAAGTCGTGGCGTCATCAGCTTTGCTCTTACTTCCTGTTGCGAGAGCGGTGTCAATTTTGCCATTTTTCTCAACGAAAATGTGGACAACTTCTTTTTCTTTGCTTTGGTGAAGGTCTTCAACAAATTTTGTAAACTGGGGAACAGATCGCTTTAGCTTTATTAGTTCAGTTTTAGGCTTTTGGCATCAATAGCCCAAATGGCCAAATATGCAATGGATTTATGTGGACGAAGAATGAAAACATTCATCATACTGGGGTATTTTCATAATAATAATAAGGTGGCGTTTTTTTTTTTTAAGTGTTAAGTATTGAAATCTGATTTCACGTCTGAACTAATAAGAGGCAGCGTCTGAAGACTGAATTTTAATTTTTCAAAATTGTTTGGTAGCATCACTGAATGAACTGACTGAATATGTGCAAATATTTTTACATTCCCATTGTAACCTTAAAAAGTATTGAATTAATTAATTTATTTTTAATGGAAAAATTATTACATTTAATTGGAAAAAATCTCTCTAAAAATAAAGACCTAAATATTTCCAAAAAGCCACATCTTTACAAATGCTCTGGCATAATGGATGGGGAAAATAACACCAGCAACAATGGTGAAATGAAATCAAACAAAATCAAAAATACACTAGTGTAACACTGATAGATTCTCTATAGAAACCTAAATTACAAGAACCCAGCTCCGTAGGCCAAACAAGGATTCGAACAATTTCAAACTAATTCAAAATTCCACCATTAATTTCACAAAAAAAAAAAAAAAAAAGACAAAATCGAAAAACAAAAGAGGGAGAAAAAGGAACGCTGGTGGAGAGAAGAAGTGAAAAGTGAACACAAATGCCAGGGGTGGTATTGGGTTTATCAAAATTTTGTGAGGACAATTATGTAATAGTGACTCTAGATACACAAGTCTGAACCATTAAGCTTTCATTTTGAATCTGAACCATTAAGTGGCTAATAAGAGGCAACTTGATCTGAAAGCTGACAAAAACCAAACACTCTGAATTTGGCTAAGGTCTAATTCGCTAGGCATTCATACCCCATTCAGATCTGAATGAAAAAAACAAACAAGTGTTGGTAGTGGTGCCCTAGGCACGTTTAATAAACGTTGTAATTGTTATCATTTATTTCATATCAATAAAGAGATGTTTTGATTATTATTGTTGTTCATGTTTACTTATAATAATCTCTGTCCCTAGTACTTGTTAATCACTAGTATAAAGGCTAAATGATCATGGGATGATCATGTTAGATTTATGGGTACTTGTTTGGAACAAGGTACTGGACATGACCCGCTGTATGAGATTTATGTCATGGTCTATGTCGTACATATATCTCATATTAGTTATGTCATTTGAATCCTTAGACATGGAGTTATTATAGTCTTCCACTTGATGAACATTATGTTTGACATATTCAAACGCTACCTTTAACCGGGTAGTTATAAAGGGTATGATTGGCATAATCGGATTCACGTATGGAAGAGTAATAAGCTAAATGGATTTGTCCCTCTCCGGAGAGATGTCAATCTTAGGCCTCTCGTAGGAATGATGTTGATGAAAATGTTCGGCCGGACTCAAATGAATTGATTAGATCAATGTCATTTGTATTATCAACATATTCGGAATCGAGAAAGTATTGAACAAAACAAGTTGACTTGTTGACCATGACTTGTGTTCAATTACATCGTGGACAAAGGGATTGTGACATGTTCTAAAGGAATGCGAACTTGTATCTAGTTACACTATTTAGGTAGGTATGACGGTTTGCTAGAACCTAATCATATCTTATGGTTTCATGTTTGAACCCATTGCCAACTTAGTGTAATCCTAGAGGGTCACACACAATAGAACGAATCTTAAATATGAACTATATGGAATTTTGTTTGTGTATTATTTTGTTCCTCAATCTAGGATGTCTTAGAACAAAATAAAACTTTCTCAAACTCTTTGGAGACTTGCACAAAAGCTATCATATATTCTGGCCCGATTTTGGCTGTTTATATACAAGTTAGACCTATTCCAAATAGGAAACTTGTGTCTAAACCCGTCCAAAATTCCTTTCCAAATCAAATTAGGAAACCAGTCCCGACATGGTGTGCGGCCGCCCAAAACCCTTGTGCGGTCGCACATCTATCTGAAAGGTTTCTGGTACTTTCTGAGCTAAACTATGCGGCCGCCCAAGCCCTTTTGTGCGGTCGCACACTTTCCCCAGATTTTCCCAATTTCCAAATTCCAATATAGTCCTTATTTAAGATTCGTTCTATTATGTGTGACCCTCTAGGATTACACTAAGTTGGCAATGGGTTCAAACATGAAACCATAAGATATGATTAGGTTCTAGCAAACCGTCATACCTACCTAAATAGTGTAACTAGATACAAGTTCGCATTCCTTTAGAACATGTCACAATCCCTTTGTCCACGATGTAATTGAACACAAGTCATGGTCAACAAGTCAACTTGTTTTGTTCAATACTTTCTCGATTCCGAATATGTTGATAATACAAATGACATTGATCTAATCAATTCATTTGAGTCCGGCCGAACATTTTCATCAACATCATTCCTACGAGAGGCCTAAGCTTGACATCTCTCCGGAGGGGGACAAATCCATTTAGCTTATTACTCTTCCCTACGTGAATTCGATTATGCCAATCATACCCTTTATAACTACCCGGTTAAAGGTAGCGTTTGAATATGTCAAACATAATGTTCATCAAGTGAAAGACTATAATAACTTCATGTCTAAGGATTCAAATGACATAACTAATATGAGATATATGCACGACATAGACCATGACATAAATCTCATACAGCGGGTCATGTCCAGTACCTTGTTCCAAACAAGTACCCATAAATCTATCATGATCATCCCATGATCATTTAGCCTTTATACTAGTGCTTAACAAGTACTAGGGACGGATATTATTATAAGTAAACATGAACAACAATAATAATCAAAATATCTCTTTATTGATATGAAATAAATGTTAACAATTACAACGTTTATTAAACGTGCCTAGGGCACCACTACCAACAATCTCCCACTTGCCCTAGGCCCAATCTCCCATGTATCTAATACCCATGGACCTAACATGACCTTCATGTTTAGCTTGTGGAAGTCCCTTTGTTAGCGGGTCCGCAACATTGTCATCAGTAGGTACTCTGCATATATTTACGTCTCCCCTATCAACGATTTCTCGAATGATATGAAAACGCCTAAGTATGTGTTTGGATTTCTGATGTGCTCTTGGTTCCTTTGCTTGAGCAATAGCACCATTATTATCGCAATAAAGGTCTATTGGATTAGCAATACTAGGAACTACTTCAAGTTCAGTAATGAACTTCTTAATCCAAACAGCTTCCTTTGCAGCAGCCGATGCAGCAATATACTCAGCTTCCGTTGTAGAATCAGCGGTTGTACTCTTTTTGGAACTCTTTCAGCTTACAGCGCCACCATTTAACATAAACACAAAACCCGATTGCGATCGACTATCATCTTTGTCGGTTTGGAAGCTTGCATCTGTGTAAGCATTTACCACGAGATCATCTTCCATTCCTCCATATACCAAAAACGAATCTTTAGTTCTTCTCAAGTACTTAAGAATCGCTTTTACAGCCATCCAGTGATTTTCATCGGGGTCGGATTGGTATCTACTTGTCATGCTTAAAGCATAAGATACATCCGGCCTAGTACAAATCATGGCATACATGATGGACCCAATTGCCGAAGCATATGGAATATCGTTCATTTTCTCACGCTCATCTTTTGTCTTAGGACATTGAGTCTTGCTTAGAGAAATTCCATGTAACACCGGTAAGGTACCTCTCTTAGAATTTTTCATACGGAATCTTCTAATGACCTTGTCAATGTATGTACTTTGGCTTAAACCAAGTAGCCTCCTTGATCTATCTCTATAGATCTTAATGCCAAGTATATATGCGGCTTCACCCATATCTTTCATTGCGAAGCATTTTCCTAACCAAGTCTTCACGGACTGAAGTGTACGAATATCGTTTCCAATGAGTAATATGTCATCCACGTATAAAATAAGGAATAGCACTATGCTCCCACTAATCTTTTTGTATACACAAGGTTCATCTTCGTTCTTGATGAAACCAAACTCTTTGACCGATTCATCAAAATGGAAATTCCAACTCCTTGAAGCTTGCTTCAATCCATAGATGGATCTCTGCAATTTGCATACCTTAGAATCTTGTTCAAAACCTTCTGGTTGTGTCATATACACATCCTCTGTTAGTTTTCCATTTAGGAAAGCGGTTTTGACATCCATTTGCCATATTTCATAGTCATGATATGCGGCAATGGCAAGCAAAATTCTTATAGACTTGATCATTGTTACAAGTGAAAAGGTTTCATCATAGTCAATACCATGAACTTGCCTATAACCTTTCGCTACAAGCCTAGCTTTGTAAGTATGCACCTTCCCATCCATGTCAGTCTTCTTCTTGAAGACCCATTTGCATCCTATAGTTTTTACACCTTCGGGTGCATCAATCAAATTCCAAACTTGATTGTCTTGCATGGATTGCAATTCAGATTCCATGGCTCCAAGCCACTTGTCCGAATCAGGAGAAGACATCACATCTTGGTAGGTTGTCGGTTCATCATTCTCAATGATTTCCACCTCATTACTACCCGTTACGAGAAATCCATATCTCTCGGGCTCGGATCGTAGCCTACTAGATCTGCGAGTTGCTTGTGTATTTTGAACAGGTTCCACAACTCCTTGTGGTTCTTGTTCTTGTTCCACTATTGGTTCAATGTCATTTTCTGGGTCTTGAACCTCTTCAAGATTTATTTTACTCCCACTGATTTATTTGGAGAGAAACTCTTTCTCTAGAAAGACACCAGTTCGGGCAACAAAAACTTTGTTGTCCTCACGGTTGTAAAAGTAATATCCTCTAGTTTCCTTTGGATATCCCACGAAAATGCATTTGTCAGATTTGTGTGCAAGTTTGTCAGAGACAGGTCTTTTGACAAAGGCTTCGCAACCCCAAATCTTCATGAAAGATAAACAAGTTTTATTTCTGCTCCACATTTCATATGGAGTCTTTTGAATCGATTTAGTTGTAAAACGATTTAGTGTGAACGCAGCGGTTTCTAGAGCGTAACCCCAAAAGGATATTGGAAGATCAACTTGACTCATCATTGATCGAACCATGTCTAACAAAGTCCGATTTCTCCTCTCGGACACACCATTCCATTGTGGTGTTCCGGGTGGAGTCAATTGTGAAACTATTCCACAATTCTTTAGATGATCATCAAATTCATGACTCAAGTATTCTCCACCTCGATCTGATCGAAGTGCCTTAATACTTTTGCCAAGTTGTTTTTCTACTTCATTTTGAAATATTCTAAATATCTCAAATGCTTCACTTTTATGCTTCATTAGGTAAACATACCCAAATCTACTATAATCATCCGTGAAGGTTATGAAGTATTGAAATCCTCCCCTAGCATTGCTACTTAATGGTCCGCATACATCGGAATGTATCAACCCCAATAAGTCGCTTGCCCTTTCACCTAGCTTTGTAAAAGGTGTCTTAGTCATTTTACCAAGAAGACACGACTCACAAGTATCATATGACTCAAAGTCACATGTGTTGGTAGTGGTTCCCTAGGCACGTTTAATAAACGTTGTAATTGTTATCATTTATTTCATATCAATAAAAAGATGTTTTGATTATTATTGTTGTTCATGTTTACTTATAATAATATCCGTCCCTAGTACTTGTTAAGCACTAGTATAAAGGCTAAATGATCATGGGATGATCATGTTAGATTTATGGGTACTTGTTTGGAACAAGGTACTGGACATGACCCGCTGTATGAGATTTATGTCATGGTCTATGTCGAACATATATTTCATATTAGTTATGTCATTCGAATCCTTAGACATGAAGTTATTATAGTCTTCCACTTGATGAACATTATGTTTGACATATTCAAACGCTACCTTTAACCGGGTAGTTATAAAGGGTATGATTGGCATAATCGGATTCAAGTAGGGAAGAGTAATAAGCTAAATGGATTTGTCCCTCTTCGGAGAGATGTCAAGCTTGGGCCTCTCGTAGGAATGATGTTGATGAAATGTTCGGCCGGACTCAAGTGAATTGATTGGATCAACGTCATTTGGATTATCAACATATTCGGAATCGAGAAAGTATTGAACAAAGACAAGTTGACTTGTTGACCATGACTTGTGTTCAATGACATCGTGGACAAAGGGATTGTGACATGTTCTAAAAGGAATGCGAACTTGTATCTAGTTATATTATTTGGGTAGGTATGACGGTTTGCTAGAACCTAATCATATCTTATGGTTTCATGTTTGAACCCATTGCCAACTTAGTATAATCCTAGAGGGTCACACACAATAGAACGAATCTTTAAAAGGACTATATTAGAATTTTGGAAATTTTGGAAATCTGGGGAAGTGGGCGACCGCACAGTATGGACTGGGCGGCCGCACACTTAGTTCAATTTTGTACCAGTTTGTTTCAGATAGTTGTGCGACCGCACAGTGGATTCTGGGCGGCCGCACAGTACTGTCGGGGGCAGTTTCCTAATTTGATTTGGAAAGGAATTTTGGACGGGTTTAGACACAAGTTTCCTATTTGGAATAGGTCTAACTTGTATATAAACAGCCAAATTCGGGCCAGAACAGATCATAGCTTTTGTGCAAGTCTCCAAAGAGTTTGAGAGAGTTTTATTTTGTTCTAAGACATCTTAGATTGAAGAACAAAATAATACACAAAACAAAATTCCATATAGTACATATTAATTGTGAAAGTGTGTTTCATAATTGTTGGTCTAGCAACCAAGATTAAGAAGCTCCTTGATATTCGTTCGTGGTGTGGATACCGCTAGAGGGTGAAGCTCATCATCTTCAAAGTTCGTGTTCTTACTTTCTTCGTGATCAAAGCTTCAAATCTCCACCAAGATCAAAGCTAGAATTCAAAGTCATCAAGGGTTAGTTTTTCCTCTATTCATGTTGTTGTATTTGACTTAAATATATGAATGGATCTATGGGCTTTGGGTTTCATAAATTTTAAATGCTAAATTTCGCTGCGCATGTTACATCGAAACCCAACAACATGAACTCAAGAGTCCGTCCCCATGGAGTTTTGAGATAAGCTTCTCATTGATATGACCAAGACGGCAATGCCACAAATAAGTATGATTTACATCATTAGGTTTAGATTTCTTATTTATATGATAGACATTGTCATTATTTTCATTCTTGACATTCAAGACATAAAGGCCATTAAATGAATTAGCAATACCATAAAGCACATCATTTAAATATATAGAAAATTTCTTATTCTCAATAAGAAACTTAAAACCTTCATTATCAAAACAAGAAATTAAAATATTATTTCTACTTAAATCCGGAACATAATAACAATTGTTCAAAACAAGAATTAATCCGAAAGGTAAAGTGACTTCATAAGTCCCTACGGCTAATGCAACAACTCTTGCTCCATTCCCCACGCGTAGGTCTACTTCACCCTCTTTAAGTAGTCTCCTATTCTTTAGTCCCTGCACATTTAAACAAATGTGAGAACCACATCCGGTATCCAATCCCAAAGAATCAGTGGTAGAAAGGAGAATATCTATCATATAGATACCTGAAGTCGACGCAGCCTTTCTGCCCTTCTTCTTCTTTTGCTCTTCCAAGAAAGCCTTGCAATTACGTTTCCAATGACCAATTTCTTGACAATGGAAACAGATTGCATCCTTTTGTGAATCGGGTTTTGCCTCAGAAGCCTTGGCAACCTTTGCCTTGCTTATCTTAGGTTTGACAACTTTTGCCTTACCCTTTCATTTGGCACCAGCCTTCTTCCCATCATGAACCAAGAGCACGGGAGAACCTTTCTCCGCAATCTTCATCTCCGCAGTTTTAAGCATCCCATGCAACTCGGAGAGATTCTTATCCATTCCATGCATGTTATAATTCATCACAAACTGATTATAACTTTTAGGCAATGAATTAAGAATGAGATCCGTGGCTAGCTCCAATGGGATTGGATAGCCAAGTTTCTCAAGGTGCTCTACATAACCTTTCATTTTCAGCATGTGAGGACTCACTTGTTGCCCTTCATTCATTTTGCAAGTAGTGAATGCAACAATGGTCTTGTACCTCTCTTGCCTAGCTTGTTCTTGAAACATGGCTCTTAACTCCACGCCTATCTCATAGGCTTCCAAATGTTCCAAACTTTGTTGGAGTTTTGAGCACATGGTAGCAAGCATGAGACAGCTTACATCTCTAGAATCATTACGATGTTTCTTGTAACTGTCTCTTTCTGCCCTAGGGGCAGTAGGTTGTGGTTCAGCAGGAAGAGGCCCATCGAGAATGTACAACTTATCTTCTTTCCTAAGAACAATTCTTAGGCTACGGATACAATCCATAAAGTTTGTACCATTCTCTTGGAGCTTATCCTTCTCAAGGATCAATCGCAACGAAATTGATTGAGTGTTAGTAGTCATTATCTACAATTATGCAAAATTTCTAAAATTTAATAAGTACCAATTTTCATTAAAGAAATAAACAATGTACTTTTCAAACAAGAATACTCCCACTAAATTATATAACCTTCATATACATCCAATGTATAATATAATTTAATTGGGCCAAGATCCAACTTTAATTTAACTTTTGAGTCCACGGAGGCGGACCGCTCAAAACTAAATTAATTAGGTAGACAATCATGTCAATCATATCCCATATGATTCTTAGATCCTTTTATGAGATTCTTTGAGAAATCCAATTTCAAAAAGCATGTTTAATCTCATCTTTTGCCTAGGCCCAAAACTGTTTTGACGCCTAATTAAGTCATACCATTTTAAACGTATAGGAACCATTCAATTTAAGGCACCTTGCAGAGGCAAGCCCACATTGAATTAATGAACCTCATCTTGCTCATACATGAATAAAATTAATGCACCTCGCGGAGGCGAACCCACATCAAAATCACTCATGTGTAAACAAGTGTTTTAATCATGGAATGGCAAAAAAAACTTAAAACTTTCTTTGAAGGTTCATCACATATAGCATACAACACATTTATGAGCACATAATATAAACATGTTACGCATCAAGTTTAGCCACTAAATTAATCTCCATCAATTTAAGCATAATATTTATGTGTCATTAGTTTCTCTATAATTATGAGGATGAGACTATTTCAACTTTGGTTATTATCTCCAAATCAAGACAACAAGAAGTGCGGCCGAAACTAATCCATAAGGCATCCACAATTCCGCACTAATTCAAGAAACCAAGAAAGTAGTCCATGTAGCCGAAACTAAGCAATAGATGGTCTCGTTGAACGTATGCCAATTGCATCCACAATTCCACATGGATCCCCAATCATTGAATCAAGAACTTTGTTTCTCAATTTTAGCAATTATGAACTCTTCATAATTCTAACTTCGTTTTATCTTTGAAACTTTGATTGCGATCAAGTTTGGGAAACACAATCTCGATGAACGTAGATTAGTCATCCAAACCTTGAACCAATCTTAGAGTCACAAGACTAGAACAAATAGGAAAATCAAACCCCAAGATCCACATCCAAACCAACTACCCAAAGCCCATCCCAGATCAGCAGGTCTGGCCTGGTTCTGTTACTGGTTTGGTTGGACCTTTTGAAAATTCCAAATCTGATCAAAAGCAAAAGGAATCAGCATTCTGATTGCTTTGTGCGGCCGCCCAAAATAACTGTGCGGTCGCCCACGTTATTCTGTGCGATCGCACAGGAGGATCAGAAGGAAATTTTAAAGTTCGAAAATTTGTCTCAAAATTGTTTTTCCCCGATTATTAAAACCATGATCCAATCAGAATTAATAATCAAACAATTCAGAATCCATCATAATATTTATTGCGATTGAATCGTGCGATTAAAGTTGTAAAACAATAAACCACATAAAATCACATAACACATAAACATCATATAATCCAATATTCATATCATGTTAGGCATATAAACAATTTATATACACACAACATGATCTAAGTATTGAAATAATCAACATGAACGGGGCTCTGATACCACTGTTGGGTTTCGTAGTAACATGCGCAGCGGAAAATAGCATTCAAAATTTTATGAAACCCAAAGCCGAGGAACAAAATAATACACAAACAAAATTCCATATAGTTCATATTGATTGTGAAAACGTGTTTCACAATTTTTGTCTAGCAACCAAGATCAAGTGTTCTTGATATTCGTTCGTGGTGTGGATACCGCTAGTGGGTGAAGCTTATCATCTTCGAAGTTCGTGTTCTTACTTTTGTGATTAAAGCTTCAAGTTCTCCACCAAGATCAAAGACCAAATTCAAAGTCATCAAGGGTTAGTTTTCTAGTATTCATATTGTTGTATTTGATTTAATCATATGAATGGATCTATGGGCTTTGGGTTTCATAAAATTTTGAATGCTATTTTCCGCTGCGCATGTTACTACGAAACCCAACAACAAGGCCTAAGTGTTGCACCAAATTTGACATACGGCCATACGGGGATATTTTCATAATGGGCAATGCTAGGGCCACAAAAGAATTTCACAAAATTATGGATACAAAGTGAAGTGGCAATATTTTATTGGTTGCATCGATTGTGGACCCGACACACTTTAATTAAAAACTCCAATAGAATTTTGACAGATCATTTTGTAAGCCACACTTTGTGACACTTTTTTGCGACTTTATATTTACCCTTTCATAATAATAATACTCTATCTGTCACGGAAAGATTGTCCCTCTTACGAAGGAATTTTATGCAATAATTAATACTACTTTTAGTTATCTTAATGTGAATCTAAAAATTGGTATTAATGGTATTTATAATGGTGTATCAATAACAATTTTTGAATTTTCATTAAAATAATTAAAAGTAGCTTTAATTATTGCTCAAAGTAACTTCGTAGTAATACAATAAAAAAAGACTATCTCTCTGGGACAATATAATAATAAGTGTTGCCTTAATTTGACAAGCGTTTTAAGTAATATGATATACTCACAACACCAATTAACTCATTATTCCCTACCCTATTTTTTCTCTCTTACTTCACTTTTCACACTCACAACGACTATCCACCACTATTCATCCCTTAATTTCTGTGCACAACTCATTTAGTGCACATAGTTATGTGACAGAGGGAGTAAGGGTTTGTATATTGCTTGTATAATATTTATTTATATTAGTATTATTTTTTGGTTCAAAAATATAATACTTATTTTAAAAATAAAGAAAGTAACAACAAGTTATTTATTATGGAGATTTAATGAAGATGATCTAGCATATGACTAAGTGGCGGACCCAAGGGTATTGTGTTGGGCGGTCGTGAACCCATAACCCATTACCAAAAATTCTTGTAGTCTCATTGATATTGATAGTTGGGTAAATATAAAGTTACAAAAAAGTGTTATAAAATTGGGTCTACAAAATGATGTGTCAAAATTTTATTGGTGTTTTTAATTAGAGTGTGTCGGGTCCACTATCGATGTAACCAGTAAAATATCGTCACCTCATTTTGTAAACTTCTTTTGTGCCCCTAACATTGCCCTAGTTATTCCCTATTAAAATATTTAAAATTTTAATAAATAATTAATATTAATAGACTAAGTTACTTTTAAAATATTTCAAGTACTTAGACAATTAAATGCTTTTGTGAAATGATATATTATAAATAAGAGTATATTTGACAAACAATGCCAAAGTTGTCTAAATAATAACACAACTATAAGTATTTTGAGACGGATGAAGATATATTTTTGAGAGACCCAACTTCAACTCTCACAACTGTTTTTAGTTTATGCACCCATTTAAACTTCGTCATTGCATATAAATTGAAACAATAGAGATTTTAATTTTACTAGTTTACGTCACACTTAATCCGGAAGTTTTTAGTAATTGTTTGCTTTTGTAAAGAACATGAAAACATTTGACTCTCCAACCCCATGCTGTATTTTTCATGCCAGCCTGGATAATTTTGCTACCGACACTTTGATTGGTCCCACTCCTTCATCTACTATTTGAAAATGGAATGATGAAAGAAAAAAACTACTTAAATGAATTTTTAAATTTCATTTTAAGGGATATAACTTTTTATATAATTTGGCGGCAAAATTCATATATAATATTGTAATCCTCTATACAAACATTTAGTTTTTGCAAGTATAAAGAAACCGGTAAAAAAAATTCGAAAAAAAAAACATTTAGGGACAAAACTATGATCAAAATGGACACTTATTTTGGGACAAAATTTTTCATAAAATAGACACTCATTTAGGGACAGTGGGAGTACTAGTTGTAATAATTAAAATCATAGGATAATTTAAGATGATTCGGGGACTAGATATAACCGAATTTAAATGAAATTCATTTTTCTATAAACTACTTTTTCCGTTTTAGAATATTTTTACATTTTACTATTCAAACTTTTTAGAAAAATAATAGGGGCACAAAAAAGTCACAAAATCTTGCTCAAAAACTCTTATGTGTAATAATTTTATTAGTGTTTTTAATTAGACAGTGGCAGATCCATTATCGATGCAACCAATAAAATATCGTCACCTCATTTTGTGAGCAAGATTTTGTGACCTTATTTTGTCCCCCTAGCATTGCTCAACTTTTTAATGATATACACACTTCTTTAATTAGTATATGTTGTATTTATGCACATTTAAGTACAAACTACAGAAAGGAGAAAACAGGACAATGAGCGAAAAATGACAAATGAGAAATTATTACTCCCTTCGTCTCAGAGTATATATGTCCACGTTTCTTTTTTAGTCTGTCTTAGAGTATATGTTCACCTTTCTTTTTTAGTATGTCCCAAAGTATATGTCCACTTCCTAAAATAGCAAAGAATCTTTATTATTCCTCACACTCATTCTCTCTCATACTTTACTTTTATACTCGCAACACCAATCAACTTAGTATTCCCTACCCCACATTCACTCTCATACTTTACTTTTCATACTCACAACACTTACATCACTACAACCATTTCTTAATCTCTGTGTAAAATGGAGGGTGATATATTCTGGGACGGAGGGAGTACAAGACAAAGGGAATATAAGAAAATTTATTATTAAATATAACTCATATTATTACACATGTTATTTTACTAATAGAATATAACTCATAATTATACATATGTAAATAGACTGTCAGGAGATTTTATTTTTACTAGTAGGTAACCCGTGCTCCGTACGGGGATCTATTCCGTTAATATTTTTATATTTTCATTTTTTGATATTTTTAATTGATAAATTAACATAATAATTTTATTTGAAAATATATGTATATTTTAAATTAATCAAAACATTTTCATAGCTTTGGTTGTACATAGTTGAAATAAATACTCCCTCCGTCTCATTAAAAAGTTCACCATTTTGGTGATGCACGCAAATTAAGAAAATCTATTTGTGTAATAAAGGTTGTGAGAGGGAAGAAGTTAGTGTGTATGACAAGTGGGACCTACAATTTAAATATGTGAGAGGGGAAAGTTAGTGGGTATGACAAGTGGGGCCTACATTTTAGGAAATGGTGAAGCTTCTAACGGAACAACCTTTTAGGTAATTGGTGAAGCTTTTAGTGGGACTGAGGGAGTATGTTTTTTAATTAATTTAGAAGTATATTTAAGTTTGTTGTATGAATATTTAAAAAACTTAATGGTATTAATAGTATTATTAACATATATATTAACTTTTATGATTAAATAATATAATTAATAGTAATAGTTAATATAAATTATAGCAATTATGATTAATTAATACTATTAATAATAATAATTAACTTATATAGTAACTATTATAGTTAACAATTATATTTAACTATTATAATTAACTAATACTATTAATAGTATTAGTTAGTTATAATGGTTAAATATCACTCTCTCCGTCCCGGAGTAAGAGTCATACCTCCTATTTGCACGGAGATTAAGAAATGATGGAAGTAAAGTAAGTGTTGTGAGTGTAAAAGTAAATTAGGAGAGAGAATGAACGGGAGGGAATAATAAGTTGATTGATTTTGTGTTAATTTTTTAGTAATAATTAAAATAATTATTATAATTAACTAATATTATTATTTGTACTTATTAACATATATAATAACTATTATTATTCACTAATAATACTAATAGTTATAATTAACCTCTATAGGAGTATTAACTATTATAACTAATTAATACTCCCTACGCCCTAGAGTAAGAGTCCTATCTTGTTTGTGCACACTTATTAAATACACAATAGAAAATTGGTAAACATTGCAAATGTGTTGAGGGTATAATTGTCCAAAACACTATTCATTCTTTCTCATCATTTGTCCTTTTAGGAAATAGACTTTTAGTGGGACGTACAAAAATAGAAAGTAGGACTCTTACTCTCGAACGGAGTGAGTACTATTAATATTAAATATTAACATTTATTGTATAATGATTAACTAATACTATTAATAATATTAGTTAACTTATATAGTAACTATTATGATTAACTAATAATACTATTAATAGTAATAATTAATATATATAGTAACTATTATGATTAACTAATACTATTAATAGTAATTTTTATTTTATTTAATAGTTAATTATAATAGTTAAATATAAATTGGGACACACCAAAAAAAAAGTAAGAACTTTAAACTGGGACGGAAGAATAATAAGAATTATAATAAACTAATATTATTAATAGTAATAGTTAATTGATATAGTAACTATTATGATTAATTAATATTAAAAATTAATATTTAACTTATATAATAACTATTATAATTAACTAATACTCTTACTATTAATAGTTAACTGTTATTTGCTTAATACCATTAGCTAATACTATTAGTTACTACATAAGGTAACTATTATAATAGCTATTACTAATAATAGTAAGAGTTAACTAATATAGTTAACTATAATAGTAACTATTACTAATAAGAGTAATAGTTAACTATAATGGTTAACTATTATAGTTAACTATTACTAATAATAGTAATAGTTACTATAATAGTTAACTATTATACTTACCCTTTATAGTAACTATTATTATTAGCTAATAGTATTAGCTAATGAAAAGAAAATGAAAAGTCACTTATTTATTAGTATATTGTTGATGTGGCTTCTTCAAATGCAAGTTTTCTCCATTGTTTGTCCACATGTCAATACCATAACTCTTTTGGCCAACTTTAATATATATATATATATATATATATATATATATATATATATATATTTTAACAAATTTGTATCAGTATGTCTATTACAAATTTTTATGAGTAAACTGCTTGCCATATTCAACTCGGGTTTGTAAGAGACAATTATCCCACATCTATTAAAGAGGAAAACATGGACCGGTATATAGATTTGAAGAGTTACTCCCCTTAGCACCAATTTCTTTTAAGGTGGTGGAACCTCCGATATAGTTTGTTGCCGACCCAGTCCAATCCATGCTGACAAACATTTGAGCCTCTCTCTATTTCTTACCACATCTCTAATTCTAAAAGGGTTTTCCGCCTCTCTCTCTCTCCTTCTTTCCCACACCGGAATATTGCTTAGGGCTGGATTGGTAGGTATCCAGTTACATTTTGCTTATACCATGTACCAACCATGTTTAACTTGGTACATAAAATTATGTACCATTACCAACCAACGAAGTCGGTATACCAACTTAATTGGTACGGTTGGTACTAGCTTATACCAAATGTAGAACTTAATGTAAAAAAAACAACAACAACTTGAGAGTAGTATTTTTCAACAGGCAAACTGACATCCGCTTGAGTATTCTTATACTTGTATTGAGCTGTTATATGTTGTTATGTAAAGGCCACAAAGAAATATTAACCTGCATACCTTGTTAAGATATGAATCTAGGCATGAAATCCGTCGATCAGACATTATCAGCTGAGAGAGAAAGAAACAAGTGCTCCCTCCGTCCCAGCACAAGTGACACTTATTTCCTTTTCGGTCTGTCCCACCACAAGTAACACTACTTAAAATGAAAATATTTTAATATATTTGTATTCAACCAACCCCACCATTTAAACCCACTCATTATCTCTCTTCATTTTCCATCATTCAATTTATTCAACCAACACTACTATTTACCCCACTCGTTCACTCTCTTCATTTTCTACCACACATATATAAATTTTTCTTAATCTCCGTGTCCCAAAAGTTGATGTCACTTGTGCCGGGACGGAGGGAGTATATAAGAACAAGAGATTTTTTTTTTCAGTAACTACTAGATTAAAAGAATAATGGAGAAGCGTAAGTGTATACTCCCTCCGTCCCATTGAGAGTGAGACTAGAGGAGTGGGCACGATATTTAAGATAAAGTGATACTATGTGGTAGAAAATGAAGAGAGAGAATGAGTGGGGTTAAATAGTGAGGAATGATGAATATAAGTATATTAAAACATTTCCATTTTGGGTAGTCTCACTTTAAGTGGGACGGCCCAAAAAGGAAAGAAGTTTCACTTCTAGTGGGACGGAGGGAGTATATTCTTTTAAAACATGTTAAATTTGTTTATCCAAGCCACTGAATGGTCCATATATGAAAAGCCAGATATTTATAAACATACAAGTTACCTTTGAAAAAAAAATTGCATTCAACTTGCTCTGTCTCATGTAGGAGGAAGACCATTGAAATTAATTTAAATTATACTACCTCCATCTATCTTAAAATAAATGTAAATTTTAAAACTATTTTGTCGTTAATTTGGAACATAAGTAGTAGTAATAATTATAGCAGCTATTAGACTAATATTATCTTATCCTCTACAATAAGAGTTGCACTTCAATATAAGTTATGCCATTGACATGAATAGCCAGAATGTAACAGCTCATGTGATATTCACTAAAGTTCGTCATCAACACAAATTAATGATAATGTCAATACATTAACGTAGGCAGCCTCCACTTCTAATTGATATACACCCTCCTTCCCAAAATGATGTTGCCAATACATTAAGAGTCGTGAGACTGAATTAGTTAGGGAATAGAATAAGGATAGAATATTGAAAGATACTTTATTTTTTAATACATAATAATATTTTAATATTATTAAAAATTACAATTGGTACTTGGTATACCAACCAACATCAAATATCAGTACCGTGTACCAACCAATTGTACATAATTTGTACGGTAGTACCTACCAACAATGTCGGTATACCGATTTGGCCGTACCAATTATAATTGATACGGTTGGTACACGAGTTGGTTGGTACAAATTTACAAATTTTGGCGGCCCTAATATTGCTAGACTAAAAGGCATTTGGTATTGTCCGGAGATTTATTGTTGTGATTTGAAAATAACAGGACCATATTGTCATTTACGAAAACAGAGAAAGCTTTCTCATTAATTTTTAAACCCTCCACCGTTTAAAATTCCAATTTGGTGTACCAATAGTATTTCTTTTAGTACTACTGTATTATTAATTTTTATTTTGGGTAGATAATTTAATAATACTCCCTCCGTTTCATGAGAACTGATACTTATTTCCCTTTTCGTCCGTTTCACTTCAATTGAGACTGCCTAAAATGGCAAACTTTTTAATATTTTATATTCACCCAACCCCACCACTCATTCTCTCTCTTCATTCTCCATCACTCATTTTATTCAACCAACACTACTATTTACCCCACTAATTCTCTTTCTTTCTTTGCTACCATACATTTTCTTTATTTTATTAGTATTCCTTAGTTCTTGTGTTTTTTTTTAGTCTCGGTTCTCATGAAACGAAAGGAGTATAAGTTTGATGTTAGGTGTGTGGTGGTGAAGTAGAAACCATACCAGTACAGACTGGAGTTCACCACATGCACACTAGGATGGATTCCATAAAGGAGGGCCCACCCATTGTCCCCTATTAGTTGGTACTGGTAGTCTCTCTCTTCCATTCAATTGCTTCTGCATTTTTATTCAAATTAATCATGTAAGGTATTATTGTGAGAAAATTTCAGTTATTTAATCAGTGCAGCTACTAAATTACATGTGAGAAAATTTGCTGCTGGTTCATATCGGTTGATTACAACAAATGTTGTTTAATTAAAAACTTAATTGAAACTGCTGGTTCAGCGTCGGACATGAAAAATCGACCATAACTTATTACAACATGCTTATCAATGGAGTGTAATAAAACCGTGAATTTGGTAAAGTAACGGTCAATATTAGTAGAAAAAATATATTAAAATTTTATTTTAATTAAGATACTCCTTCCGTCCCAGTACGTCTAGAGTAAGAGTCTTATTCCTAAAATGGTAAAAAATAATTTTTACTATTCACCCCACTCATTCTCTTTCCTATTTTACTTTATACTCACAACACCAATCAATTTACTATTCTCTCCCACTCATTTTCTCTCCTACTTTACTTTTACACTTACAACATTTACATCACTTCCAATATTTATTAATAAGCGTGTAAATGAGGGGTATGACTCTTACTTCGGGACGGAGGAGTAACAAATTTGAATTCTATTTAATTTGTGATCATGAAATTGAATAATTTTTAACCTTAAGAAAAAATAAAATAAAAAATTGATAGAGACAAGTAACATGCATATATATAGATACTTTATCACCAACACTAGCAACACTCTCAGTTCCAAAACAAAGAGTCAACTCAGCACCGGCACGATGCAGTCTGTGTCGGCAGCCTCCCTCTCTCTTCTCCTCATCTTCCTTCTCTCCGGCGCCACCACCAACGCCCATAACATCACCAAAATCCTCGCCAAACACCCCGAATTCTCCACATTCAACCACTACCTAACCGTCACTCACCTCGCCGGCGAGATCAACCGCCGCCAAACCATCACCGTTTGCGCCGTCGACAATGCCGGCATGTCTGCCCTCATCTCCAAGGGTCTCTCCCTTCCTGCCATAAAAAACGTCCTCTCCCTCCACGTCTTCGCCGACTACTTCGGCTCCAAAAAGCTCCACCAGATCACTAAGGGATCCACCACCACCGCCACCATGTTCCAAGCCACCGGTGAAGCACCCGGAACCACCGGGTACGTCAACATCACCGATATGAAGGGTGGAAAAGTCCGATTCGCGCCTGTAGACAACGACGGATCCAAGTCCGTCTACGTCAAATCTGTATTAGAGATGCCGTACGTCATTTCCGTCATTCAGATTAGTGATATTCTGTCGTCGCCGGAGGCGGAGGCTCCGACCTCGGCTCCAGATCTAAATTTAACCTCACTTATGCAGCGACAGGGATGCCAGGCCTTTTACGACTTGCTCTCCACGTCAGGGGCAATTGGGACATTTCTCGCTACTGCCGACGGCGGAATTACCGTGTTCTGCCCTAGTGACGATGCCGTGGCCGCGTTTTTGCCCAAGTACAAGAACTTAACGGCGGAGGAGAAAACATCGGTATTGCTTTATCACGGCGTTCCGGTGTACAATTCACTCGGAATGTTGCGAGCCAGTAACGGATTGATGAAAACTTTTGCGTCGGAGGGCGCCAAGAAGAAGTACACATTCACGGTAAAGAATGTCGGCGACGACGTCAAATTGAAGACGAAAGTCGTGGCGGCGGTGATAACGGGGACAGTAATCGACGAAGAGCCAATTGCGCTTTATAAAATTGACAAGGTTTTGTTGCCAACGGAGTTGTTCAAGGCAACTGACGTCGTCGAAGCGGATTCGCCGGCGCCTGCCCCTGCGCCTCCGAAGCATAAGGCGAAGAAGAAGAAGAAGAGTACTAGTGATGCTGCGGATGCGGGGGCGCCAGGACCAGATTCCGCGGACTACAGTGACGATGAAGCGGCGGATTCGACGGCAAACGGGGCCGTTACATACGGCGGCGTTGGGCTGGCAGCGGCGGTTGTTTTGGGATGGCTGGCGTTTTTTTGAGATGATTTACTGTGGATATAATCGTGTGCTGTATCGACCGTCGATTTGACGAGATTTCCATTCTATTGGACCTGTAAGATTGTTACACGTTAGTAATCAAGCTGGAATTTTTTGTTTTATTTTATTTTAAAACAAATAAGTTGTCTTTAGGGACGTTTTTACAGTTTATCTTATTTTTGTGGCCGTCTTTTTTTTTTTTTTTTAATTTTTACATGATTCTGTAATTAACTGTGTGCACAGAAAGACGGAATTGTTTTTTTTTTCTTTTTTCTTTAAAGACTTCTGTGATTAATTATCTGTCGTATGATTATTTTCATTTGTTTCTATTTGGATTTATATGGCAGAAAGTGCGCTGGTTGATGGAGTATTATTGTACTGCCTTTGCCCCCATTTTCAGGAATTTTTTGTTTCGTGTCTATTTTGATAATAACTTTGTCTCTAAATATATTTTTTTTTCACTTGTCTCTTTATAATTGCAAAAACTAAATATTTGCAAAGAGGATTACAAGATTATACTCCCTCCGTCCCAAAATGATCTTCACACTTTTTTCGATGTTACTACGAAGGAACTTTGAGTAATGATTTTAGATTGACTCAATTGCACTAATAAAAAATTAAAATTTGTAATTGACACAACATCAACAATAATATCAATAACAAGTTTTAGATTTTCATTAGGATAATTAAATCAACCTAAAATAATTGCTCAAAGTTCCTTCGTATTAACGTCGAAAAAAGTATGAAGATCATTTTGGGACAGAGGGAGTATATGAATTTTGCCACCAAATTGTACAAAAAGTTATGTCTCTTAAAATAAAATTTAGACATTCATTTAGAGACCAGAGGTATTATTTTGTTATACTCTGATTATTCAGATCCAGACTGATGTCAGTGACATAATACGGAAAAAAATAAAAATAAAAAACTTAGAAAGCTAGTGTCGGTGACCATTTTCGAATTATTTAAGAAATAAATTAGGAGTAACAGATTTTCTTTTACATGAAATCTTTATCTTTATGTAGAATGTACTACTCCAATATTGAGGAATGTGGAAGAAGTATCTGGTGGTAAGTTTGCAATGCTGGGGGCATAAAAGAAATTTAGAAAATTATGGATACAAAGCGATGTGATGATATTTCATTTGTTACATCGATTGTGGACCCGGCACACTCTAATTAAAAACACCAACAAAATTTTGACACATCATTTTGTAAGCTACATTTTGTGACTTTATATTTACCCTTTCTTGTCCGTTTATCATAGTCTCAATTATTGTGTTTTCTTCTATTTAATTCAAGAATTTTATTCCAAATCAACATTTGTAATCAATATTAAGATGTAAACAAACTCAATGATTGTGTTTTCTTCTATTTAGTTCAAGAATTATATATTAAATCAATATTAAAATGTACGATTGAAAATCTAATTGCCAAACAGATGGACTACAGAAAATCTACATCCAAGTTTGTTAGGGACAATTTTATGGTCCTGCTCGTGCCATGAAGCAATAAGAAGATTTTTTTTGGACAATAAATAATGGCAAATGAGAAGATCATTTTGGAACGGATGGAGTATGAGATAATGGGTCTTGTAGCAGAAGAACGGCCTGCCGGAGTTTACAAATATAGAAGCAGCAGAAGAGTGATCGACCCAAGTTTGAGCATAAGTTGGACTAGGCTACTAATTTAGAATTTCCACCTTAAAACCAATGGGTTAGAAGGGGAATAGCCCCTCAAATTTATATATTGGTTCATGTTTAGTTCTCTATTAGGGTGAATGTGAGATATATTGTCTAACATACGTCTCTAGATTGGACACTACTCTGACTTGGCTCGAGCTGAACCGATGGTGGCTGAGCTAGCAAGTTACGAGTACTCCATCCGTCTCAAACTAATCGGTACTTATTTCCGTTTGGACATCCCATACTAATTGCTAGCTACTTACTTAAAATGTTCAATTTTCTCTTTCCTATTCACTCACAACAACTATCCACTAAATTTATTTTCTCTGTCTTACCCACTCACAACATTTATTTTTTGAACATATTTTTTAATCCCCGTGCATTCGCATTTAGTAGCGATACGTTTGAGACGGAGGGAGTACTTGCTTGTGGATCATAAGCTAAACGCGAACTGAATAATCCAACTCAAGCAAGCTGAACCAACTAGCTACAGTAGGATTTGGGGTAGTTTAAATATAAAAGAAAAGAAAAAAAAGAGGATAGTAGAAGGAGGCTGAAGCCAGTCAAGTATATTCGACCTCCTACTTCTCAAGTTACTTGTTGGTGACATTTCTGACAATAAAATTGTTAAAATGTAGCCCACTCTGTCTGCTTGCTAGGAATATCATTCTCTCTTTTCTGATCAAGAAACTTGCATATAAGCAAAGAATTTGTCAGATTCAGATCTAGTTTCAGAAACAAGACACATATAAGCAAAGAATTTGACCGAACCCGAAGGCGACCCGCCCCCCAAAAAAAAGTAGGATTCGGGTTGTAATTTTCATGACCCGAGCAGACTAGGGTCGGGTTCGGGTTTTGATATTGACCCGACGTGATCCGACCCGACCCACACCATCATGTGTAAAGTCAAGATATTATGTTAGTTAATTATATTATATGTTGTTCAATAGTTGTTTTTGAGTGAGGTTTGATGATTTTAAACTAATTTCTATAACTAATTAAAATTTAAGCTTAGACATAGATTGTAGATTGTGCCCAAGCAAATATGAGCTGAAAATTTTATAATTTGATACGCTTCGGGTAAGGTCAGATTCAGTTTCCCCTGTCTTCGGGTCGGGTTTGGTTTTGACGAAGCCCACCCTGAACCCGACCCGTTGCCATCCCTAGATACCACATATCCGAAATTGATTATGAAAGATAAATTACAAAAATATCCCTTGCTATACATATTAATATGGTAAATGCACATATAAAAAGAAGGTTATTAAAGTGATTCTTGATCTCTGGAAGTGATCGTAAGCCTAAAAAAACAACACTCCCAGACTTCCAGAATTTATCAATCAGAAGGCATAATCGTTCCTCACCTGATGACTGTTGTTATCACACACACACAAAAAAAACCCAGAGTCTTGCTACGAGTACAATATTATTCATTTATTCTACACCATGAAAACATTGAAGCAAAGATGTTACACAAAGGCAGACCAAGTCAAGTGCATAATACACGATTTTAAATCACAAAGAAACACCTAAAAGACCATTGTAAGTGCAGAATGTGGTGATAACAGAAGTGATAACCACACCTTCCCAGTGCTGCCGACGGGCAGACTTTATTATATTTGTATATTTGCTTCTTAAATAATTGCTGGACTAATATCTAATATTATTGCAAGGTTTGTTATTATGTTGGTCCAATTTACAGGTATAATACAAGCTAGGATATTGCAAGGAAGATAAAAAGGAGAATTATGGATAAAATGAGATTTTATCCATTCAAGCATGTGGGATTTGTGCATAACAAACACATGGTAATTGACCCATTCAACATCTGAGTTTGTGGAGGATAGAGTACAAGGCGCAGAAGCTCAATAGTACAACAAGGTGAAGCACATTACTTGGGCACAAAGAAGTTGTTCCTATTTTATAGGAAATGTGGAGATATTCATCCCCAAGACTCGGCCAACTCAAGCTCTCCACTACCCACGTTTTTGTGAACCATCTCAGCCATTTTTGGAGTGTTCCCCAAGTCCAAGAAGCACTATAAAATAGAAAAGGGTGTGAAGCATTGAAGATACAACACTTACAACACTTGAAGCAAAAAACACACTCCTCACAGAAAGTCTTACACATTCCTTAGTTCCTTATAAATTCCCAAACACATTTATATTCTTGTATCGAGTATTATAAGTGTCTTGGCTAGGTTAGGATTCTGTGTAATAGACTTAGTCGTTCCACAAAGCTTACATTGTAATAGCATTAGGGAACTCTCGGCCTTGTACTTCATTTCATATTATTAGTGAAAGGTCTCGCCTTTTGAGGCATCCCTCAAGATATATAATTTATATATCTTGAGAAAAATAATTCTTGTGTTGATTTTCCGCTGCAAACTCTTTTCAGAAACTGTTTTCTGCTCATGTGTGTAAAGTGTTGCCAGAAGTGATATCGTTGCAGTGACAACACTTTTGATATCACTTCCTTTCTGACTTAAACCATTGACCCTGCTTTTACAACCATAATCACAAACATATATCGCATCAATCACAGTAATAATCGTATTATTATTGCCACGGAGTTCATTTTCTGTATTAATGCGAGCCAGGGGTGAAAAAGAAAATGTCGCCTAACCGATCATTGCTAGGTGAATTGCCACCATAGACCAACAACCCCTCTTTCCCATCTCGTTTCCCAGCTGCGAAAGCACACCACCCTCTCGCACCTGGATGATGATCACTCGAATCTGAACCATCCTCACATCTCTTCCAAATCAGAGTTTCCGTATCCAAAGCATAAGTCCCGTTTGTAAACCTCCCTGCACCAAGGTGTCCCAAATCACTAGGGTCCACTTCCCCTCCGCATATAAATATATACTTTCCAATCCCAACAGTTGAAAACACGCTTCTTGGTGTCGGTTTCTCACCAGTTGTCTCCACTTGGCTCCATTTCTGGGCAACCGGGTCAAAAAAATGCACATCGTCCACTTCCATCCCAGCAAAACCATACACAACCCAGATTTTACCTTCGACCACAGCTAGCCCGGGCCCACCTCTCCCCTTGCACTTATCCCCTGCATCGGGATATTTGATCCATGTTTGATCAACAACATCATACGCCCACAAATCATTAAGCCGGCCCGCTTCACCACACCCACCAAAGATATATACGCATCGATCATCTGCTGCCACCGAGTGATAGCTCCGGTGAGGTGGTCCGGTATTCCCACTAGAGATTAAGGTCCATTTGTTGGTAAGTGTGTCGAAAGAATAGAGCTCGTTGAGCTCCTTGTGGGTCCCGTCCCTACCCCCGAACACGTAAATGGTCCCACCAACTGATGACATTGTCACCCCTACACGTGGCGGAGGGACGTCCCCTGTTGCTTTGGCCACGGACCATGATTGGTTGGTGAGATCAAATACGTAAAGGTCGTTATCGACAGGAACGCGTGGCTTGAATTCTCCACCAAACGCGTAGGCCTTTGTTCCAACAATGGTGATTGCATGTGAACTTCTGGCTCCGGGTCCATCTCCTCCCTGGTCCAGCTGCACATGGCAATAATTGTAAGTTAGATTTGGAGTAGAAACAAAAGAAATGTGCAACCAAATACAATATTATCGCTGAAACCCTCTGTTCGAAAAGTCGCGGCTAACTTCAAATCTGCCAAAAAAACTCGTTCAGTAAAAAAAATCGCTGCCTAGCCGCCAACCGGCGAGATCCACCTTGTTGTTTTAATTTTTATAAACTATTTGGTCCTAAAACGGCGTAGTTTCTTATTGGTTATAAATTCAAAAAAAAAAAAAAAACTTACTAAATACTCCATCCGACCCAAAAAAGTTAGTCCCACTTTTTTTGTTATTATGTTATACCAACTTTGAGCAATAGTTTAGGTTAGTTTTAACAGTCCGAACAAAAATCTAAAACTTGTTATTGATTATCAATAACAAGTTTTAGATTTTCATTAGAACAGTTAAAATTAACCTAAATTATTGCTCAAAGTTGACTCAAGTTATCAAACGAAAAAGTGGGACTAACTTTTCGGGATGGGGGGATTATTTGTGATGCCGTGCGGTGGAATTGTTGGAACTGGAAGTCTAGAAGCTTAGCAAATCAAAGGTTAGTTATTTATTATGTTTTTGAGGTTGATATATCATCTCTTCTTAAATAATACTCCATCCGGTCCAAAATAACTGACGCTTTTAGACCAAAAGTTTGGTCCAAAATAAGTGTCACTTTTGAACTAAATGTCCCTTTTACCCTTGCATTGAAACTTGTTTTATTTTATAAATTATCTTAGTGTGAGATATTTATTGCAGCAAAGATGCACACTTGATAGGGGTAAATTCAACACTTTTATCATTAAACCATGATAAAAACTGCTTTTCTAAAGCGTTGTGTAAACGCCAAAAGAGACAATTATTTTGGACCGGATGGAATACTTTTTTCTACCTTGTGATTTGCATGTTATTGTGAAATTTTAACTCTATTTCAGCAAAATTTTATAATCATGACTAAAATCTCGGATCCAATCTAGGCCCCGCCTAAGCGCTCTAGGTGCTAGGCCTAGGCCTGTCTCCGGTGCCTAGCGGCCGCCAAGTGAAACCCCCATGAGTATTTTAAGATGACTTATGCTTCCAACAGAAGTCATCATACTTGAGCCATGGGGAAACTGACTGAATGTATGATTTGCTATGAAGTTCTCAGTTCCTCCTGAAGAAAAGACTCTCGCAATGACATTCTAACTCAAATTGATTATTTCTCAGATTCATGTTTAACCAACACTATCCTTACTATGCGAAACAATAAAACTATAAGATTTGTAAATTAGACTAAACATCATATGAATCACATTTTTAGAAGAGGTTTTGACAAGTTAATCATTCTAGCATCCTCATTTCATTGAAAGGGTCATTTTATATTATTATTATTTTGCGCGTGGGACGGGGATTATTGAGATTGATGACGATACAAGGTCAATTCCATCCTGACTCAGCTGGTTGCATTTTTGCAACATGGAGTTTATGTCACTAGCATGACTTTCAAATATGTCTTCCTCCAAGGAAAGAATAAGACATAATGCGTAGCATATTTGCCCTCCCTTCTTTCTTAACCACTCTCTTAACTTGAAACTTTGGAGGCATCCAAAGCACGGAGAAGATTCCTCACTTCTACTCCCTCCGTCCCACCTCACTTGAGACCTAAGAGGTGGGCACAATAACTAAGGAAAAAGAATAAAATAAGGAAAATGTGTGGTAGAAATGAAGAGAGAGAATGAGTGGGGCAAATAGTAGTGTTGGTTGAATAAATTGAGTGGTGTAAATTGAAGAGAGAGAGAGAGAGAGTGGTGGGGTAGATTCAATATATAATTATTAAAAGTTCGCTATTTTGGGGAGGTCTCAAGTGAGGTGGGACGGACCAAAATGGAAATAAGTCTCAAGTGAGCTGGGGAGGAGGGAGTATTTTCTAAGATAAATTGGTATGGCGGAACCACCGACTTGGAATTGGGAATCACGATAATTTAAAATTTCAACTAATTTTAGGTCATTTGAAATCAAACCTTGCGAAACATGGTACGCCTCCTTGTAAAGGGTCCCTGGATCGGGAAGGGTTCCGAAAGAAGAAAGTGGCTCTTTTACAACACAAATCCTAGGTTCCAAATCAAAACAAAGGGATATCTAAGGCCAAGGTATTAAGTGCTTCCAAGCACACGACTGTTGAAACCATCTACTATCTAGACCACTGAGTTGAAACAATCGATAAAAGTTACTCCCTCCGTCCCAAAGTTTTAGTTACTTATTTGCGTCCCATACTTTTGGTTACTTACCCAAAATGTTCAATTTTCTATCTCCTCCTCACTTACAACAACTATCCACTATCTCATTTTTTTTCTCTCCTTTTCACTCACAACATCTACTTTTTTCTTGATCTCCGCGAATTCAGTTTTAGTAACCAAAAGTTTGGGACGGAGGGAGTACAAATTCAAGTGTTTCTATGAATAATACATGCCAAAAAGTTAACTATCAAGAGGAAATGAAAGAAAGTCGTCTCCTTGATTCCCTTTCATGCCATAAGAACTACCAGGGAAATGCAAATTACACTAACTAAAAGTGACATGAAAGTCAACGACCACTCCATCCTTACCAAATTGTTCAATTGAAGTCAAAAAGAACAAACCCTAGTAAAAATTTCAAAGTTATAAACAATCTAAAAGAAAAAAATTTGAACTTGTTTAAAGATTGCCGGAATAACAAAAAGGAATTAATCAGACGATGATCAACATTCAGGTTGACTATCTCTCACTTAACCCAAAATCAAAAGAAAAAAAAAAACAATTTTCTTGTTATTGTACAACAATGACGATAAATTAAACGCCATAAGATCACAAAAAGCTTATAAAACGAAACCCTCGAAAAGAAAATTAAAACTGATGAACAAATAGGAAAAGAAATTATAAATTGAGAAGGTAAGGGAAAGTTGAAGTAGCAAACCTTGACCCATTTCCCATGATGTTGAGCGGCAGCCATCGCCGGAAAACCTTTGTTTCAAATAATCGTGTTCGGATTTTGGATTGAACAATGTAGTAGTATTTGTTCGTTTGAGGTTCTTATAAAGAAAGTGTTTGCTCCACTGACGTGACGTGGTCCCTAGCGAAAGACGAGTTTCATTTCACCACATCGACCTAAACACAAGTTTTCACAATGAGGTTCGATCCTCTTCTTACTAGAATAAAAAATCACGAGAAAACAAATATGGAAACAAAAACTTAGTTGTCGATATTTTATTGGTTGTATTGATTATAAACTTGTTATATTTTAATTAAAAGCATTAATGAAATTATAACACATTATTTTGTTGATCAAATTTTTGTACTCCCTCAATCCCAAATTTATTGTTACTAAAATTGAATGCACGGGGATTAAGAAAAAAATAGGTGTTGTGAGTGAGAAGAAGAGAGAAAATGAGATATTGGATAGTTGTTGTGAATGGTGAGGAGAGATAAAATTAAACATTTTGAGTAAATAACCATAAGTATAGGACACCAAAAGGAAAATAAGTAACCATAAGTGTGAGATAGATGGAGTAGTATTTTTTCTATTTTTTTTGTGACTTTATAATTATATACTCCCTATGTCCCGGACCAATGGACATAATTTTTTTAGCGTTCCATTTAAATGGGCACATTACTAAAAGTAGTAAAAATCTTTATTATTCCTCCCACTCATTCTCTCTCCTACTTACTTTTTTACTCACAACTGACAACACTATCACTTTTTCTCTTCTACTCACTTTTCATACTCACAGCACTAACAATTTTCCTTAATTTTCATGATAATTTTTTTTTTCCCATTGGTCTGGGACGGAGGGAGTATAGTAAATCTCAGTGCTAATGTTATAAAGTATCAACCATTAATATTGAGTCTCATAAGTATTTAAATGGCTACATATAAACATTCAAACTGAAATTTTTGATGGTGCCAATGTGTATGAAAAAATGTGCCAACGTGTGTGTTATAGAGTGTCAGTATGCGAGTAAAAAGTGCAGTATTATTGATGGTGTAAAAAGAGTGTCAATAATAGTGTTAAAAGAGTGGCAGACTGACAGTGCATATTATAAATAGTGTCATTAATAGTACTAAAAAGTGTTAGTGGTATTGTTAATGTTAATGTGTCTCATCATGTTCAATGATTTATAGTTATTTACAAAAATGACAATGCATTTTTTAAAACAATTTTTGTTTATTTATAAAAATATCACCGTGTGTTTTAAAACATTTTAAAACAAAGGTCAATTATTTCGAGCATTTTAAAACATATTTTTCTAATCTTTTATGAAAAACGTCTTTTTCTTTTTCTCAAATTTTCACAAAGTTTTGGAGGTTTTGTCTTGCAAAAAAGTAGTATTAAGGTTTTAATGGACTGCTGAAATGGTTTAGCACCCAGGTTTGGGTTTTGTTTAAAAGGCATGAGTAGTGCCTTGCTTGGCTTATTAGATAAGATGATAATATAAGAAATTAATGAGGTCATTTAATTAATTAATTATTGTACTTCTTGAGTTAAATAATCTTTGTTGACGGGATTATCACGAAAGACAAAAATTGAACCAAAACAGTGAACTTCTGGGAAAGGTTACTTCTAGTGAAATTTCAACTACGAGTAATTTTATTTTTTAAATTATTAGTGTTTTTGGTTTTGTAAAATTTATTAAAAAACGTGTTTTTCTGTAAGAGATTGAAAAAACAGTTTTTTTTTAAAAAAAAGGCGGTGGCATTTTTGTACATACTTGACACTTGTTTTAAAAGAGGTAGTGCATTTTCGTAAATAACTGGCACTTGTTTTAAAAACATGCGGTGGCATTTTTGTAAATAATTTGAACTTATTCAACACACTGCATTATTAACACGAGACTAAAAATCTTTAACACTAACACTGGCATTTTTTAACACACGTACTGACACTCTTTAACACTATTACTGACACTTAGTAAAAGCTCAGCTTCAATGTTTATAAATGACGGTGTAAATAGCCGACACTTTTTAACACTACCATTGACAATTATCAAAAGTGTCAATGTTAGTGCTTATAAATGTCGGTAAAAATGTCTGGAACTTTGTACCATTATCACTAGCAATTATTAAAAAGTGTCATTTTCTATTTTCTATGTTTATAAATAGGACTGTAAATGAGACGAACCGAGTCGAGCTTTGGAATTTTGAGCTCGAGCTCGTTTATAAATTATTGAGCTTGAGCTTTTCTCGAGCTCGAGCCTAGTTTGATTGTTCAAGCTCCAATCGAGTTTCGAGCTGCTCGCGAGTTGTTTGCGAGCTCGAGTTTTTTTTAGCCAAGGGATTTTTTCTGAAAAATATGAAATCAAACGAACTCGTTCAAGCCTTATTGAGCTCGAGTTCGAGCCTTATCGAGCTCTAATCTGCATTCTGATCAAAGACCCTACCTTTTTTTCTTTTTTCTTTTTTAATCTCAAATTATGTGTCTAACTTAACAAAACGAGCCGAGCTCAAACAAGCAGCACAGGAGCCGGCTCGATAACAAATCGAGCTTAAGAACTCGGTTCTAGCTCGAGCACGAATAGCACTTCGAGCCGGCTCGATAACAAATACCCCTTAAGAATGTCATGTGAGGGGCACGTGACATACTTTTCGTTAGGTTTTTAACGGGCCATCCAAAATTATACCTGATTGCAACAAAAAGACACATTCAGTAATTAAATTGTAACAAACACAAATTGGATAATCAATTGAAACATGACGACAAACTCAAATAACTAAATTGCAATTTGCCCATTTTGGTAGTCAACTTAATCATTGTGCAACTCTACCTAAATAGAAATAAAGTACGACTAATTACACACAATCTTTAAAATATTGACAAGTCAAACACGAAACTTTTTTAGAGACGGAGGAAGGAGTATGAAAGTTTCATTGTCCAACCTTCTGTACTGTGTCTTACAACAACAGATGTGTGGGTCCAGGAAACAACCAGACCCACATGAGCTTAATGTAAACAACATTTTCTTCAAATAAACGCTAAGGCCATCACCGTCGCACGGAAAACATACATCATATTTAGCAAGGCAGGGGAAGGTGCCTTGTTGCCGTACTGATAATAATTGTAAGGCATGGCAGGAGTATTCGGGGCGGAAGGTGGGCAGTTAACCAGAGAACCACCAGCCGGTGGTGGTGGACCACCATAACCTCCCGCCGAAGGTGGTGGTTGAGGGCGGCACGGATCCTGACAGATGGAGCAATCTGTACAAGTTGGTGGTGGGGACACCCCATCACTGTATGCATCTTCAGGCTTAGAAGAGTGCATGGTGCAGGCCATCACTGCACATACAAACACAAACAGTAGCCTTGCAGAAAGCACCATGCTTCTTCTTCTTCTTCTGGACAAAGGAGATGAAAGAGCTAAAGAGGAGATAGATAAGCAGGTCGCATATATCTCTATAACTATACACACACACACACACACATATATATATATATATCAACAACTTTCCTCGATTTCTGCCATGAATGCCACATAAACACTAGCTTGTGCCACATCGAAAGCAATGTGGCAATCTGAAGTGAGGGAAGCGGATTGACTTTATTTGCATGGATTACAAGCAAAGACAAAACAAGGAGTGATAATATACATCAGCAAAGAGGAAATGGATACATATAGTTCTAAATGAGCGATCGTAATAAGTCACTTGAACCGACAATTCAAGAATTAGAAGAAGACTGAAATTTTATATCACTTACTGTTACATTACAATAGTTCAAGGTATAAATCAAACGAAAAGTACATGAGAAGTTATATATTTGTTTGTAGAAAGCAATAAATATGTTAATTTCAATATAGAAATTAATCTTCCTCAACTACTCTTTCGGTTTTGAATGAACAAATGTAAATAAATACTACCATAAAAGAAATTAATATGGATTTATCCTTAGAAAGGCAGACTCTAGAATAAGACTCACTTTCTGTGGCCAAATAAAAGAATTTGGTTAATCCTCTGAACTTAATAACGAGAATACGAAGCTTACTTGGCTGAAACTCCAGTTGATGTAGACAGTCGACTTAATACTGATAAATAATACTCCCTCAGTCAGAAAAAAAAAATAGTCTCATTTACCGGTCAATCATTTTAGGTTGTAACTTGGTAAATTTTGTACCTACTTTAGATTAAGTGAGATTACTTTACTGGGATAAACCAAAGATGAAAGTGAGACTAAATTTTTTAGGACGGAGAGATTAAACCATAGAAAAGGGTTCTTCCACTAGAGTATATTCTTTTTATGACCATATTCTGAAGGGTGACTTCTTATTTTCTTTTTCATTAGCGTAAAAAAAAAATCATTCTTAAAAAGACGGCAAACACTAGTAAAAGAACCCCTTTCTATAGTTGAATACGTATAAGAATTTAGTCACTGCCATGGACCTGATAATGGGAATATAAATAGGTCTTTTTGGAAGAACTGGTCGATGTTGGCAACGCAGAGAAGCCGGTATATTTATTGTCCTTTTTTGCAATGCATATTTTGGCAATGTAATCAAATAGCTTGTGCGTCTGGACATAGGGTTGAGCTGCATATTCCTCAACTGGTATCCACTACAATGAGATAAATGAATATCTAATTAGCATTTTAAAAAATATATAAAAAAATACGGATTGTTCAAGTTGGGAAATATCCTCATTAATTATTCTATTAGTACCTCAGCAGCTTCGATCTCTGAGTTTTGCTTTTGGATATCAAAAGATAAGGGTCTAAGCATACACACGAAGAACAAATCTGACTTGCTGAAATATGACTGGTGGCTTTGACTGTAATCAAATGAAGAGTACGTCTACGTATTAGAAAACCAAAATAAGGAAGAACTGTTATGATAGTATTAAGCACACTTCTTACCTGAATGCAAGGATTTCAACAAATTCCGAGTCAATCTGGAAAAAGAAAACATTAAACCAGATTAGGAGACATTTTATTGAGCAAGAAGGTACTTTCAACATCCTATTTTTCTAAGCAACTAACTTTCCATCTAGATTACTTACTCCTGTCTCTTCTTTCACCTCCCTGATTGCAGCGTCACAAATATCTTCACCCTGTGAAATGAAAAACTCAACCCACGGTTTCGGAAGCCAAAACAAAAGCATTAACAGAAAAAGATACTCCCTCCGTCCCAAAATCGAATGTTCACTTTTGAGTTTTAAGGAAATTTAAGAAAGCTGACATTTAGGCATTTTTGTAGCATATATGCATACACTTAAAAATCTCACCATATTACGTTATTAGTACAAGAGTAAAACTATAACATTATGATTACTAAGGAGCACCATGTAACATCACAAAATAAGGTCATTCATTATGGGACGGAGGGAGTAAAACTTTTGCAAGCTACAAACCACTGAAATCAAAGTGAAGGTTGCCCACCTCCTCAACAACTCCAGTTGGTAACTTCCATACCCCAGTGCCTTTGAATGCACCATGTTTTTCTTGAACTACGAGTACCTAGAAAAAATACAAGTTCGGTTTTCAGAAAATAAACTAGCTATATGTCTTAGATTCATAAGTTAATAAACAGAATAAGGCACTATGGGTTAATTAAAGTGATTACTGCAAAAGGTTTACCTCGCCCTTTGTATTCACGAGAAATGCACCAATACCAACACGATGCGAAGCATTTGCTGGGAGAGTATTCTCGGTTTCAGGAATCCAATATGCAAGCATTAAGTATGATTTTTCTGCATGATGATACCAGAATCCCTCCTAGAAACATTAGCAAAAATAAAACGGTGAAACACAAGCAATGAGACAATATAGAGCAGAGATTATTAACGAATGGATACAATAACAAGAAAATACGACTGCGGTCCAGCAATACGCTTCTTACAGTTCCAGATCGAAAACTAAAGTTCAATGTTTTATGTTACTTCCTCCGTCCCAAAATGAATGTCCAAGAAAATTTCAACTTTACTCTCGATCAAGAGCAATTTTGGAAAGTTTTTGGACATTCATTTGGGACGGAGGTAGTATTAACTTAAGAAACTACCCTTTTACACCCCAGCTAAGTTTACATCAGTCACAGAGCAGTGTGTTTATATACCTTAACTGCAGCGTCAACAAGATTTGAAAGTTCAATAGGTAACTTCAGCCATATGCCTTTTTTCCCCTGCAAACATATAAAACCATTTATTTTATTTTTACTGAATGTATTCTAATCTTGGGATTTTCCAAGTTAGCTACTGTTTCTAAGAGATATACAATTATACATACTGATGAAGCAAACTAAAAATACGCTACCTGTTCCCTCCACTTTGACATCGATGCTCTAAGCAAAATAGTAAAGACATTAGATTCCAGAGGCTCTTTCATTTCCACAATAACTCCTCCATAAGAATCTTCAGAGGCATTGAGCATATTAACCTGCACTACTGTATCTTTAGGGGCTGATGAACTTGGAGCCATTGACAAGAACTTTTTGTCAGGTATACTCGTGATCTTTTCCTTTAGACCTGAAAGCCAATTTAGCACCTAGTTCATAAACAAATTGTTAAGATCATTGCGTAATAACAAAGTAAAATGCCCAGATAATGAATTAACTTGCATGCCACATGGAAAAAAAAAAAAAAGGTTTATGCTATTCTCTGCACATTGTCATTCAAGGATGCAATTTCTTGTGCATATTTTTGCAACTAATAAATACAAGTAGAAAATACAATGTGTTCTCAGTAACATTAACTTCTTCCCCTTCTGGAGAAGATGCAGACTACATTTTCCCTCCTTACCAACATCAATGTCCATATTTGCTCTCGATCAAAGATCAAATTTGGAATTCATTCTGGGATGGAGGGAGTAGTATTCTAAAGATGACGAGCCTCCAACCTTGAGAAAGATATCTGAGTTTCGATAGCTAAAGTATTGGGGGAAACTTGGTCAAGAAACCTCAGCATGATTTTGAAATGAGACACAGCTTATCACAATGACATACATAATTAACGCACTCTCATTGGCAAAGATATTAACCCCCATCCCAAATTGAGTGTCCGTTTTAAACTTTTGTAAAACATAAATGAACATTAACTTTTAAGCAATTTTGTTACCACACATACATGAATGCCTTCAATAGTCATACCATATTACTGCAAGTTTACATCGGAACATGTAGTGGGATTGGCACAAATATTATTCAACAGGGATTCACAATTAAGGGCATATTGTCGGGAAGAAGCAATACGTGATACTACCCGTCTCAAAACGATTGATGTTCGCGTCCATTAAGGAAAATGAACACTCATTTTGGGTCTAAGCAAACAATGATCATGAACAGAAATGGAGTCTCACTTTGGAACAAGGAGGGAGCAACACAATTACAATTACAAGGGACAAAACAACACTTAGATTACGGACCCACTTTGAGAAGGAACCTGAAACAAATGCCTACGAGTTAAGCACCTTTGGAAACACAGGGCAAAGAGGATTTGCTAAGTGCAGAATAGGAATTTGAACTAGTCAATGCCAGCTCAATCTTGATACCAATGACACAAGTATACAAGATTAAGCTTGGAAGAAAGCAGCGCATACAAAACATGAAAATTAGATTCAAAATCGACCCTTCAATTAAAAACTCATATAATCTTGAATCTTATAATACAGCAAAATAATCAATTTATAGCTGCAAATTAAGAACAAGTACGCATAAAGTAAACGCAGGAACTTGATTAGCAATTATCAAGGAAAGTTCAAAGTAAATTCTGGATAATAAACACGTTAAAGAAAGACTACACGTTAATCATTCCTAAGAACAAGGCACCTTGTAACAACAGTCGTTTTGTAAATTCTGTAACCCTAACAACTCTAAAAGAAGTGATGGGTGCAGGAAATTTCACAAAATTAAACAAAGAAATTTCACCTTGTTCATAGATGTGTTTGTTCGAATTCTGCAATTGGAGAGTCAGAAAGGGAAACTGGGTAATCGCAAAAGTATGAGAAAATTTGGGTGCATAAAATTGATGGGAGTTTGATTTGAAGTTGAAGTAATCATGACCGAATCTGGGATTTGATGTACGCATTAAGGAAGGATGTGATTATTTTAGTGCTAATAATGGTACTTTGGGAAAATTTTGTCTTTATTTTTGATTCTTTGGTCCCGTAAGAAGAAGGGAATAGCAAGACCATTTACAATGGTGGTGTTGAAACTTGAAAGGGTGTTGAAAAATATTTTTAATAGTTGAAGGGTTGCAATAGAAGTGTTGAAAGGGTGTTGAAAAATTGGGGGCAAATAGCACATTAGTGCCCCAAAGTTTCATACGAGTAGTAATTTAGGTCCTAATGTTTCAATTTTGGCAATTTGGTGCCTAATGTTCACCTTTTGTGGTGAAATTGGTCTTTTTTGGATGATCATGGATGGAAGCTAACAAAATTAACAAAAAAATTAACGAGTTTCTTTAAAAATTGGATTTCTTACCCAGAAAGACAAGTTGGCGTTATAAGAGTAAGATAAAGCATGGGATAAGAAGATGTGAAGGTGGCAGGTGGGTGAGTGGGTGTGTGAGGTGGGGGAAGGAGACGAAGAAGGTAGAAGTTTAGGTTTGATTTTTTATTTTCTCTTTTCAAACAAATTCAGGTTAAAAGAAGTTTTTCTAAACAAATTCAGGTTAAAAGAAGTTTTTCTAAGGCTATTATCTATGGACTAATATCTAAATTTAGCCCTTTACTTTTTTTAAACATAATTTTTCCCTTTACATAAAGAATTAGAATTATAAATGACTTTAATGTAAGGAATTTTTATTTTAATAATTTTCATTACTATACAAAAAACTTATTATTTTAAATGATAAACAATATTTTACTTTAATATTTATTAGTTTTTTTGGGTTAATTAAAATATATATTATTTTATTAAAATAATATATATATATATATATATATATATATATATATATATATATATAATTTTAGGAGTTGTAAAGTTTTTAACAAAATAGGGACAACATAAATAATTATTGAACTTTTATGGGTAATAAATGCAAGTTTCAAATAAGCTCATTAGTTTTTCCGTTAATTATGTTAGCTTCCATTCATTATCATTCAAAAAAGACTCATTTCGTCACAAAATGTGAACATTAGGCACCAAATTACCAAAATTGGAGCATTAGGACCTAAATTGCAACTCACATGAAACTTTGGGGCACTAATGTGCTATTTGCCCAAAAAAATTGGAGTGTTAAAAGTTTTAAACGGTTGAAAGGGGAGAAGAGTGGGCCACTTGGCAGGCAACGATTGGTTCTTAAAATTTCTGATTTTATTTCTCATATTAATTATTTGAGCTCAATTGTTTTATAATAAATTAATTTTAAAAAAATACTCCAAAATTCATAAAATAAATTCTCTATAAATAGAGTCAAGTTTCATTTGATTTGGACACAGAAAAAAAAACATTTTTTTCAATATAAATTTCTCAATTATCCTTCATTAACTCTTATTTAAAAAAAAAAAAATCAATATCTTTTAGTGAAATGCAATTACAGAAAATTAATTAATTGTGAATTATTATTTTTAATTATAATTGATAATAATAATAATAATTATTATTATTTTACTAATCATAAAAATAAATAATATAAAATAAAATAAAAGTGGTGGAGTATTGGATGATGAGTTGGAAGGGTGTTGAATTTTATTGAACAAAACCATTGTATATTGTATGGTGTAAAAGTTAGGGCAAATTGCACTTTACTGGCACTAAGTTCACACGAAGTTGCAATGTAGGACTTAATGTTCCAATTTTTGCAATTGTGTACATTATGTTCACAAATTGTTGCAATCCAAAGCAAAAATGGATGACACGTGACGAAAGCTAACGAATTAGACGGAAAATATAATAAGCGTTTTTTAAATTTATATTTTGTCCCTAAAGTTTAGTAATTTTATGAAAATATGTTGTAACAATTAAATTTGAGAAAAAAGTATTAATAATATATAAATGATTTTGAAAACAATAATAATGTAATATGCACGAAAAAAGTAGAGAAACTTAAACCAAAATCAATAATTGTATATGCCACAGAAATCAGATGTAAAACACAATTTTTTTTAATATACAAAAGGAAGACAAATATATACGCTAGGGCTGAAAATGTAATTTAAAAAGATCTTAGTTACACCATTTAAATAGAAAAAGGAAAAAATGGGCAAGTTTTGTATACTCTCTCCATATATAACAATGCGTACGATTTTGGGTGTGCACAGAAATTAAAGAGGGATTATAAGTGGGTAGTATGTACTTATTATGTGCACATTATATGAGACTTAGGTAATATAAAAAAGGTATTCTCAATTATTTTCTTTTTCTAATTAAATGTTGTATTCAACTAATTTCTTATTGATCTAAAAAAAAAAAAAAAAGACTTATTAGATTTGAATCTAGAGCCCAAAAAGATATATTTGTTTTCTTTTTGTATGTTAAAAAACAGTCGCATTATTTGTATATTTTCATGTGGCATATTATATTATTGATTTTTTCTTTTTTAAGTTTTGTTATATTTTTCATACATTTTATATTATCTTTTAATATCAGTTATATATATTAATTAATAAAGATTTTTTCTCTTAAATTTAATTGTTACAAATATTTTTCATAAAAGTACTAAACTTTAGGGTTGAAAATGTAAATTTAAAAGACGTTCATTACATTTTTCCTCTATTTCGTTGTTTTCGTCAAGGGTCATCCACTTTTTCCTTGCATTGCAACAATTCGTAAACATAATGTGCGAAATTGCAAAAACCAGAACATTAGGCCTTACATTGCAACTTCGTATGAACTTAGTGGCAGTGAGGTGCAATTTGCCCTAAAAGTTAAATGGTAGTTGAATTATTAGGTGGAAGAGAGAGAAGATGATGTGGAGTGCTGGGAATTGAAAAAGAGGGTGTTGAAAGTTGAATGAAGTTGAAACCATCGTACATAGTCTAATAAAGAATTGTTAGTTGTTCCGATTCTAAAACAAAATTTTTATTTTGTTATTTTGGGATTTTTATTGGAATTTTTCATTTTTTTTTCAAAAAAGAAAAGATTTCATTCACTTTCGCTTTCATTTTAAATCACAACAACTACACACACTATTCCAAACCCCACTTTCACTATCTCCTTTCCGCTCACAACACCTGTTTTTCCAATATACTATTACATCCCACCTCACTTGAAACTTATTTTATTTTGGTCCGTTCACTTCACTCGAGACTTTCTAAAATAAAATGTTTTTACACTCACAACACGAATCAAATCATTATTCATCGCACTTAGGGATGTAAACGAGCCGAGACGAGCTTTTGGGTGTCGAGCTCGAGCTCGTTTAAAACTTATCGAGCTCGAGCTTTTATCGAGCTCGAGCTCGAGCCCACTTGCTTGTTCGAGCTCGAGTCGAATCGAGCTCGCGAACAACTCGAGTCGATATCGAACTCGAGTTTTAATGAGCCGAGCTCGAGCTTAGACATTTTTTTAAGAAAACTATGGTCTTAACGAGCTTATCGAGCCGAACTCGAGCTTATCAAGCCGAGTTCGAGCCGTTCGAAAACAAAAAATCAATTTTAATGAGCTTATCGAGCCGAACTCGAGCTTTTAACGAGCTAAACGAGCCGAACACGGTCGGGTCGATAACAAAAACGAGCTTGACAATCAGTTCGAGCTCGACTCGAACTACACCTCGAGTTCACTCGAGCTCGAGCTTTCACGAGCCGAGTCCGAGCCAGCTCGGTTCGTATAAAAGCCCTAATCCCACTCATTCTTTCTTCTACTTTATCTTTTATACTCCCTCTGTCCCAGACTAAGGTTCTTAATTTCCTTTTTGGTTTGTCCCAGACTAAGGTTCTTAGTTGTTTTATTACTTAAAATGGACCATATGACCCACTTGTCATTCTCACAACAAAAACCCCCTACTCACTTTATCTCTCATACTTTCTCTTACTTACTTTTTCATACTCACAACATTTACCTTTTCTTAATCTCCGTGTAAAATCAAACTAAAAATCTTAGTCCGGGACGGAGTGAGTACTTGCAACATTTCGTACCCACTATTTTTTTCTCATATTTTTTTTGTAGTTCTTGTGCCTACCACTTAGGTCTCAAGTAAGGTGGCACATAGGGAGTATTTACTTAATTTTCGTTTCTAAAACAAAATAAAAATAAAAAATTTACTTTAAAACGAAGAAAGTATATATATAGTTATTTATATTTAAAATTATTTTATGACATCAATATTGTGAAATATAAATACAAAGTACTGAGACATCTACAAATGTGAATAAAAACACTTATAAAAATGGAACGAGTAACTAAAAGGGATTAAACAAGGAACCTACACTTACGCTTACAATATGTGTTCAACAGGTTGTACTAATCGCGAGATTGAAGTTTGAGATCATTAAGGTATTACATGAACCCTAGCTTACAACCGATTTATTTTATTTGTGTATTTCAAAAGTTTGTTGTAAGGACATGGCTTGCAACATAAGTCATTTAGACTTTCATTCATAAAGTTATGATTATAATATTAATTTATAAAGTATAGTTGATAATAAAATGTGTAGAATTCCTGGATATATATTATCTAATTGTGATGGGCAAAAGGGTAATTTATTATCATAAAGCTTGAAAGGGTGTGGTCCCTAAATGAAATGTCACCAAGTCTACTATATAAAGGGCATTCCATCAACCCTTAAGACTACTCCATTTTTCATTAGTACTCTCTCCATAAATCTTCATTAAGTGTTAAAGAAGTAAAAGAGGAAAGACATTCATCATTTAGAAGAGCATTCTCCCTACTTGTTTTTCATCTTCATTTCTCCCTCAAGATCACATCATGGATTCAACAGGTATTGTTCTTAAACGCTTCCGCTTCATCTTTCCTCTTTCTCTTACTTAAATATGAGTGTGGCATTCAGGGTTTAAAATTGTTCTATCAATTGGTATCAGAGCCTGGTTCATTATTTAATTTGAGTTTGAGTTCTTGTATTAAGAAAAAACATTAAACCGCTTTAACTATGATTCATTTTCCCTGTTGAATCTTAAGGTTTTTGATGTCGATTAGGGACTCTAATTCGTTAATAGAGTGCTGATGATCTTCATCTAAATTAAGTAAATGGTTTGAAAAGTTTTTGTTCTTTAAAAGGTTCAAATGAGACTATCCCTTCATAACATGGTTTATGTTTTTTGTGCATACCATGTGGATCTACTCACTTGATTCCATTAATTTTAAAAGGCAAGATTATCCTAAATAACATGGTTTTATGTTTTAAGTACATACCATGCGGATCTACTTGCAATTCATTTGATTTTGAGGAAAATTTAGACAAAAATTCAGAAGTGCAGATTGTTTGGCACGGTCGTGCTCTTTGTTTGGCACGGCCGTGCGCCTCAATTACCTTGAACCGGTGTGTACAGTGGTGCCGGTCCGGACGGGTGTGGTGTTTAATCCGGTCGGACCGTTTCGTTTGGCACGGTCGTGTCTATTATTTAGCACGGTCGTGCTATCTGCACCGTGAAAACTTGTTTTTTCCCATATTTTGGCACGGTCGTGCCCTTTGTTTGGCACGGTCGTGCTAAGTATGTCGAATGAAAATCAAGTTCTGCATTATTTTGTTGTTTTCTCTAGAACAAAAAACATTCATTTTTCAAACCTTAAAACCCTGATTAATTATATGCTTAAATAATTTTATTCATTGTTTAAATAATATTATCACCCAAGTGATTAACGTTATTTAAATGCAAAATTATTAAAGTGTTGAATGTTTAAGTTAATATGTGAATAACTTGAATTTTCCAAAGAAGATCTTGACATTTGACTAAACTTAGGCATTCATGTGGTAACAAATAAAATGAACATTAGGATATTTTCTTAGGTACTTATGTCGGCCCAAAGGAAGATTAAGTATTTATTAAAATATAAGTTCAAATTACTTGTTACCTAAGGCAATCATTTATGAGTCAACTCGCAATTCAAAGATTAGTTTTGATATCATGTTGATTGTCTTATTGATGGATTTCGTTGATATAATTAATCACTAGTAGGTAACCCGTGCTCTGCACGGGAATCTATTCCGTTAATGTTTTTTGTGTGTTTCCTTTTTGATGTTTTTAATAGATAAATTAACATAATAATTTTATTTGAAAATATATGTATATTTTAAATTAATCAAAACATTTTCATAGCTTTGGTTGTACATAGTTGTAATAAATATATTTTTTTAATGAATTTAGAAGTACATTTAAGTCTGTTGTATGAATATTTCAAAAAACCTAATGGTATTAATAGTAATAGTTAACATATATAGTAACTATTATGATTAAATAATATAATTAATAGTAATAGTTAATATATAACAATTATGATTAACTATACTATTAATAATAATAATTAACTTATATAGTAACTATTATAGTTAACAATTATATTTAACTATTATAATGAACTAATACTATTAATAGTATTAGTTAGTTATAATAGTTAAATATTACTCCCTCCGCCTCGGAGTAAGAGTCATATCTCCCATTTGCACATAAATTAAGAAATGATGGAAGTAAAGTAAATGTTGTGAGTGTAAAAGTAAATTGGAAGAGAGAATGAGTGGGAGTGAATAATAAGTTGATTGATTTTGTGAGTATAAAAGTAAAGTATGAGAGAGAATGACTGAGATGAATAGTAAAAATTCTTTGTCATTTTAGGAAAAAGACTTTTACTCTGTGACGTATCAAAATAGAAAGTAGGACTCTTACTCTGGGACGTAGGTAGTAATAGTTAACTATTACTATTATAAGTATTAGTTACTATAGTAGTTAACTATATTAGTTACCTATTATAGTACCTATTACTATTATAAATATTAGTTACTATAGTAGTTAACTATAATAGTTACTTATTAAAGTAACTATTACTATTATAAGTATATAGTTAACTATTATTATAGTTACTTATTATAGTAACTATTACTATTATAAGTATTAGTTACTATAGTAGTTAACTATATTAGTTACCTATTATAAGTATTAGTTACTATAGTAGTTAACTATAATAGTTACTTATTATAGTAACTATTACTATTATAAGTATTAGTTACTATAGTAGTTAACTATATTAGTTACCTATTATAGTAACTATTACTATTATAAGTATTAGTTAACTATAGTATTTAACTATAATAGTTACCCTATATAGTAACTAATACTATTAGCTAATACTATTAGCTAAGAAAAAGAATTTGAAAAGTCTCTTATTTATAAGAGTGGTAATGATGTGGCAACACCAAATGCAACCTTTCTCTAAGACTTGTCTATGTGGCAACACCATGGCTCTCCTCACCAACTTTAATATATATATATATAGATTTTTCATTTTGTAGTTTCTTATTCATGTTTTTGTTTTCATTCTTTTTTGTTCTCAAAACCCAACAGATTTACTTATTGCTTCATCCATAATCACTGCTATGAGTACAGTACCGATGCTAAACGGGACTAATTTTAAAACTTGGAAAAATAAATTAATGATGATCTTAGGCTATATGGACATAGATCACGCATTAAGGGAACCGTTTCCTCTTCCTCTTTCTAATATAAGCACTCAAGAAGATTGCTTAAATAATGAGAAGTGGGAACGCTCCAACCGTGTGAGCCTAATGATCATGAATATAGTTGTCCCGGAGACCATTTTGACCGGTGTCTCCAAGGACGTTGATGCTAAAACATTCCTTGATATGATTGAGGGATGTTTGGCATCTACCTCTTCTCATGGGATAAAAAGAAGAGAGAAGGAAATTGTGGTTGCAAGAAATAAGAAGCGTAAGGGATCATCTAATGATCATGAAGAATGCTTCTTTTGCAAGGACCTCAATCACATGAAGTGCGACTGCCCTAAGTATCACGCTTGGCGTGCTAAGAAAGGTATGTCATTTGGTATTGTTTGTGATAAAGGCTAATTTGGTTTCATTTCCTACATATACATAGTGGTTGAATTCTGTTACAACAACTCACATAATGAATGTCTATGTAGGGTTGCCTGAAATACCGAAATCCTGGAGAAGATGAAGAATCATCTATATGGAAGCTGGGATCTGGTTGAAGGAAAAGGCATCGGAATCTTATTGGATATTGTTAAAAGTACTTAGTATTATTTGTATATGTTGGGTATGCTTATCACTCAACCCTCCTACATTTGTTAGAATTGATTGATACCATCACCTATAAGTATTTTTTATGGACTTTAGGACCTCATGTAAAGAAGTTTATAACTTCAATTTTTTAGCAAAGTCCTTTTTATAGTATAGGCTTAGATGATAGGACTTGAAGCTTTAAAGAATCGAAGATTTCCTAAGCAGGATTCACTTCACTGCGCAGGATGTTCTCTGCGCAGGTCGCCACTGCGCATAGATATCTTGCGCAGCCCTTGACCCCTGCTCAGTTTTTAAGATCTTATTTCCTAAAACTCCAAAGATCTTTTTGTGACCAAGCATGGTGCGCATACTGCTCATGCGCTGAATCCATGCGCGCCAGCAATGCGCATGTCTTTTGTGCGCGGACACAACCTTGGTCAAGTTCCTCATCTCCTGATCTCACTTTCTAGAAAGTTTGGAAAAGCGCTTAGAAGATGCACGCTTATTAAAAAGCTGAGGTGTGCTCAAACGACAAATCCTGCACACTCAGCATAGCCAACGGTGGAGATGCGCTCAAACATAATATCTCAAGTGAAGACAGCTGTCAACCTTCTAGAAGAAGCTTTTGAATTTGGTCTTCATGCTCAGTCTCCAACGGCTCTAAATTACCTGCGCACCAATCATATTGTGCCAGGTCATCATCTTTGATCAGAGCCCCAACGGCTATAAAGGACACCTGCGCACCAATCATGTTGTGCCAGCTCATTGTCCTTGCTCTGAGCTCCAACGGCTATATTTAAGCTCTCAGCTATAAATAGCCTGCTCATCTTCATTTCCAAGCTGCCTTTGAAGCTGCCTTTTGATTCAGCCCCTTTCATCGGCCCTTGATCATCTTCTTTGATCAAGATCCCTTTGTTGGTCATAATGCTTCAGAGCTCGAGTTTCATGCTTCATTGAGAACCATGAAGATCTGAAGTCTGCTGCTTAGTTTTTCCAGATTCTTTAGAACAGCCTTCAAGATCTTCAAACCTTCAAAACTCCTGCTCATATCACAAAGCCTATATCACCAGAATTCTTGGTGCTCTTCATCTTTCATATTCATAGAGCCCAGAATTTCTGTCACACACACACCTCTTGAAGCTTTGATCATTTTGATCGAACTTCTTGAGATACACCGGTTTAGTCTAGGATTTGTTCTTCATAGATAATAGATCTTGAGTTAGTATTGAGCTCAAATGTTGTAATTTGTAATACTCTCTCATATAATAAGATCTCCATTAGAAATCCAAGACTAACCATCTTGGTAGAGGATGTAGATCTTTCATCGATCGAACCTCTCCAAATAGCGTGTTCATTTTACTTATTGCATATTCTCTGCTTAACTTTTTATGAACTGCTTTGTTTGATCTTTCAGATTGCCACTTTTTGATGATGTGATCGTTATTGCTCATTCGCCTTAGAATCCCATTTTGCGCCACTCTTTAGCCTCATACTTAGCGCGTGCGTTTTTATCTCTGCGCAGTATACCCTGCGCAGAGCTGCTTTAAATTTCCGCTGTGCATTTCACACTCTTGCTGCGCGCTATACTTAGCCAAAATAAGAGTTGTGCGCATCTGCCATTAAATTGCAAAAGGGTTTGAAAAGAATTTTTAAAACGCTATTCACCCCCCCCCCCTCTAGCGATTTTCACACCCTTGTTGCCCCTTTAGGGACCAACAAGTGGTATCAGAGCTAACACCTTCATAAAACATGTTTCTGTTTTTCAAGCTTAACAGCTTGGGTGCCGATTCAATATGGCTTCAAATCTAGGGCAATGGCTAACTTTTCACATATTCCTGCGCCTGCTCAAACCTCATCAAATTCAGAAAGCTCTCCAAACCTGGTGGATCCTCAAGCAAAGATCCGTATTCTCTTTCATAGAGACTCAAAGAAAGATGACTTGGTTTACTGCAGAAAGCCAGGACATTACGCTTCAATGCCTCCTTCAAAACTTGAGTACAAGGAAAAGCAATCCTGCGCACAAAGCATCAAAGCAGTGCAGAATGGTTGCTGAGGAGAATTGCGCAGAAAAGGAGCTAAAGACAGAATGACAAGCACCTATCTGCCAGAGCCAACTTGACAGAAGCTGCGTCATCACCAACTCCGTAGCCGCGCAAGGAATTTCTCAAAGTATGCTGATCTTAAAAGATAACTCTGCTGTAGAGCGCAAGTTAATGTTTCAACAAGCAGGAAAGATCTACTTTACTGCGCTCTCTCAAGCTCAGTTGATATCGATAGTGGATTCTAGACACTACTAGAGATGTCAACACTCTTAAAGGTGCGCACGAAGGAAGAGATCACTCAGTAATATATGGTGACAACAACAAAGGGCACATAATTGGATTTGGACTAATCATAAAAGATTAAGCCTCAAGCAACCTGCTCTCCATATCACAATTATGAGATAAAGGTCTGGAATGCCATATCACCTCAACGAAATGTTTCACCAAAAATGGCATTTCTGGACTAACTTTGCTCACAAGGACTCGTAAGACAAATTTCCAATCTATATGATCTTACCGCTATAATTTCTATTTACTAATCCTTGTTTTGTAGCAATAAGCTTAAGTGAAAACAGCTAGCAATGGTATAAGCACCATGCCAGCTTAGTAAGCAACCTGAGCAGTTTTTTTTCTCCAGCAAGATTGCTCCGATGTCAAATCGCTTACATCCGCTTCACCTCATATGTTTGGACCGCTCACTACCGCGAAGTTTTGGACCAACCTGTGGTATCTCTAATGATATCCTGGCTGCTCTCCTTCTAAATCTCCAAACATAGAAGACATCAATAGAGTTCGACACTTCAATGGAACAGAATTTATGAACATCGATGTCGCTCAATATTGTGAGAATCAACAAATGGTATTCTTCACAATTTCTCTGCTGCTGGAGTTCCGCAACAAAATGGCGTTGTGGAAAGAATCACTCGTTGATTGAGGATGGTTAGACAATGATAGTAGAAGCAGCAACGGTGCATGTTTTACTCAAAATAAAGATCCCTCATCAACAAAGCCTACGTCTATACTCCATACGATCAATGGAGAAAGAGAAAGCTCCCAACATTGTTTTCTTTCTTCAAGTTCTTTGGCTACAAACGCTATAGAGGTAAATTCGACGCCAAAGCAGTTGAACGTATCTTCGTTGGGTATGCAAATCATTCTATAAGGTTTTCATGATCTTAATAAGATAAATCTCTAGTCATCTTAGTATCTGTACATGCTACTTTTTAATAAACATTCTCTCCTTGAGCCACATTTGGCTCCCAATGATTCTGATGACTCTGCTGAGCTTTTTAGACAGATGCGCAGTAATTCTATTCCTGCGCAGGACATAGATCAAGCAAATACAGAATCAGTCCATCTCATGCGCATACTATAAATGCTGCGCCTGAAGTTGCAACTCCTGATGCGCAAACACCTCCTCCTGCGCATGATGTTTCTCTACAACAAATCACCTTTGATGATCGTGATGCTGAAGCAAATAAAATTCCCATTGATCTTCGTATTCCTATCATCACAATATAGGGATTCGCACATCTAGAGCATCAAACTTTGCGGTGTAGCATTCGTTTATCTCTTATGTCGAATCAAAGAAGATTGATAGAGTGCTCCATGTTTTAAGATGGATCGATGCTATGCAAGAAGTGCAAGAAAAGCTCATCCAATATTTAGCGCTTCAATGGGTGTTCGGAAACAAGATGGATAAGAATGGAAGCATCATAGAATCAAAGCAAGAAAGCTTTGTATGGTCTTAAGCAACCTCCAAGAGCATGGTACAATACGCTATCAAAATTCCTACTAGAGAAAGGCTTCAAGTGCGGTAAAATCGATACAACTCTTTTTATTGCTAAGTATAATGATCATTCTTTACTTGTTCAAATTTATGTCGATGATATTATATTTGGTTCTACTAATGAGTCTTTGTAAGCGCTTTGAAAAGCAAATGAAAAGCTGGTTTGAAATGAGCATGATGGGAGAACTCACATTCTCCCTCGGGCTTAAAATCAATCAATTGAATGATGGCATCTTCGCAAATCAAGTCAAGTACACAAGGAGATAAATCAAGAAGTTTGGACTTGAATGCTAAAAGCATACGACACTCCAATGGCCACAAGCAACTAATTTAACAGACTGAAAAGGTAAAGTTGATCAGACTATATCTAGGTATGATTAACTCTCCTTTATCTTCCGCTAGCTGGCCAAGATATTATGTTGATTGGATATGTGCGCACTATCACGCTAATTCTTCTAAAGCACACAACTGCTGTAAAAAGTATTAGATATATTTTTAGCTCTGTTAACCTTGGACTTTGGTACACCAAAGATTCGAACTTTAAACTTATAGGTTATTCAGATGCGGACTACGCAGCGTGCACCATTGACAGGAAGAACACAAGTGGAACATGTCAAATCGACTTGTAGCATGGGCAAGCAAGAAGCAAGCTGCTGTGTCCATCTCCACTACTGAAGCAGAATATATTGCTGGTGAAAGCTGCTGCTAAATCTTATGGATGAAGCAACATGTAGACTATGGAATTCATGAAGAGAATTACCCAATTCTCTGCGATAATATGTCCACTATAGCAGTTTTTCAATCCTACCAAGCACTATTATCAAGCTCATCAACATCTAATATCATCTCCTCAAAAATTAACAAGTGATCTCTTGAAAGGAGAAATGGGTATGCTTAATCTTAGCTAACTTGTCCATATGATTTATTGATACTAATGTATTTGCTTGGTAAGTGTGCAAAATAGGTTAAGTCTCATGCGCCCTGTGCAACACCTGCGCAAACAACCGTCTGCGCATGAAACAACAGTTCTGAGATTTACAGAATCTCTGCGCTATCAATACGCTGCGCATAACTATCCATGCGCAAATCATCGTGGACCGCAGGTAAGTGTTCCATTCATTAGATTTTTCACATAGGTCCTTGACTGAAAAGTCAACGCTGAGTCACAAGGGTACTTGTGTAATTCATATTTTCCCGCGCTTTTAATTTTTGAACTTTCTTGGGAAATTACCTTTTTACCCTTGCACATATCCCAGTGTCATCAATGCAAACTGCGATTGTGACAGCGCCTGCTTTCGAATGTCTGTTCACCATTAATGAGGAAGGTGATGCGACAGCCGTCAGCCTCTTTTCGCTGACACACGCGCGCGCAAAGACTGCGCACGCGCATTCCCCATTCGGCCACGTCACCCTGCTAACGTGCGCCCGTCCTTTCACTGACTCACCATTTATGAGGAAGTCGACTTGACAGTGACTGGCTTAGAACTTCACACGCACACGCGCGCATAGGCCTGCGCACGCGCGTTCCATTTTGTGACACGTGGTATTGCTATCCTGCGCCACTGCACATTTTCTCAACTTTTAGCTATCGTGCGCCTAACATCTCCTTCCCTACTTAAACCGTTTCTCTCTCTACCTCTCTCTTCCCTCTAAATTTTCTCTCTAAATTCTCTCTCTTTCTAACCTCTGCTCAAAACTCTCTATTTTTTCATCTCCTGTTCTTTATCTTCAACCTAAATCTTTCTTCTCTCAAACCATTTCAATGGCGCCTAAGAAAACCAAAACTCAACCAGAAATCATCATCTCCGACTCTTCTTCGCACTCTGGAAACTCTCAAGAAGAAGAAGTAGAACGACAATCAAGGCATCCCACCGTCAAAGACATGGTATGTTTCACTATAACTCCTTATTTTTTTCGGCCATTGTTGTTCTTGAAGGTCTCAAGACTCCCTTTTTCGATTTCTCCCTTATTTACTGATCATTTTTGAAATCGATCGTTGTGTTGTGTTCGTAGATGCCTGATCTATTCCTTCATGTAGTTTATTTCATGATCAATGGTCGTTACATATGTTTTTCGTCAATTTTTGAGCTTCGTAACTTCCTTAGCAGTCGAACCGTTTTTCTGAATTTCTGGGTTTGTTTTAACGTCGTTGACCATACTTTTTACATGGTTGACTTCGTCCTGTTCACGCCGTCATTTCGATGTACTTTTTGTTGAATTCTGTCAAGTTTTGTTTTTCAGTGTTCTTGGGTGTTCATGTTCTTAAATTTTTTTTATTATTTTATCTAGTCTATTTTTCATACCCCCATCTTTGTGCTCTGCGCACAGTTTCCTGCGCATTGCTTTCTGCGCATATAGGTGTATCTATTTCTCTGCGCACACTTCTAGTATTTATTTTCTGTGCGTACGATCCCTCTGCGTATGAATTCTTATTTCATGCGCATCCTCTTCCTATTTTCTGCGCATAATTGTGTTTTTCATGGAACTTGTGCCAAGGTATATCTGCATTACTTGCATATGCGCACAGCTCCATAAGCAATAGGTTGTCTAATTCTATCTATTGTTTTACGCAGGGACATGTTTATTTCATTCTGGGTTGGGAACTTATTCCGACAGATCTCTCATTAGATGCGATTGGTCGTCATCTGCTTCATCTTCTCAGCACCTCCGGCATTCTTCCATTATTCACTCTTGAGCAATCATTCATAGTGCCTGCTCTGTTAGATGAATTCTTCAGCACAGCAAAAGTTATTCCTGCGCAACTTGACGGCAAGACAACAGACATGATCATGGCCACCGTCCAGAGCAGTGATGTAGTGGTTCACCCAATCACATTCGCAGCCTCCTAAACTTCAATGTTGATAGCTCTTCAGTCAGCTATGTTGAGGCTCATCAAAATGCGCTTGCACAGAAGCTCATTGGCATTCCTTCCCTCAACAAGAAATGGCCAATGTATAATAGAAAGGAATTTGGTGAGGTGATGTATCACCTGTGCACCCTAATTGGAGATTCCCTCAACTGCAAGAATGGAAATAATGGACATTTCATCTCTAAGCAGTGGGAATACTGCGCAGCCATCTTCAACGAAGATCAACTAGACTGGCCGCAGATAATATTCAATGAGATTGTGAAGGGGATGACAAGCTATGAGAAGAAGCTGAACGCAGGGAAGACCGAGTACCGAACTCACTGCAGACTGCTAACCAAACTCCTATTGACTTATGGTGAATTGGCCACCTTTGTTGAAGAAAAGTCAATCAAGAAGCAGTCTTGCGACGCAAAGTACTATTCTAGAGTACACCTTCAGAATTTGCGCAGTGAGATAGGCAACGCCGATTACTATGAAATCTGGCTGTCTGACGCCGCTCCCAACAAGGAACCCTGGATAGGCCCAATTCCTGTGGTCAAATCCAAGAAGAATGCAGGAAGATCTTCAACGGATGCTGCGCAAGAGACCGCAGAAGAAGCGTACAATCGCAAGGGAAGGGCATTGCTCCGCTCAGTAGCAAAAAGCTCAAGGATATTCCTTTGGTTCAATCCACCAAAGGGATTTCTATCAAAGAGGCTGATCCTACCATCATTCCAGCTCCTGCTCCCTCAAAGCCAACCACTAAGAAGCGCAAGGCTGCTTTCCGTGGTGATTCAGATGATGATACTGTTGAGAGGGAGCAAATGCACAAAGCCTCTCAAGAAGCCATCCCCAGTGCTGATATCGCACATACCTCTTCTCGTCTCAAGCAAAAGGTGCGCAGCAGCGCTAAAAGAATGAAGAAGCGCCGAACTAGTTCCGCAGCCACCGACAGCAGTGATTCTTCTCCTGTTCAACCTCCATCTTCAGCCCCTGAGACTCCTACCTCTTCAGCTGAGCTGCGCCAGATCGTGCAGAGCTTGCACTCTGTTCAAGCGAATCAAGTCGCTACGCAGCTGCAGCTTAATCAACTCCTTACTGCTCAAACTGCTTTATTATATCGTCTTGATATGCAGCGTTTGGAGATTGATACCATTAAGGGGGAGAAAGCTGCCAAAGAAGAAGCAAAGGCAAAGGAAAGCACGGAGAGTGCTAAAGCAAAGGCAAGTCCATCTGAGCCTGCGCAAGAAAAAGTACCTATCACTTTGGAACATCTTATCCTGGACTCCCTGAAATCCATCAGCGCTCAGCTTGAAAATGTCAGCGCACAACTCAAAAATGTGTGCACCTTTGGAGCGTTTGATGGTGGACTCAGGGACATTCTGAAAAAGCTCAAGAAAACCCTTGCAGATGGGTTACATAGAGGATTTGATGACCTTCAAGCTCAGATGGTGGCTCAAATAGAGAAGATTGAACAAGGAGGCTCTGCGCATAATATTGAAGAAGTGCGTCGAAGCATTGCTAAGTCCATGACAGATTTTTCCGTGGCGTTCAACGACAAATTGGACTACGCAATGTTAGACATTCAGGCAAGCGTCAACACTCAGCGCCTCCATACTGACTCAAGATTAGAAGCTACGCAAACTGCCATCCTGACGGACAGCAGAGCAAGGTTCAGAGAGCTAGTGGATAACAACGCTGATATGCGCAGAGGAATGAACATTTATGTTGGAAAAGCTGTGGAGTTCCAGGACAAATTTCAAAATTTAAAGGTGGAACTCATGAACAAATTCAACGGTCTTCAGAATGAGATGCGCGAAGCCCTGCAACGGATCAACATAGATTAGATTTCCTTTGTAAGTAATTTGTTTTTCTTTTGACTTTTTGCGCAGTATGTTTTATGCGCTTTCATTTCGTGCGCTTTTGTTTTTGTGCGCACCTCTCTTTTGTTTATTCCTCGATTAAAACTTGTAATCTGTAACAGTCAATCCTTCAAAGTTTTAATGAGAAGAATGCATCATAAAGCTTTCACAAAAACCTTGTTCAATTCAAACCATTCGTTTGTGGAACATTGAATGCATTATTACTTAAACTCATGCGCATAATCTTTACTGCTCATGTCTTCTACGCATGATGTTTAAACATTCAGTTTAAACGCATACTTAAAACTTCATCTCATTACTTATATGCTCTGAATGACATTTCTATCTTTCCCATTTTGTAAGTTTTTAATCTTTTGGATAGATTAGAAATCTATAGCACTGGCTAGTGTGTGCATTGACTTGAGGCATGATTTACCATTCACATTTTTATGGACATGTTATTATCAAGTACAAATGAATTGCCTTTGCTATAGTAGGTAATGGCATCAATCATTTAGGGGGAGATTGTTGGGTATGCTTATCACTCAACCCTCCTACATTTGTTAGAATTGATTGATACCATCACCTATAAGTATTTTTTTATGGACTTTAGGACCTCATGTAAAGAAGTTTATAACTTCAATTTTTTAGCAAAGTCCTTTTTATAGTATAGGCTTAGATGATAGGACTTGAAGCTTTAAAGAATCGAAGATTTCCTAAGCAGGATTCACTTCACTGCGCAGGATGTTCTCTGCGCAGGTCGCCACTGTGCATAGATATCTTGCGCAGCCCTTGACCCCTGCTCAGTTTTTAAGATCTTATTTCCTAAAACTCCAAAGATCTTTTTGTGACCAAGCATGGTGCGCATACTGCTCATGCGCTGAATCCATGCGCGCCGGCAATGCGCATGTCTTTTGTGCGCGGACACAACCTTGGTCAAGTTCCTCATCTCCTGATCTCACTTTCTAGAAAGTTTGGAAAAGCGCTTAGAAGATGCACGCTTATTAAAAAGCTGAGGTGTGCACAAACGACAAATCCTGCACACTCAGCATAGCCAACGGTGGAGATGCGCTCAAACATAATATCTCAAGTGAAGACAGCTGTCAACCTTCTAGAAGAAGCTTTTGAATTTGGTCTTCATGCTCAGTCTCCAACGGCTCTAAATTACCTGCGCACCAATCATATTGTGCCAGGTCATCATCTTTGATCAGAGCCCCAACGGCTATAAAGGACACCTGCGCACCAATCATGTTGTGCCAGCTCATTGTCCTTGCTCTGAGCTCCAACGGCTATATTTAAGCTCTCAGCTATAAATAGCCTGCTCATCTTCATTTCCAAGCTGCCTTTGAAGCTGCCTTTTGATTCAGCCCCTTTCATCGGCCCTTGATCATCTTCTTTGATCAAGATCCCTTTGTTGGTCATAATGCTTCAGAGCTCGAGTTTCATGCTTCATTGAGAAACCATGAAGATCTGAAGTCTGCTGCTTAGTTTTTCCAGATTCTTTAGAACAGCCTTCAAGATCTTCAAACCTTCAAAACTCCTGCTCATATCACAAAGCCTATATCACCAGAATTCTTGGTGCTCTTCATCTTTCATATTCATAGAGCCCAGAATTTCTGTCACACACACACCTCTTGAAGCTTTGATCATTTTGATCGAACTTCTTGAGATACACCGATTTAGTCTAGGATTTGTTCTTCATAGATAATAGATCTTGAGTTAGTATTGAGCTCAAATGTTGTAATTTGTAATACTCTCTCATATAATAAGATCTCCATTAGAAATCCAAGACTAACCATCTTGGTAGAGGATGTAGATCTTTCATCGATCGAACCTCTCCAAATAGCGTGTTCATTTTACTTATTGCATATTCTCTGCTTAACTTTTTATGAACTGCTTTGTTTGATCTTTCAGATTGCCACTTTTTGATGATGTGATCGTTATTGCTCATTCGCCTTAGAATCCCATTTTGCGCCACTCTTTAGCCTCATACTTAGCGCGTGCGTTTTTATCTCTGCGCAGTATACCCTGCGCAGAGCTGCTTTAAATTTCCGCTGTGCATTTCACACTCTTGCTGCGCGCTATACTTAGCCAAAATAAGAGTTGTGCGCATCTGCCATTAAATTGCAAAAGGGTTTGAAAAGAATTTTTAAAACGCTATTCACCCCCCCTCTAGCGATTTTCACACCCTTGTTGCCCCTTTAGGGACCAACAGTATAAATACTACATTTAATGTATCGTCATTTGGACGGAATTTGATATATATCACAATTTTGAATAAAGAAGGTTGTTTTGTTCATTTTAATAAATGTGATTTTATTTTATTCCAAGGTTGATGGTACTAGGACATAGTCAGGTAATCTTTAATTACTTGACATTATTTACACAATATATAAATTCCATAAATAATGACACCAAAGTGGTAAAAGCAAAAGTTATCAAGTAAAGTTTATATTTTATAAAGGCATAAGCGTTTGGGTCATATTTTCGAAAGGAAACTGATAAGCTTATGTTAAAGGATATCTTAAACAAACTTGATAATTTGGAAAATACTTTTGCATTAAATGCCTTAAAGTAAAATTACAAACATTGTAGTATTCTCGAGAGCATCAAGTGTCTCAATGAACTAATGCATTCGGATATTTGTAGGCCATTAATTATTCCTTCATGGAAAAGGTCAACAATAGTTATTATGTTCAAAAGGACTAACTCTTAGTTTGAATACATTTATTTGCTTCATAAAATATTGAGCTTGGACGTTGTAAAAGTCTTATAAAGACAAAGTTGGAAATCAACTTTGAAGACTATTAAGAACATTAGGGTCATTCATGATGGTGTATACATCTTTGGAATGATTGTTAAAAGGAACAACGTCTAGGTCCTTTTTACTCGCTATTTTGAAAGAGTGTGGGATTATCTCTCTCTACATTGAGCCGGGTACGCCTAGCATGAATATTGTAATAGAGACATATTGAGATCCTTAAGTATATGGTAATAAGTATGTTTTATACTTCTCTTACCTCACTCATTATGGGCGATACGTTAAAACCGCAACATTTATTCTCATTAAAGCTCCCTCTAAGGCTACTAATATAAACCCTTAATGATTTAAGGACACGTTCCTTATTCGTCCTTAAATCATATTCATTTATGGGGTTGTCTAGCATAAGGATAGACTTTATAAGTCTACTAAGGGCAAGTTAGACATAAGATTATTAGTAGTTATTCATGGGGTAAGCCGAGAGAACTAGGGGATATATAAATTTTACAACCCGAAAGTTAGAACGTTTTGAAAAACGAGAATTGCTAAGTTCTTTTAAGGATGTTGAATTTAGTGGGAGAATTTGGAGTAATATTTTGAATTTGAAAAGGAAGAGGAATTCATTTGTATGGAATCCATTTATATACCACTTCCCATAGTTCCAATTGGATATCAAGTTTTGAACTTGACATTCAAGAAGAACATACAATTCAAAATAAATATGATTTTCCCTATAAATATTGAACAACATGGAAATGTTGATCATAAGAAGGAAATTCAACAACCTCAAAATTAGTAAGAACCGGTGCCCTTATAGAGATCAAATAGAGTAAGAAGGAATGCAATTCCGGATATTCATTAAGTGTATCTTGTCGAGAATAAAGGACACTTAGGTATAGTGGGAGATAATCTATTTATCTTCCATAAAACCATCAATAGTCCTAATTCTCATAAGAAGATTAATGCCATTAATAAAGAGTTACAATCTTTTGAAAGATAACAACGTTTGGGATCTTATTTCATTACATAAGGATGTGAAACCTATAAATGGGTCTCTAAGACCTAAAAGGATTCACAAAGTAATGTTGAAAGATATGAAGCTCATCCAGTTGCTAAAGATTTTAACTCATAAGAAAGGTATTGATTATAAAGAAATAAACACTTTTCCGGTATCTTCTAAAAACTCCTTAGGATCATTATGGCACTAATAGCACCTTTGATCTTAAGCTTCATTAAATGGATATTAGAGAAAACTTTTCTTAATGGAGACATTAAGGAAACTATCTATATGGAGAAATTCATTTATGAACTTAAGTAAAAATTCTCATTAATGGTATTTAGAATTTAACCAAGTCATTCTTTCATTTGTTTTGAAATGAATCTTGGTAAATATTAAGTATACCATAAGTTCAGTGGGAGTAAATTTATAATTTTGGTCTTATATGTGGATGATATTTTGCTTGCTAGTAATGATATAAACCTTATTAAGGAAACTAAGAAATTTCTTATTTGAAATGAAAGATCTTGGTAAGGCATCTTTGTATTAAGAATCCAAATTCACCGTGATCGCTCACGATATGTTTTAGGATTATCACAAAAGGCCATATGGAAAGGTATTACAAAAGGTTTAGCATGCAAAACTGTAAACCACATGACACCCCTAATTTTAAAGGAGACATTCTTAGTCTCAAACAGTGTCCTAAAGGAAAATTTTGAATCCAAGTATATGGAAAATTCCCTCTTTACATCAGCAGTAGGAAGCTTAATGTATACGTAAATCTTACATTTAACGTTGGGATGTTTTGTCAATACCAAAGCAATCCGGAAAGAACATTAAGTAGCAGCCAAAAGAATGATAGAAGTATTTACAAAAAACACTAAAGAACTACATGCCTATGTTTTAAAGTCGGATCATCTTAAGATCATTAGGTATTCCGACATTAGTTAAATATATGGCTGCATATGTTTTAATGGACTGTAATTTGTCAAAACAAGTGTCGAAAGACCAATTAAGAAATGACTATCAGGTAGCAGAGTTTATGGATTTAGACATTAATTATCTTGTTATGAAGAAAAGAGTACGAAATGAACGAAAGGGATACAACTTATAGAAACAAACTCTATTTAAATGATCCATTTATGAAAAAGTTATCATCTTCAGTGTTTCACGAGCATGTTGCTCATATGGGTGTAACAACTTTTGATAACATTTAGTATAGTGGGAGTTTGTGTTGTTCTTTCATTAGTTGTTCTATTATTTAAAGTTTTGATCTCATTTGGTTAAGTTGGACTAGTTGGAAGAATATGTATATATTCATTATGATTCCATGCTACACATCTATACTTTTTATCTATGTCATTTAGTTGGATTTGTATACGTGATTATTGTGGGTTTAGTTGCGAATCAATTACAACGACTGCCCCTTTAGTCCTATACTTGTATGGCTAATGGACGAGATTGTTATAAATGACAATAAAGTGCGCACATAAGGGTTGTCATTTGTGTTATATTCATGATTTAAAGGAAGGACTTTGTTTTGCAACCCAAGTGGGAGATTGTAAGGACATGGCTTGCAACACAAGTCATTTAGACTTCCATTCATAAAGTTATGATTATAATATTAATTTATAAAGTATAGTTGATAATAAAATGTGTAGAATTCCTGGATATATATTACCTAATTGTGATGGGCAAAAGGGTAATTTATTATCATAAAGCTTGAAAGGGTGTGGTCCCTAAATGAAATGTCATCAAGTCTACTATATAAAGGGCATTCCATCAACCCTTAAGACTACTCCATTTTTCATTAGTACTCTCTCCATAAATCTTCATTAAGTGTTAAAGAAGTAAAAAAGGAAAGACATTCATCATTTAGAAGAGCATTCTCCCTACTTGTTCTTCATCTTCATTTCTCCCTCAAGATCACATCATGGATTCAACAGGTATTGTTCTTAAACGCTTCCGCTTCATCTTTCCTCTTTCTCTTACTTAAATATGAGTGTGGCATTCAGGGTTTAAAATTGTTCTATCATTTGTCACCAGTGAGTGGGTTCTTTAGGGGAGGTCTTATAGAAGCAAGTATCATTTGCTATAATAGATTCGACAATGGTGAAACTCCATAGAAACTTGTAACATGCAGGGTTATAAATCGGCAGGGCTTTAGATAAGACTGTAATAGATTCCATATGAATTTGTAAACGATAGCAATTATCTTGAAATGAATGATATGTTACAACTGTTCAAAGAAAATTTGTATAATTACTTAATACATTAGTATTAGTTACACACTACATCGAAGCTGCAAAATATTTACTGTATCAATGACCTTTCCCTTAAAAATTACGTTAATTTCATCCACATATAATTTAGATAAATAAAAGTAAATTGAGTGGTTGGCAATTGTACCTAATAATAACAACGGTAAAGAAAGTAAAAAAAATAAAATAAAAATGCCTCCTTTTCCAACGGTCGAAAGGTCGATCATTGAGGGTTGAATTGAACAACATAATATTTGTCATCATCGCCTTATTCAAATTCAAAATAATGATTAGTTCATTGAATTTCTGTGAAACTAATCATATTGTACCCGACTACACATCCATCATTCCATTCCAAGATAATCATTTAAGAGGTGGTCTCCCATGAGAACAAGGGGATCCGTTTCATGGGTGAGACGGGTCGGATCCTGACCCATGGGCATGACCCGCCACGTGGCAGTCTCTCATAGGCCCGAATTTTTTTATTTTTTTTTCAGTTTTTTTTCTTCAGTTTTTATATCTTTTTTTCGGCTTTTCAGTGGTTTACCAAAAGTAATAGTTACCATCTCTTAAAGTAATGACTGTATACATATAAAGTAACATTGTTCATAAGTAAACGTAATACTGTTTTAAAAAAAACATAAACTCGTTTTACCCATTTTTTCAAATGTAATACTAACTATAATTACATGTAACCCAAACAATATCTAAATGTAATTATAATTTATACTGAAATATAACAGTGCTTTTGCAAAAATGTAAAATATTGTGTATTTTGATTTTATTTTTTAGGAAAAAGTAACATTTGAAAAATAATAACTTATGTATATGAATGTAATTGTTTATACAAGTAAATATAACACTTTGATAGATGAAAATTGTAACAGATTTTCTATAGATAATGTAATACTTTTACATGTATCATGATAAATTGAACCCCATTGTAACTTATGAAAACATATAGATATAATATTACTTTTCTATACATATGTATTACAAATTATGTATAAACACTATTACATATAAGTAACACGTTCGTTACATTTTAGTTGTAAATAAGTATTACTTTTGGCAAACGAAAAAAAACATAGAAAAAAACACTGTTACTTTTCTGTATATATGTATTACTTTTTTGTATACAAACTATTACATATAAGTAACACGTTTGTTACTTTTAGTTATAATAACTATTACTTTTCAAAAACCGAAAAAACCAAAAATGAAAATATAAAAATTTAAAAAAAAAAAAAAAAAAATCCGGGCCTATGAGAGACTGCCACGTGGCAGGGTCGCCCATGGGTCCTGGAGCAGCAGCAGCAAAAAAAAAAAAGAACCTATGAAAGGGTGCCACGTGGCGGGTTATGCCCCATGGGCCTTGGAACTTGTTCATGGACCGGGTCATGGGCAAGGATCCGACCCGTCTCACCCATGAGACGGATCCCCTTGTTCTCACATGAGTCTTTGTCATCATTTAAAAACAATGTCCCTGAATAAATATATTTATACTCTCTCTGTATTTAAATACTATGCCTAAATTTATTTTAATGAAAATCTTGAAATTTTTTACATTTCATTCAATTTAATAATAAAAATTTATATATAATTAGATAATCTTTTTTTTTTCTAAATACTCCTATTTAGTTTTGCAAGTATAAAGAGACTAGTGAAAATTTCTGGTTAAAAAACAATTAAGAACAAAGTTATTTTCAAAAGACATTATTTTAAAATAAAAGTTTCTTAAAAATGAACATTCATTTTTGAGACCAAGGGATTTAGGGACAGATAATTACTACTTTATCCTTAAATGTTTTTATCAATTTTTTTCTATATTTATTATATAATTGCAAAATTAAAAGTTTTGAAAAGTAGATATAGAATGATATTTATTTTGGGATGGAGGAGCACATATGCACATGATAAAAGCTACCAGAAAATTAAGGTTTTTACCCAAAAAATAAATAAAATAAGGTTGATTATTGCATACTCCGTAAATTAAAAAAATACTTATTTTTCAAACTGTTTCTAAATATCCGTCAAATACTTGCAAGTAGAAGAAAAAAGATTTTCAGAAATTTACGAAAAAAATAGTTTCCCCCAAACTCTACTAAAAAGAGAAACTAGTTTCCCCCAAAACCTACTAAAAAAATGTGACATACAAACAAAGTGGTACCAATATCTCGACCAATATATTAGCTAGCCTTTAATTATAGACAAATCACTAAACAATTAACGATAAATTCTTTGTCCTTAACAGATGGAATTCGACATGCCATTATAGAAGAAACTACTCCAGAATTCTCAATAGCTTTTGAGTTTGGAAACTGAAATGGAAATTGCATTCCTATATTATATTATATCAACAGTTACATTATATGCTTCATAATTAATAGTCATCCTTCAGATTTTGATCATAGAGAAGTAAACTCTACAACAACAATTCATTTCAATGGCTGACTATCAGACTTTCAATCACTGCTCTTGGGGTCTGATAACTGGAGTACAAATAGCGCTTGCCAGAACCCCGAGTTGCTGTAGCTAACGCAGAGAAGCCGTTATATACATTTTCTTTCTTTGCTACGCATATCTTTGCAATGTAGTCCATCAGTTTGCTATCTTGCACAGAGGCTTGGGCTGCATATTTTTCGATTGGCATCCACTGAGAAGCAGAGAAGAAACACACACACAAGTAATCAGAAAGCAAATAAAAACGGTTCTTCTGTATTCAGTTAGGACTTGAGGCAAATGACTTTTTTGTCCCTTGAAGATGAAGAAGAAAATGCATGTGCTCTTTTATATAATCCCTCATTCCCACTCGATGTTGGGGAATTGGGGGATCTCCGCATCCACTAGCCCATACTAGCAGTCATCAACATGGAAAATATAATTAACACATGAATAAAGTAATATGAAAGAACAAGAACACCATGAATTTGTTCACCCGGTTCACCATCCCTATTGCTACATCCGGAGGCACAAAGCCAAGATATCACTATAATAATATGTTGATTGTTACAATTTACACATACACTCACACAGATCTACTATGGATACTCTCCAATAACAATCTCACCACATATTATTATCTCTCCCCCAAGAATACACAAACACGGTCATGGTCGGGTTGTAGGATCGCCCCCCCCCCCCCACATGGCTCTCCTAGTCCCCGGCCCCCTCCTAGACACTATTTTGTGGCTCTTCTTGATATCATAACTCTCTCCTTTTTGGCACATAATATTCTGGACGAAATCCCCTTTATATAGGTGTAGGAGAAGTCCTAAATCAATGCATGGAAGAAATCTAGTCAAAATATGAAACTGAGAAAAGCTGGGCTGTCCCCATCGTGCACGGCCGTGCAGATTTGGCTACTCGGTCGAGCACTATACTTGGAGCGGCCGTGCTCTATTTTCTCCCCAAACCAGTAGCTTCTGCGGCCGTGCACTACCCCATGCGCGGCCGTGCAGCCTCTGTTCTGCCCATTCTCGATTTCCTTCTCCGTTTTGACATCTCCTTGATCTCCACCAACCCCCTATGATTTAGACTCCTTTTCTCCCTCCGTCTCCTCACGGTTTTAGGACTCCACACCCAACACTCGAAATAAGATTCTCTCTCCTGATACGGGGACCAAGGAAAAAGTGTTGATGGAGTATGTGTTGTGAGTATGAATGTGATGTAAGAGAGAGAAAGTGGGGTAGAGAATAATAAGTGGAAAGTTGTTGTGAGTGTGAAAGTGGGTCCCACCAGATAAAACATTTCTATTTTCAGGTTGACCTATTTCAAGTGAGACATTCAAAATGGCAAATTGTCCTAATCCAGGTGGGACGGTGGGAGTATATATACTCCCTCCGTTCCAAATAAGTTGAAACCTTCATTTTGAAGTTGAGAAAATTAAGGATACTAATAATGTATTAAGAATGAAAGGTTGTGAGGAAGAGAGAGAATTAGTGGGAAGGAAAGAGAATGAGCGGAGAATAATGAGTGGTTGGGAGGAAGAGAGAGAATGAGTGGTGGATTATAAAAGTAATAAAAAGCTTCCATTTTTGAATTGTTGCAACTTAAATGGCAAAATGTACAACTTACTTGGAACAGAGGGAGTATATATTTTTATAATTTTGGGAATAGAGTAACCTCACTTAAAACAAACTATAGAACTAATCACTCAATGCCTAGTAGGGATGTAATACCTTGGCTTCTTCAATCTCTGAGTTTTGCTTTTGGATATCAAAAGACAAGGGTTTGAGCATACACACAAAGTTCAAATCTGACTTGCTGAATAATGACTTGTGGCTTTGCCTGTAATCAAGTCAAGATCACGTATGAGCGTACTATGTTCAATCCCAGATGAAAACATAAGATATTATAAACTGTATTGTGCACACGTCTAACCTGAACGAAAGAATTTCAGCAAATTCTGCTTCAATCTGCAAAAAAATAAATAAGAATATCAACCTGATTCAACGGGTTGGGCTTATGGAATCAGAGGTCTAAATCACTTACTCCTGTCTCTTCTTTCACTTCCCTGATTGCTGCTGCACAAATATCTTCACCCTATAGATGAAAATTCAGCACAATAATTCAGAGGTAAAAACAAAGAGAGAAAGAGAGAGAGAGAGAGGGAGAGGGAAGGAAAAGAAGCACGCAAAGAATCTTTTTGCAATCAACCGTAACGAATGCTACAGATATACACCTCATCAACGACACCAGTTGGCAGCTTCCAGTCTTTGTTTCTACCATGTTTTTCTTTAACTACCAAAGCCTACCCAGGAAAAGGAAAAAACTTATAGTATCAACTAATAATTCCTCAATGATAAATGAAAACGAGAAACCATAATGATTATTGAAGAATACGATAGAAAATATACCTCGCCCTCCTTATTCACGACAAAAGCACTAATACCAACACGATGAGAAGCATTTGCTGGGAGGGTAGGATCGGTTTGAGGAATCCAATATACAAGCATTAAGTATGCTTTTTCAGCATGATGGTACCAAAAACCTTCCTGGAATGATAAATATAATGGTTAAATCATGAACAAAGATACTACATATCACAGAGATCACCAAACAAAGAACAATAATTCTTACTGATGCAAAACTGAAATCAACAGCGTTCACTATCAACTTATATGAAGTTACTGATCTCGCTGAGTGAGTAATGTGTTTACCTTGACTGCAGTGTCAACAAGATTTGAATGTTCACGAGGTAACTTAAGCCAAATACCCTTTTTACCCTGTCAAAAAAATATGAATCCCATGATCTTTTATTTAGTAAAGCAAAAGATATCTGCATAGCTTGTGAAAGAAACTGAACGAGTTATTTTGAATAGTAATTGGCGTTGAGTTTAGCAGCCATGATGAGTAAATTACCATACTTGTTATAAGATTAATGATCCATACAAAATTGATATAAAGCATAAATAAGAACAGGAAGAAAAAAAAAATCTTTCTTCCATACATAAAGGCAATCAATAGCTACCGAGGCACTCAACTGGGACGGGAAAAAGTGAATTCTATACTACCATACATCCTATGATCCATGGAAGGATCAGAAGATATTTACACTTCCGTACTTAACTGAAGTATACTCCCTCTGTCCCAAAATAATCTTCTCATTTGCCATTCTCATTGTCCCAAAAAGTTCTTCCCATTGATTAGATTAGTTTTCTAAATTTCTTGACAAAACATTTGAATTCAATCATAGAGGCAACATTTGAATAGTCAAATGAGAAGATCATTTTGGGACGGAGGTAGTATTGTACATCCGCTTCCCTTGGTAAAACCATACCATGTTAAAGGATATTGATTAAAACAGCAAGACTGGTATTTCGTATTTCCTCCATCCCACTTGAAGATATGTGGTTTGACCAAACATACAACTCAAGGAAAGTAGTTGACAAACATTTGAATTCAATCACTGAGGCAACATTTGAATTCAAATCGGTGGGAAATGAAAGCTAGTACAATTAAAAATGATGGCACCCAGAAAGTCTTACAATGGGACGGTCCAAAAAGGAATACGCAACTCTTCTTGCGGGACAGATGGAGCATTACAGAATAGGTTTAAGAAATAGCAAAGGTTTTAATCACTCAAGTATAAAATCCAATCTACGGATCTCGTATCTAACCAACAATCAGATATTTTCAACATAAACCCCCCCCCCCCCCAAAAAAAGTACCTGTTCCCTCCATTTGGATAATGATGCAGTAAGTGAAGTAGCAAAAACAGTAGTATCCATATGCTCTTTCATGTCCACAGTAACTCCTCCAAATTCATCTTCAGAGGCACTGAGAACAGCAACATGCTGAAGTACACTTCCAGGAGCTGAGGAACTTTCCCCTATTGACATAAATCTTGTGTGGGATCGACTTACAACCTAAAACCTGAAAGAATACAAATACCTAAGTCCCACGATGTAATCCGTTCAACATAACATTACATTGATTTTGCATAACAGTGTACAAAATGATTCACTATAAATTCTCCCAGTTCTAATATAAGCAGCAGCATTCAAGGAAAAACAAAAACCTATAATCTTTGAAAATGGATCTGGCATTGACAACTGTTCATTGATACGAGCATTATGTGGAAATACTTTAATTCAAGCTATTCCCATAACATTTAATTTTCTTATATATTCACTTCATACTACAATAATCTCAAAGGATGAATCATATTTCTGGCTTGGGTTTTAAAAAGAAATCTTATGTATATAGCCTCTGAGTTCATAAATGAACAAGTCAAGAAATTTCTGCAGGAATCTAATACTCCCCATTTTCTGATTTCCCTTAAAATGAAATTTGAACATTGGGATAGAGATTAGAGGGAGTAAGTGGCACCACTATATTTCCTTGCATCGTTCAACTTCTTCACTCACTAATCTGCAGAGCTGCCATGGGCTTAATTACTTGAAATTCCAACACTTCATCAAAGTTAATCACATCCATGAAGGAAGAAGAAATGACATGATCGTAAACAAGATTCAAATATGGTTCAACAAGATAACGCTTAATTGACAGAAATTGTTTGTGTGCACCTTATGAAGCCAAGAGAAGACCTGCAAATATGAAGTAGAAGATTGAACAGATTGATACAAAATATCTGATTACCAAACCACTTAACCACCTATATATATATATATATATATATATATATATATATATATATGCACACACACAGCTCTTTGGATATATATTATCATCAAACATGTTAGGTCAAACGCGTGAATCAAATTTCAAGGAGATAAACTAATAAAAAGTACTCCCTCCTACTCAAAAAGATAGTCCATCTTTTTTTGTTGTTACTACGAGAGAACTTTGATCAGTTATAAATGTTACTTATAATTATATTAATGTGAATCTAAAAATTGATATTAATAGCATTTATAATGGTGTATCAAGAACAATTTCAAAAAATTCATTAAAATAATTAAAAGTAGCCTTAATTATTAATCAAAGTTCCCTAGTAAAACTCATAAAAATAGAGACTATCATTCTGGGACATAGAGGGAGAGGGAGTATTTTAATCTTATTCCGAATGCAGAGCTAGAGGACAAAGACTTAAGAAGAAGACTTTCTAATACTATTATCATTTCATTCAATGATCTCTCCTTTCGTCGTTAGATCACAACCACCAACTCCATTAGACGAGTTTTATATAAGCACCTTTTTTTTTTTTTTTTTTTTTTTTTTTTTCAGTACAATTACTCCGAAACCCAAAGGAAATTAAAATTTAAAAAATTGGGTTATGATAAGACCGAGCATCACAGACCGGACCGGACCCGGTTCAAAGCCAGTACAAGCGAGTTCGACTACACCGAACCGGATAATCCCGCAAGCGAGCAAGCCCGAGAACTCCGGGCTCCCTGATAACCATAACCGAGATAGCTTTGCCTCCCGCTATCCTAAGGGTCCCGTGTTGATCACTCAACCTCCTGCCCGGAGCCCGCGGTAGCCAGCTGTCACAAACGTACAACAGACGTTACATGTTCGTACCTGACATACCATAACGGTTGGTGGTGGAACCATGATTCCCTGACAACACGCCACGTTCTCAGCCACTCCCCTGGCCGAACCAATGAGGACCTGCCGCGTGTCCATCCGGTACAAGGGCGGTTAGTACCTTAAACCTACCTCCTCCTTCTACTCATATAAATACTCCTATCCGCCCCCAAGGGCCAGGTACGTGCTCTATCCTCTTCACACACACAAGGCTTTCACAAGCTTTCTACTTAGGTTTTCCTCAGAGATCTTACTCTCACACCCGAGGGCCTAAGCCGGATTCCAACCCGGCCTTGGTCTTAACGGTGTTCTTGTCTGTGTTGTGATCAGGATCAAGAGACAGCTAAATTGGAGTTCCATCTCCGTGACCCCAGATTCACAGGCGTCATCAGTGGTTCCATTGCCGGGAATCGAAAATCTTCCCAGTGCAATCTTCTTGCTTCGTTTGCTTTTCCGATCTAATTCATTTCAAATCCTCATCCAGTTCTTCCGTCTTTCACGGTTCTAAAAGAGTACCCCGTCTTTTCTGTTGATTCTTGACATACGAAATCTTCACAATGACTGGGAAAGAAGTAAACCCAAATGCCAGCCCTTCGGGACAAGCGCCCCAGGGATCAGTCTTCGCCAGATTGGGAAATAAGACTCTTAGTGGCAACTCCTATACTCCTTCTCAAAGGGCAAGGAGAGAGGCAGATCTGAGAGATCGTATAGAAACCTCTAAAGCTCTCAAAACTCAAAAAACTCCCGTCACTCCCTCACCCCTGATCAAATCCAGAAGAAAATCCAGAGCTTGACGGACAGGCAAAATCTGGTAGCGGAAGGGCTTCATTTGAATCTAGCCCTGGAGAAGCTGTTCAACGTCGAGGTCAATGTTGGAAGCCCCCCTGAAAAGTCAAAAACCCATGATCTAACAGGCCCTAAGAGCAGGGCCAGTAGGATTGTAGGAGGAAAAAAGGCGGACAATCCTCGTAGATGATGACGAGGAGAGAGGAGAGGAAGAAGGGGAGAGTGAGGAGGGAGAATCACAGCCCAGAAAGACTAGAGGCCAATCTAAAGGAAATGCAATTGTTAAAAATGATGATAAAATTACAGAAACCGTAAAAAGGGCTAAAACGGGGGACATAATGGATCAAAAGTTCCAAAGAATGATCGCGGAGTTATGGGAGTCCAAGCAAAACGTAACAAAGTGCGTTGGACCCATGGACGCTTTCGCATCATGGATCAGTGATTCCCCGATCCAAAGAGGAAAGGTGCCCACGCTAGACGCGTATGACGGCTCATCTAACTCAAAAAGCCATGTTGGGCGATTTGAAGAACAGATGGCTCTGTTCTCAACAGATGAGGCCGTGAAGTGCAAAGCCCTTGCCTCCACATTTAAAGGGAAGGCATTGGGGTGGTTATTGGCCCATAAACCGCGCTCTATCTGCAACTACGAGCAATTGCGGACTTCATTCCTGAACTCGTTCGCGGGCGCTGGGGAGGCCGCAAGACCAAAATCGGACCTGTGCGGCGTTAAGCAATATCCCGGGGAGAACACGAAGGCATACATCACTCGGTTCCGGAAAATGACCGAGCAAATTGTGGATTTAACAAAGAACGACATCGAACTGTGCTTCTTAGGGGGGTTAACATCCCATACTTTGAGGCAGGAGTTTGCTTGCCGAAACCCGAGGGGACAGAAGAGATGTATAACAGGGCGATCGCTATGGCCGGAGTAGAGCCCACATTTATGGCTGACGCACGCAGGAGCGTAAGGGAAAGAATCGAGCCCGCCCATGATCCTCGCCATCACTCAGGCTACGCGGGAAACAACGGTGGCCGAGGAAGAGGCAGACCGAGGGGCATGCCCAATTTTAAAAGAGGCGATGACAGTGCTTTCACCCCTTTGATCGCACCAAGAACTGAGATATTGAGGGCAGAAGCCTTGCCTCCACCACCTCCACTGGAGAGGAAGCCTTACGAGGCGAACAAGAAGAAATGGTGTGGATACCATGAAAGCCACGGGCATACTACGGATGACTGTTTCCAGTTAAAAAAAATAATACAGCAAAAGGTGGAGGCCGGGGAATTGAAGAAATGGATCACGGGGTCCAGCAGTAAAGGAGAAGCCCCTCGGGGAAATGTTCAATACGTCAGAGACAATGATGCAGACGGGGAAGGACGTTATGAAATCCAGTACATAGGAGAGGAAGCCCCAAGCAATACCCAGCTTTCCGCCCAGATCAGACGACTGGAAAAAGTATTCCTGATACCCACTTATCCGCCCGAGCAAGAGGAAATGATCGGTTTCAGAAGGAGTGAACTGGCATCCACCCTTTTCCATTCAACACAACCGTTAACAATCAAAATGGCTATAGGAAGGGCGGACATTGGAAGAGTCCTCATTGATACCGGGGCTTCACGGGACATACTTTACTTCCATTGTTTAGAAGAAATGGGGATGTCCGAGGCGCACTTAACCCCATATGCGGGCTTGTTGGAAGGGTTCATGAATCATACGGTCTACGTAAAAGGGACCATTGACTTCGAAGTGACCATTGGAGAGAGGCCGTTCGAGAAAACAGCCCGTGTCACGTTCATGGTGATCGATCTGAAATCCCAATACAACACAATCTTGGGAGTAAACGCACAAGCCGCCCTTGGAATAGTGGCCTCGATCCCTCACCAAAAAATCAAATTCAGCACCCCTGCGGGGATCGCGTGTATTGAGAACAAGCCCGAGCTCTTCCTCAAAGTAATAGAGAAGAAAAGGAAGGAAAGCGCAGCAAGGCAAAGACAGGGAAGCCCGAGGGAGGCAAAAAAAGGCCAAAGCAAGTGAAAAGGAGGTCGCAGGCGCGGCCATGATCGGGACGTTGTCTTTCCACTCTACAAGGGCAGAATTCAAGCGAAGCAGGAGAGCCCGCCGTATAGCCGCGGAAACCGAGCACGTCAATATCGTAATTGATTCACTGCATGACCGAGAAGTTGCAGATATTCGCCCTAATGATGCTTTGGAAGATGTGGTCATAAATCCGGCATACCCCGAGCAGACAATAAAGGTCGGGCTAGAGATCCCCGCGGAGGAAAGGAAGGTGTTGATAGAATTGTTGAGAAGAAGCCTAGACGTGTTCGCCTGGACCGTAGAGGATATGGAGGGGATAAGCAGAGAGGTGATCGAGCACGAACTGAATATCGATCCCACATTTACCCGGGTCCTCGAGAAGGAAAGATACTTTTCACCGGAGAAGAAAGCGGCGATCAGAATCGAGGTAGAGAAGCTGCTGAAAGCAGGAATCATAAGCCCGATCAAATATCTAAGGTGGTTAGCCAACGTCGTCATGGTAACCAAGGCAAATGGAAAGTGGAGGATGTGCGTGGATTTCACCGATTTGAACAAGGCCTGCCCTAAGGATTGTTACCCTCTTCCCCGGATCGATCAATTAGTAGACTCTATCGCCGGCCATAGGGTATTGAGCTTTATAGATGCATACTCGGGCTATCATCAAATCAAAATGAAGGAGGCCGATGTTCCATCCTGCGCCTTTTACGGTGCGGGCAAAACTTACACTTTCAACAACATGCCGTTCGGCCTCAAGAATGCGGGCGGTACATATCAAAGAATGGTGGGAATCGTTTTCGACGATCAGTTGGGCCGAAACCAGGAAGCGAACATCGACGACATGGTTATCAAGACCAAGGAAACCTCTCATGATATCGATGTGGCAGAAACCTTCACCAGCCTCCGGAGAAACAATATGAAACTTAACCCATCCAAATGCGCCTTTGGAGTAAAGGCAGGGAAGTTTTTGGGCTTCATGGTGAACCAGAGAGGGATAGAGGCAAACCCGGAGAAGATCATGGCGTTAATAAACATGCAACCCCCCAGATGTGTTAAGGAGGTACAGAAGCTGAATGGCCGCATCACGGCCCTAAGGAGGTTCATCGCCAAGTCAGCAGAAAAATTCCTACATTTCTTTAAAACTTTGAAAGGAGGAAAAAAGGAGGGTTTTGAATGGAACGATGACTGCCGGAATGCTTTTGAGCAAATAAAAGCTTACCTGGGAAAGCCGCCGCTGTTGAGCAGCCCCGTTTGGGTGAAGAACTTTATGTTTTCCTGGCCGCAACAGATCACGCTGTGGCTGCGGTTTTGGTTAGGGAAGAAGACGACCTTCAGAAGCCCGTGTACTATGTCTCCAAGGCACTATCCGCGGTAGAAGGGCGCTACTTGAACATTGAAAAGCTGGCTTTCGCCTTGCTTATAGCCGCTCGGAAGCTGCGGGCATACTTCATCGCCCACCCAATCACGGTTTATTCGGATACCCGCTGAAGAAAGTGCTCCATAAGCCCGAATCCTCGGGAAGAATGCTGTCATGGTCTATAGAACTGACTGAGTTCCAAATTACTTACTCCCCGCGAAAGACCATCAAGGCACAAGCACTGGCGGACTTTGTGGCAGAAACTACGTTTGAAGTAAAGGAAAGCGAAACGGACAAAGTCCAGCCCGATAAAGCAAAGAAAAAACGGGGCCAGAAGGCCATGGATGATGGGGAAAGACCGGAGAATTGTTGGTCGTTAAGCGTTGACGGATCCTCGGGAAAAACTGTTAGTGGCGCCGGAATCCTATTGATCGCCCCAGAAGGTCAAAGGTTTAAACGAGCCTTGAGGTTTAAGTTCGCGGTTTCCAACAACCAAGCCGAGTACGAGGCATTGATAGCGGGCTTGGAATTAGCCCGGGACATGAAGGTCTCTAATTTGATCGTGAAGAGCGACTCACAGCTAGTGGTAAATCAGGTCAAAGGGGAATATGAGACAAATCACCCGGTGCTGCTCAAATACAAGGAACTTGCAGCAAACCTGTTGAGGGAATTCGAGTACCACGAGCTGACCCAAGTTAACCGGGCTGAAAACTCCGAGGCGGACTTGCTTTCGAGAATCACAAACGAAGACATTGCAAAGCTTAGTGTGGACTGTTGGATAGAATTTACGGAACGCCCGGCCATTGATAGGGTAGAGATCCACCAAATAGGGGAGCCCGAGAAGGATTGGGTAGACGAGATTATGGAATACATAGACAAGGAGATCCTTCCCAGCGATCCGGATCGAGCAAAAGTTTTGAGGAGACAAGCCGCTAGATACACGGTCATTGACGACGTGCTTTACCGAAGGTCTTTTACCAAACCCCTACTGAGGTGTGTGAAATCCGAGACCATTACCAACTTGTTATACGAAGTTCATGAGGGCGTGTGCGGAGGGAATCCCGGTGCCCGGACACTATCCGATAAAATCAGATTCCTCGGGTATTACTGGCCGACAATGAAAAAAGATGCAGAGGAATATGTCCGCAAATGTGATCAATGCCAGAGATTCGCCAACATACCAAGGCAGCCATCCACGGAGCAGAGCCTGGTAGTCCCAACTTGGGCATTTGATATGTGGGGGATTGATTTGATTGGGCCTTATCCCAAAGCACCCGGCGGAGCGCAAATGGTAGTGGTCGCAGTAGATTATTTCACAAAATGGGTAGAGGCGAAGGCACTAACTAGCATGACTGAAGCAAGTATTATCAAGTTCATCCACGACCATATATTCTGTCGGTTTGGTTTGCCGCGGGCTATCGTCTCCGATCATGGACCCCAGTTCCAAAGCAAGTTTACGGCGGAATGTAAGAGACTCAACGTAGAACATCGGCAATCCTCCGTCGCAAGACCGCAGGGAAATGGACAGGCCGAGGCCGCAAATAAGTTGCTTATGACCGCTTTGCACAAAAATTTGAAGGGAAGGAGTGGTCGCTGGATGGAAGAGCTCAGTACTGCTCTATGGGTTGTCCGAACCACAACGAGGAACTCAACGGGAGAGACTCCTTTTTCCTTGACATATGGATCAGAGGCGGTCGCGCCTGTAGAGGCAGCCCTACCCACCTACAGAGTCGCCCATTTGATGAAACAAGGAATGAGGAAGCCCGGAGAAAAGACTTAGACCTTCTTGAAGAAAAACGGTTGGAAGCACGAGCAAAGATGGTCAATTATAAACAGAAGGCCAAAGTCCATCATGACAAAAGGGTGAACAAGAGGTCATTTTCCGTGGGAGACTGGGTCTTGAGAAAAGTTGAAGTCACGGGGAGACAGCCCGGGTATAACAAGCTCTCGCCCAACTGGGAAGGGCCTTATCAGATTGCCCGCGTAATCAAAGAAGGGACTTACAGACTCCTCACCAAAGAAGGGAAGGACTTAAAGAACGCTTGGCACAGCGACCACTTGAAGAAGTATTACCCTTGAAGATTGTATTTCCCCCCTGTTATTAGAAATCCGCCTATTTTCTATCTTATGCATTGTAATTTTGATGTACGGCTCTATGAGCGAAAAAAAGATGAAAGATCAATAATATTATGTTTGTCCCATTGAAATGAAAGATCTTCACGAATCCTCATGCACGATGCGCGGTCATACGCCCTCGAGCTAGACCGTGAGCCCGCCAAGGGAAATACCGTTGCATGAATTCTCATGAACGATGCGCGGTCATACGCCCTCGAGCTAGACCGTAAGCCCGAAAAGGGAAATACCGTTGCATGAATTCTCATGAACGATGCGCGGTCATACGCCCTCGAGCTAGACCGTAAGCCCGTCAAGGGAAATACCGTTGCATTAATCTTCATGCACGATGCGCGGTCATACGCCCTCGAGCTAGACCGTAAGCCCGCCGAGGGAAATAATAATGAATAACAAACAAAGTGTTCAAGAAAGAACAATAAATGCTTGGCAATTCCAAGGCAGCCAGCAAAAAGGGCAATAAAATACAACGAAAGTAAATGACAAGGAGATATGGGGATCAAAAGAAGAGCAATTAAATACATTACAAAATCAGATCAAAATGGAGTCAAATGTTCAAGTTCATGGAATCTAATACTATTACAAAAAGGTCCCAGGACGCAGCCCGGTCTGATCTTCAACTGGCCGGCGGCGGATTGACTTCCACTTCTGGAACAGAATCAGAGGCAGTATGGTCAGCTGCAGAACGAGCCAGAGCTTCAGAGGCTTCGGCTAGAGCGGAGGCAAAAGTTGAAAAGGGAAGAACAATACCTTCGACGAAGGGGCCATTGGGGCCAAATACCTTCTCCAAAGCCGCGGCCAGAGACAAGGCGGATTCATCACCTGTAAACCGCAAGTCATCTATCATTTTGATCAAGGGTTGAACGGTTACAGGTGAAACCGGAGGCAGAGCATTCCGAACCGACTCGGGCAAGGCCTCAAGCTGATGATCGGCAAAAGGCACTAAGGAATGACCATTAAAGCATTCCGGATCCGTGGCCACGATAGAACAAATGATAGTGATCTCTTGAGCAGTATATTTCCCCGTGGCCGCCAGATTCCGGGCAATAGTGTGCACCGCCTGTTCATACTGCTCATTGCCCGCGACGGATAATTTTTCAGAATACTCTGCGGACTCTTTGAATTCAGCAACCGCCTTGCCCCTCTCCTCCTCCAAGACCCACTCTCGTTCATTCTCATAGCGCATTTGGTCAAGAAGTTTACCGTCCAGCTCGTCCACTCTGTTGGACAGCTCCTCGGATTTCTTCCTCTCCGCCTCCAAAGACCTCAGGAGCTCAGTATTGCGAGCATCAACACTCGCCTTCTCAGCCTCAGCCCGCTCTTTGGCTTCTCGAGCAACTGCCAGATCACTACTCAATTTAGATACCTCCTTGGCCGCGCTAACGACCTCCGCATCTTTGCTCTTTAATTCCTGGCCAGCGCTCTCCACAGTCTTGGTCAACTTTTGGATCTCCTCCCTCGCCGCCATCAGCTCAGTATTCCTCGCCGCGATCACGGCGGCATCAGCCTCATGTTGAGTCCGCATATAGATAACCTCGTTGGCAATCTGCAAATAACAAGTGTGATTAGACTACGGTGCGGAGAGAAGCGCGATATATAATCCAAGTCAAAAACGAACCTCGGTCAAACACAGGCCCACGTTGCCCACGGCGGCGATAGGATTCGAAGCAGCCAAAACCTTCTGTTGATAATTGGAAAATAGAGACGGTGCATCAGCCCATCACCAACATAGGCATTAGCGCTCCGGCGGCTATAGAGATCCACCCCATACACCTCAGGGGCCTTGGCTATCTTGAGCCCGAACTCCCGGGTGCTTGATTCCACCGGATACAAATTGGAGCATAGGGTCCCTCTCGAAAGAGATAAGACCGTAAAATCGCCGGAGGAAGAGCCAACTTTCTGATATTTATCCCTCTGAGGGGACGTTGGATCCCCGATGGCAGAGCGTTTCTTCGTGGGCTCGGGAGCAGATAGACCTACGCCAGAATCTTGGGAAGAGTGGCTGGTTCCAATCACAGTTTTACCGTGGCCAGCGCCTTGGCGGGGATTCGGAGGCAGGTTCCGGGTCAGTTGCGGCTGAGAAACCACCGCTCCGGACTTATCAACCTTGTCCGTGACAGGGATCTTGACCCCAGGAGCCTCCACCCTTTTCATAGCATCAGCTCTCCGTTTGCTTTTCGAGAGCTGCGGCTTTCCTGGCCGCGACCTTAATTTCTGCTGCGGACTTGGGAGGCATCGTGTCGGTTGGTTCTGCGAACAAGAACAGCAGTCAGATAGATAAAAACAAAGCGAAAAAGGGACAAGAAAATAGTATGAAAGTGTACAATGAAAGAGACCGAGTAAACCAGGGTCTGGACAAGTCTCCCCCGAATTACAGGCAGAGCAATCAGAAAGGAAAGCAAATGATTGATGAACTTTCCAATCAGGATCTCGCAGCAGAGGGGCCATGATAACCCTAGGCTCGGGGCCAGAAACGCGCCTCGGGGCCACCCCGGCGAAGGTCAGGAGCTCTTCATCGCTAATAATTGCTGAGACATCGTAAACTTGAGGAGTCACCACAACCGACTGGTCGTCCAGGGTAACCCTCTTCATAAACCGAGCAAGATAGGCCTCCATCGCCGCGCTCAGATCTCGGCCTTCTTCCGGATCGGGAAAATTTTGGCGGGACATCGAAATCGGTGCTAAATTGTCAAGGCGACGGAATGGCCAGCCTAAACGGTTCTGAATAACGAAGGGATATCTTTGCCACTGATCGAACTTGTTAGTAGCAGCAGAAAAAATCTTCTCATACCGCGGTTTGGTCTTTAAGCTCAAGCAACCCGCAGTAACTTGATGGGTGAAGTAAATATGGAGCGCGGACAAAGAAGGCTCATACCCCAACATGCGGCTTACGACTATAAAGGACACCAGATAGCGAATGGCATTCGGGGTCAAGTCCATAGGGAGGCAATGGGTGAACTCAAGAAATTCACAAATAAATGGATCCAAAGGAAGGCGCAGCCCATTTTCGAACTGAGCCGGGTAGAATATGCAGGCAAGGTTCTCGGCCCGGATCAAGGGAGGAGTCATTGATTTCCCACCCATAAGAGACTCGTATTCAATAAGACAGTAGACAAGATATACTTGGGAGTCGACGCGGAACTGCGACAAATACTCATCACCATCATCCTCCTCGCTCTCGTCCCTCAAACCCGCACCAGAGCTAGACGCACCTGCTTGACTGGTCCTCCTGTTATCAGGGCCCTCAGGAAAGGAATCTACGATCCTAACGGGGGAGCGAAGCAAGTTGACCTTGCGAGCAGTATCAGGGGCCAACCTCTCCAATTGCCCGCGTGAGTCCGATTGAGTATCTGAAGAACCATCTCCCACGACATCACGGGCAAGTTCGTCCAATAAGAATTCATCGCCATCATCAGCCCGCTCTGAAGCATCCCCGCTGCTGGTCACCTCAATCACCCCAGCGTCCACGGAAACGTCGCGGTCATGGCCTTGAACGGGCAAATCGTCATCCAGAGGGACATCCAACCAAGACTGAGCATTAGAGCCGCTTGCAGACACGCGGTCTCTACCTAACCTCACCAACCTTCTAGCATTACCGGTCATTCTACATTATCGGGGAATCGAGTTAAAACCGCTTTTACAAAAACCCCTAATTGTTCCTCGCCCCCTATTACCCTCATTCTCCCCGAATCAAAATGGACTGAGGGGCCTGTCTCCCACAGCAGGGGTAGGATCCAAGAGTCCCACTCATAGACTATCCCTATGGTCATAAAAGCATCCAGGGAAAGCCTTTTCCAGGCATTTATCAGGTACCGGTAAATCCCCCCGTTCGTCGACAACAACCGAAAAGGTCCGGACGAAGCATTCTCCCCAGGTCCAATTCATCCATAATCACAGTCAGAGGTTTTTTCAACAAAACTTTATAAAATCAAGATGGACCCAGGATTCCTAAGAAAGAGACAAGTTAACCGGTTAGAAATCGGAGACTCGGTGGTTAAAAGTTAAAAGCTTGGTTCGTGATGTTAAAAGTTATGAAAACACGGCGTTTTAAGTTTCTACCCCCGATGAACGGTGGAGAGGAAGGCGAAAAGTTAGCAATCAGAAACCAGCGACGAAAATAAAAAGGGAAGCACTACCTGTTAAATCGATCGAGTTAAGGAAACAGAAGAAGCAAATCAACGTCGTTATCAGCAATATTTCTCTCAAGAGCGATGGCCAAAGATTAAAATACCGAAGGTCTTTGAATAAGCCAGTTAGGGTTATTTATACCCCCAGAATGGGTCGGGTTTTGTCCAAAGATCCGGAACGACCCGGCATAGACCCGGAAAACGAAGAGGCGGGAATCAGTTTTTTTTTCGAATTCCAATGACGGTTCGCATTTAATGAGCGTGCTCCTTGTCATATCAAGGACCTGACAGCTACGTCACTAGCCTGACTCGAGGGGCCCACTGTCCTGTCGTCAACCACCATCGTAAGACTCCCGTCCCATGATATTCCGTGCCCGTATTTACTACAGTTTGCCCGGCCGAGCCATGGAAATGTAACTCCTCGCGCCGCTCATAAATAAGCTAACCCTCGAAGTTAGGGGCCACTGATAAGACCGAGCATCACAGACCGGACCGGACCCGGTTCAAAGCCAGTACAAGCGAGTTCGACTACACAGAACCAGATAAGCCCGCAAGCGAGCAAGCCCGAGAACTCCGGGCTCCCTGATAACCATAACCGAGATAGCTCTGCCTCCCGCTATCCTAAGGGTCCCGTGTTGATCACTCAACCTCCTGCCCGGAGCCCGCGGTAGCCAGCTGTCACAAACGTACAACAGACGTTACCTGTTCGTACTGACATACCATAACGGTTGGTGGTGGAACCATGATTCCCTGACAACACGCCACGTTCTCAGCCACTCCCCTGGCCGAACCAATGAGGACCTGCCGCGTGTCCATCCGGTACAAGGGCGGTTAGTACCTTAAACCTACCTCCTCCTTCTACTCATATAAATACTCCTATCCGCCCCCAAGGGCCAGGTACGTGCTCTATCCTCTTCACACACACAAAGCTTTCACAAGCTTTCTACTTAGGTTTTCCTCAGAGATCTACTCTCACACCCGAGGGCCTAAGCCGGATTCCAACCCGGCCTTGGTCTTAACGGTGTTCTTGTCTGTGTTGTGATCAGGATCAAGAGACAGCTAAATTGGAGTTCCATCTCCGTGACCCCAGATTCACAGGGCGTCATCAGGTTAGTCGAGGGTTCCCGTTGAGGACTTTAAACAAACAGTTAGAGTGCTCCCCGAAGAGAGAGCGCTTATACGACGGCGGCGCGTGCAAATTGAGGGAGACAAGTGGTGGGTTTTTGTGTCTGGGTTGGGGTCAGATAACTCGAAATTCCAAAACTAAGACTAATGACCACTTCAAGTGGTCATCCACTAAAGACAAAAAGGAAAATGCAAAAAAGAAAATGAAAAAGGAGGAAAGGGCGCAGTGAGGTGAACATGCCGGTTGACGAGTCCAGATCTCCTTTGCCACAGCGTGTGCCCCTCTTTGGGCCATTATAATCTCAACCGTTTACATGGATAATATCAACATAAAGCCGTTGGATCACTTATGGCACAGAAGGGGCTTGTTAGATCATTGTGGCTTGCAAACAAGTAATAGGCACCTTCCATAAATAAAATCATGACTATGACATTAATAAAAGTATGGTTAAAATAATCAAGTGTAGAATCCCTGAAATGTTATTTATCTATCTTTGATGGGAAAGATGGTAAATCAACATTGCTTTTGAAATGAATAGTATGGTCCCTATTTGAAGTGTCACCATGTTTACTATTTAAAGGCCTCTCCATCAAGCCTAAAACATACTTGATTCTTACTTTCTCTCATCTAAATTCTCTCTTCATTATTGAAAGAACTTTTGAGAGACTAAGAGACACTTTCATTTAGAAGATCATCTCCCTACATTATCTTCTCTTCATCTTAATTCTCCCTTCAAGACATCAAAATGGATTCAACAGGTATACATTTATTACATGCTTCCGCTTCATCTTTTCCTCATTCTTCTTCTAAATATGAGTTAGGCATTAGGGATTATAATTGTTCTATCAATTGGTATCAGAGTCCGCTCATTATTTAGTTTGAGTTTGAGTTCTTGTTTTAAGAAAAGCTTTATGCTTTGACTATGATTTCATTTTCCCTGTTGAATCTTAAGGTATTTGATGATTGATTAAGGACTCTAATTCATTCATAGAGTACTGATGATCTTCATCTAAATTAGTAAATGGTTTGAAAAATTTTTGTTATTTAAAATGGTTCTTGTGAGACTATCCCTTCATAACATGGTTTTATGTCTAAGTGCATACCATGTAGATCTACTCACTTGATTCCACTAAATTTTAAAGCAAGATTATCCCTAGATAACGTGGTTTTATGTTTTAAGGACATACCATGTGGAACTACTTGC